>OW799233.1:43260340-43860340 GCA_941918925.1 Phyto melanocephala | reverse complement strand
TAAGATTAAATCATCGAGAGAGTTGACAAATGTGAAAGTTACAGAGAGCTTAAAATTTAATGAAGCACTATTTAGAGAATTTTGACAAAACACCTTCACCTTTATGCGTACGAAATTCAGCTTATTCAGGAGCTCAAACCAGGGGACAAATTACGGCATTCGAACATGATCGAAATTTAAAAATTCTTATTAAAGCACAGCGAACTCGATCGTTCGTGTAAAATTTCGATAGTGATCGAATGCCGTAAGTTGGTCCCAGCAGATCATTGCAAGAGCCGGCAATTCGTTCAATGGGTAATGACACAAAGTAAAATCAAGAGCCTATTTTTCGAAAAAAGTCATCTTCTCCATTAAAGCGCATTTCTATCTTCCTCGTCAATAAACAAAATTATCGAATTCGAGGCTCAGAAAATCCTCATGCAATCCATGAGAAACAAATGCATCCACAACGACTAACTGTCTGGTGCGAATTTTGCTCAAGCGGCTTGATTGGGCCTTATTTTTTTGAAAATAAGGCCGTAATTGCACTGACTGTGAATGACATTGGTTACAGAAACATGAGAACAGAGTTTTTGCGTCATCAACTGAACGGCATAGATCTGGACTACATGTGATGTAAGCAAGACGTTGATGCTATCTCAGACAGCGCACATGAAGCATTCCATTTATTGCAGCAATGATATCAAGAACCAATTATCTCAAGAAATTCTAATGTGAACTTCAGCATCACGATCATGCGATTTAACACGGAGCGATTTTTTCTCCAATATGTTTAAAGATTTCATTACAAGACATAATTTAAGAAAATAAATTAATATCAAATCGGAGATACTTAAAGAAATTGAAACATATTTTAGTTCAAAGAGATTATTCCATAGTGATTACTGTCACTAAAAAACAAAATGCATTTTTTGGTCATGGGCATCATCAATTTAGCACAGCCGAATATAGTGTTCTTAGTAAGCCTCTTACTTGTTTCTATTACTCTTGCTTCTCTTCCCCCACTCGTCAACAAAAAAAAAAAAAAAAACGTCGTGACTTTTAAAATCAACGCGTAAATTGATTGTTAGTGCGAAATTATTTTATACATAAATAGTTGTTGTTGTGTTTACAAAAAACTTTGCATTTTCGCAAGACTAAAGACGGCATCGAGAATACCTTTAATAAAATCTATTGTTTTTTTTTTTTAAAAGCCCTTTATTAAATGAAAAATTAGACAACTACCGTGGTTGTGCCTTTCATTTTTTAACTAAACTACAGCAGAAACAAACAAGAAAAATAAAACATTTTCCTTTCATTTAATATCTGCCATTTTCTCACTCTCAAGAAAACAGTTTTGTTTTATTTTCTCTACATTTCGTTTCATTTCTTTTTAACTTCTTAGATAATCAAGCAATTAAAAATTATAAAATATTTTTAATAAAACAAAAACCGCAAGCGATTTAAAAAACCAAACCAAGTAATGATCGGCAAGAAAAATAATTAAATGTGGAAATTTTCTGCATTGCAGACAGATCAGACGAAAGGGCGGACGGATGGAGGGACGCATATCCATACATAGATGGACAGACAAATTATGTAGTTGAAACTTAAACCGCAATAATCAACTGCAGTTAAGATAGTTAGAAAGAACGATATGACGTTTTGAGGCGCACCCAATTTATGTTTTTTTTTTATTTTCTTTTAAAATTTATAAATATTTAATTAAATTTTCTTGGTTTCTTTCATTTTCTCAGCAACAAAAAAAAAATACTATTTTTTACTTTTGAAAACACTGCACTGAGAAATGCATATTAAATGCAAAAATAATAATAAACTACAAGATATTTTTGATATAAAAAATATATATATAAAACAAAAACACAATGGCAAGTTGGTTATAAATTATTTGAAGCCAAAAATATGAAGTAAAACAATATATTTTGTTACTTTGTTGTTGCTGCTGCTGATGTTGTTTAGTTTTTTCATAATTAAGTTAAACTTGTAAATTTTCATAAATAGAGCGCTAAATTTTTTTAATTAAAAACTTATAAAAAATCCGATACACTTATGGACGATAGAAACAAAGTAAATATGTGATGATTAAAACGGAATATAATAACGAAATAAGAACGAAGATGTGTTGAGAGATTAAAAAAAAATATAAAAAAAAACAATTTAATTAAGTTGAAATAAAGTTGAAAACACTATTTAGAATTTTTTTATACCCTTCACACAGTGAAAAAGGGTTCATAGACAGATCTGAGGAACATATAGTTGCTTCTAAAAGTTTATTTCAACCAACACACGGACAGACGGACAGACGATCAGGGCTTAATCGACTCCTCTATTCAAAAGCTTTCAGAAAATATATACTTTATGGGGTGGGAAATGAAAATTGTAGAAATTTCACACGGAATGACAAACCTTTGTATACTCGTTTCCACAGTGTGAAGGGTATCAAAAGTTACCTACAAAAATTTGTTTTTATTTGTTTTTGTGTTGTTGTTGTTTGCAAATTTTTAAGTTTTTGAGGTGATCTTTTTTTTCATATGGCCACACTATTAGCTGTTATACAAAATTGTTATTATTGCTTACTGCACGTACCACAGAGGGTTGAAATGTACCAAAAGTGAGGATTAATTCAAAAGCTGAACTGTATCCTACACTTTCGTGTATGGTACTGGGTGAAAGGTAATTAAATTCTACATAACTGTTTGGCAAAAATTTTTGTTGTGAGCAAATTACTCTATCGACTGTGAGCTGTCAAAGTCAAATAATCTTTCAAAATTTTTCGTGCCGTGCCTAAATTCTGATAATTCTTATTAAGCGTTCTAAAACTAATTTTATTAAAATGTAACCATCAACTTCAGGTATTTGGCTACATTATTGCATTAATGTTTTTTAGATAAATGTTTTGCAAATATTTTTAATATTTTTTTAAAAAGTGCTCCATATTTGGGGTATTTTCAACAAATTTCTTGTTGCGATCCAGCAAAGTTTATTAAGTGATATTTTAATACAGTATTTTAGCTTATATATTCCACACCAAACTTTTGCAGAGGCACCGCGTTTTTTACTTAAAATTTAAAATTTTTGTAAAAGAACTCCAGTTGCTAAATACTTAATCTGAAAAAACAAACAACAAATCAACTTGTTTGTTTTTAACTCTCTTTTGTCTTTATTTTCGGTATTAAAGTTATTGTTATAAATGAGTTTAGTTTCTATCAGAGATGGTTGCGTGAGTTAATATTGACTCACGCTCACTTACAAAAAATAATTTCTGTTTTATTTACACCGAATTCTAATTTTTGCATACGTTCGTGCTTTTATTAAACTTAAAATTAACTCACGAGCTTGAAATTATCACGAAAACACTTAATGTTTGAACAAAACTAAAGCTTAAATACTAATATGTATATTAAATGCTAAAAAAAAAATCTAAAAAATAAGCTAACGCACAAATTCGGCAATAACTTACGTTATTATAAATAAATTTCTTGATAAATTTATATGTAACTAACGAACACTGCATTTAAAAAATATCGTGTCACGCTTCCATCTCTTTTAATCGTTATAATTCATTGTACCCTACATAAAAAAATTGGGCACAAGCATGTGAACATACATAGAAGTATGGTTTTCATTTGCATTTTAATACTACTATGAATAGGGTAAATTTCAACATATTCTAAATAATTTCTAACATAAGCTGCTAAGTAAATTTTAAGAAATTTCATGTAAAATTACAAAGTTTGTTGAAATTTACCTATAATATATTTATTGTTTTAGTTTTTCAATAAAACATTGAGTATGCTTTAATTTTCATTTTACTCATTTATTTATCGCTTTTTATTCCAAAGTTAAAGCATAAATTGTCAACTAAGGTCTTTTTTTCCAAAAACCAAAAATGCGCTTAACGGTTTAAAAAAAAATTTTTAAACTTTTTTTTTCTTAAATACTGTGTTTTGATGTGTTATAATAACCCATCAATAAAAAAATATAATATTTTAAAACTACGGCGTCTATGAATTAATCGCCACTTTGGGTACTATCGAACCCACTGTGCGTACCCAGCACTTTCTTTGTAAACGTTTACTTATACGTAAAAAAGTTTTTACTATGACAGAAATAATATTGTTACGTTTATACCTTTTATAAATGTTGGAATATTTCCTTTAAATAAACCTCTTGAGTTCTTTTATTGCAATTAAAAACCCTTTAAATTCGTTATAAAATTAAGAGCACTTTATTTATTTAAATACACTCAAATATTGTTCTTATATCACTTTACTTATTACACTTATGGTTATACACTTTTATTATCAAACTCACTTTGATACGCACTTTACAAGCTCTATTGTAATACTGATTACGTTAGCTGTGTTGTTCGGCTATTTATAGTAACATAGTGGTGTTCGGTAACATTCGACAAAGTTCTCGTATGTACATTCTAGTACATTCGAAAACCGTTAAATTTAAATTAAGACGTTAAGTAATATGCACGAATAATAGAAGTGCCTAAAAGTATGCTACACAAAATAACAAACAACATTTTCGAAAAACCAGCAAAACAAACTAATACAAATACAACTACAGTAACTTTAACTGCTACAAATAAAATAAATTAAAATGTAAATTAAGCTACTTAAAAATAAATGTGTAACACTACCGCCCGCTTAAGCCTGTTCGTCCCGAATAGGCACAAATTCACTTTTTCCGTACTTAGCGAGGCGCTCGAGATGAACCACTTTCATCTTTGATCTTGGGCTATTGTACTTCTGTATTCTATACACGACATCATTTATTCTTTTTATCACCTTATACGGCCCATCCCAATGAGTTTGGAGTTTAGGAGACAGTCCTTTTTTTCGTTGTGGGTTATATAGTAGAACTAGCTGACCCTCATTAAAGCCTTCACAATTCGCTGCTCTGTCATATCTGGCCTTCATCTTGTCGCTGGTCATTTTTATTCGGCCACGAACGAATTCATGAATTTCGTCTAGATCTTTTTGTCCCCTTGAATTATCTTCTTCGTGCTCATTTATTGTCGAGGGATTAACACCGAATTCTAGATCACCTGGCAGTTTCAGCTCGGTTCCGAACATAATTTTTGCAGGTGTTCGGGAGGTAGAGTCATGAACGGCTGACCTGTATGCCAACAGAAATTTTGGTATGTGCTCATCCCAGTCCCTTTGGTGTGCACTGACCACTTTTCTCAAGTGTTCCTCCAACGTGCGGTTAAATCTCTCGACCATGCCGTCAGATTGTGGATGCAGTGGCGTAGTCCTCGTTTTTCGTATACCGTATAGTTCGCACATCTCCTGGAATATCGCAGATTCAAAATTTCTTCCCTGATCAGAATGTAGCTCAAGCGGAACTCCATAGCGGCACACCCAGTTGTTCACAAATGCGTTTACGACAGTTTTAGCTTCTTGGTTTGGTATTGCGTATACCTCTGGCCATTTGCTAAAATAGTCGATTACAACTAGAACGTAACGGTTTCCAGCCTCACTAACAGGAAAAGGGCCTGCTATATCCATTGCTATTCGCTCAAACGGAGCACCTGAATTGTACTGCTGCAGCGCTCCTCGACTCCGTCTTACTGGGCCCTTGGCTGCGATACATTGTGCGCAATTTGCTATCCAATCAGCTACAGATTGTTGGCATCCAACCCAATAGAAACGTTGCTTTATCTTTTCTATGGTTTTTGTTACACCAAGATGACCACCACTTGAACCATTATGAAACTCCTTCAATACCTCTATGACTTTAGAGGATGGCACCACAATCAGATTTGTTGTCGATTTACCATCAGTACTTTCCCATTTGCGATAAAGGCACCCGTTAATAACTTGCAGACTATTCCATAGCGCCCAGTATGATTTCATCAGTGGACTTTCCGCTGATATTTGGTTACGGGTTGGCCTTTTGTCTTCCTCCTTTGCTGACATAATTTTTGCCAGTATGGGATCGTCTCTTTGCGCCGCTGACCAGTCGTCACTTGTCTCTATATGTGTTAGTCGAACGTCAAAGACACATTCTTTTCCTTCAGCTTTTGCACAATGTTTGCACTCCAATCTGCACGGTCTTCGGGAGAGTGCATCTGCATTTCCATGTTTAGTGCCCTTTCTGTGCTCAATGCTGAAATCGTAGCTCTGGAGACGTTCAATCCAACGGGCTAGCTGTCCTTCCGGTTGTTTAAATTGTAGTAACCATCTGAGTGCAGAGTGATCGGTTCTTAGTTCAAAGTGTTGTCCATACAGGTATTTGTGGTAATGCTTTACACACTCTACAACTGCCAGAAGCTCTCGACGTGTTACACAATAATTTCTTTCAGGCTTCGAGAGTGTTCGACTGTAGTAGCCTATCACCTTTTCTGTTCCGTTAACAACCTGCGAAAGAACACCACCTATCCCGTAGCCACTCGCATCGCTATCTAATACAAATTTCTCCCCAGCGATGGGATATGCCAAAACTGGTGCTACGCATAACAACTCCTTGAGCTTCTGGAATGCTTGTTCTTGGGCTTCAGCCCACAGGAATGGTCGTGACTTCTTGGTGAGCTCATGTAGACTGGCAGCGACACTGGCAAAATTCGGCACAAATCGCCTGTAGTAGGTACAGAGGCCTAGAAAACTACGTAACTCATGAAGATTTTTCGGGCGAGGCCAGTCCTTCACAGCTTGGATTTTATCTTCGTCAGTTGATATACCATCCTCTGCGACTCGATGCCCCAAGTATTTAACTTCTTTTTGGAATAATGCACATTTCTTTGCGCTTAATTTAAGTCCAGCCACTGATATTCGTTTAAGAACTTCTTCTAGATTTTTCAGGTGATCGTCAAAACTTTTACCCATGACAATTATGTCATCAAGATACACCAGACATGTCTTCCAATGAAGTCCCCTCAATACGCGTTCCATTAATCGCTCGAATGTGGCTGGAGCGTTGCATAGTCCAAATGGCATCACGTTAAATTGCCACAGCCCGTCACTTGCACTAAAAGCTGTTTTCTCCTTATCTTTATCAGATATTTCTACTTGCCAATAACCACTTTGCAGGTCTAAAGTAGAGAACCATTTTGTTCCAGCTAGCGTGTCCAGAGTGTCATCTATTCTTGGTAGTGGATAACTGTCCTTCTTAGTGACGTCATTCAGTTTTCTATAATCGACGCAAAATCTTGTGCTGCCATCTTTCTTTTTAACCAAAACTACCGGTGAGCTCCAAGGACTTGAAGAAGGTTCTATTACTCCATTCTGCTCCATTTCGTTGACAAGCTCTTTAACTTCATTACGTTTCGCTAGAGGAATACTTCTAGGAGCTTGTTTTATAGGCCTTGCATCGCCGGTATTTATCTGATGTTTCACAAGTGATGTTCTACCTTGATGTTGACCTTTCAGAGCGAAGATGGATGCATGTTTTCTGAGTAGCTGTTTTGCTTTATTCCTATCGGACGGCGATAATCCTTTAACCCACTTATCTACGTATTCTGCTAGCATCTCCTGCTCTTTGTTCGACATACTGACAGGACCCGATTTCATTTCGCAATTAATTATTGCCTCAGCTTTAGCACATTTACCTAATTCGGATTTTGGCTTGACGACTTTTTCACAGGCGGAAAGGTTAAGCACTCTTACAGGGACTCTTCCGTCATTTCTGGTTTTTACGAGGGCTTTTGCTGTTATTAGGTCACTTTTTATATCTGTTGGTTCTACCACCCACAACCGGTTGTCCACACAATCTCCCTCTATACGCGCCCATACTACACTTTCTGACTGTGGTGGTATTTTCTCATATTCTGTAGCAACTAGTTTCCTTACATGCACCTTATTTTCATAACCAACATCTAGGGGTATTTCGACATTCCTCCAAATCATTACCTTCTGCCCCATGTACAGACTAATGCCATGACTAATCATAAAATCTGCACCGATGATTACTTCGTCCACAATGTCGGCAACGATGAATACATGATTGACAGTTATGTTGGCAATAGTTACTTTTACGATTATTCTACCATAGACAGTAGCAGGCTCCCCAGTAGCTGTTCGCAGACTTACGCCACATAACGGTTCGATTGTTTTCTTTACTAAATCGGGCCTGATAATAGACTGCGATGCTCCTGTGTCTATGGTAAAAATATGCCTTCGACCATTGATATACCCACAAGCAGTAAGGTTGCTATTTTTCTGCTGCATAACTGATATGGAGATTGTGGGGCCCTCGGTTATGGGAGCTAGCTCATGCCCCGTAGTGCTAGCTCGTTTTAGTTTAACGGTGACTCATTTGATGATTTCGTGTTTGCGCGTTTGCTGTTTCCAGGTGGCGAAACAGATCTAGCCCGCTTCCTTGGTGCTTTGCAATTTCGTTGAAAATGTCCACTTTTACCACAATTATAGCATTTGGCTCTGGCTTTGCCTTGCTTTTCCTCTAACGCCTGTATAACTGCATTTTTAATTTCGGTGACTATATCTCCGTCTTTTTCAGCAGTAATTTCAAGATTTCGCACCTTGTATATCTGAGGCTTAGAAAGCAATTTTGCAGTTTCCTGTGTTAGTGCATATGAAACTGTTTCTGCAAACGTCGATTTATGCGTTCCAAACACCGCGTGCTTTATTTTAGGATCACGTATTCCATTTACAAACGTTTCAATTTTAAACTGATCCAAAAATGGGTGATTTTCACCTGGATATGTCAGCTGCACCAAACGCTCGATCTCCGTTGCAAAATCTTGTAATGACTCGTTAGCTTTTTGTATTCTGCCTCGTAGTTCCATTCGGTATATATCTCGTTTGTGCTCACCGCCATACTTGCGTTGTAGCGCCACCATTATGTCATCGTAGTTTTCTCTGCAGCCAATGGGTATACTTTCTAGAACTTGTGCTGCGTTGCCTTTTAATGCCAAAATCAGCTCTAAAGCCTTTTCTTCATTGTTCCACATATTTCTATTGGCAACTGTCTCAAACTGAAATTTAAAAACATTAAATGGTGCACTACCATCAAAAGTAGGGGCTTTTATTCTACTCGATATTTCCGGAACTATCCGCACTGGTCCCTCGTGACATTGAATATCATTAATTTTTGTTTCTAAATTTTTCGTCAACATCTCTAGCCTGTGCTCCGATGTCATTTTCAAGATCAGCCAGTTTTTTATCTATTTTAGTGACATGCTTTTCAATGCACTCTACTCTGTTATTTACAGCCTCAGAAATTTCTTGAACTTTCTCGCTCGTAGCTTTAGCTGTTTCTTGAACTTCTCTAACTTCAGCTAATAATTTTTCATTATTAGCTCTAGAAGTTTCTTGAAATTTCAACTCCATTATTTTACTTTCTTCTTTAACTTCAGCTAATAATTTTTCATTATTAGCTCTAGAAGTTTCTTGAACTTCAACTTTAACTTCAGCTTATAATTTTTCATTATTAGCTCTAGAAGTTTCTTGAAATTTCAACTCCATTATTTTACTTTCTTCTTTAACTTCAGCTAATAATTTTTCATTATTAGCTCTAGAAGTTTCTTGAACTTCAACTTTAACTTCAGCTAATAATTTTTCATTATTAGCTCTAGAAGTTTCTTGAACTTCAACTTTAACTTGAGCTAATAATTTTTCACTGTTAAGTTCCATTTTTTCCATCATTGCTGCAAGCATTGTACTTAAATCCATGTTGTTTGTGGTTGCTCGAGTGGAAACTTCCATTTCTTCTTTTTCTTCAAACTCGTAACCATCAATGTCAATATGACGCCGCTTAAATTCATCTAGAAGCCTCTTCTGCAATTCTACTTTATTACCTGTTGTCGGCAATGCCAGCTTACTCAATTCTTTCTTGAGCTGTTCAACTTTAAGCTCCTCAAATTTCATGTCTTTTATTATAATGCAATTTCACTTCTGACACCAGTTGTTACGTTTATACCTTTTATAAATGTTGGAATATTTCCTTTAAATAAACCTCTTGAGTTCTTTTATTGCAATTAAAAACACTTTAAATTCGTTATAAAATTAAGAGCACTTTATTTATTTAAATACACTCAAATATTGTTCTTATATCACTTTACTTATTACACTTATGGTTATACACTTTTATTATCAAACTCACTTTGATACGCACTTTACAAGCTCTATTGTAATACTGATTACGTTAGCTGTGTTGTTCGGCTATTTATAGTAACATAGTGGTGTTCGGTAACATTCGACAAAGTTCTCGTATGTACATTCTAGTACATTCGAAAACCGTTAAATTTAAATTAAGACGTTAAGTAATATGCACGAATAATAGAAGTGCCTAAAAGTATGCTACACAAAATAACAAACAACATTTTCGAAAAACCAGCAAAACAAACTAATACAAATACAACTACAGTAACTTTAACTGCTACAAATAAAATAAATTAAAATGTAAATTAAGCTACTTAAAAATAAATCTGTAACAATATTTATTATTTTGTTTAGTTCAGTTGAGTTTCACAAAAATTTAAATTCTTCGATTATTTTTGTTCTTTCTTTGCACAAACAGTAAAGAAATTTTATCAACTATAAAAGGTGTTACTTTTTCGTCGTTATTGTGCTTCACACGACGAATTTGCACAGCGAATTCTTACCGACGAATTAATCGTGTTGGAGGAAATTCGCCGTTCGTCTCAATTGTACGCCGAATATTATGCACAAATGAAAACTTCAATGAAATATTTTTTTTTATAAATAAAGTGTTTGAAATAATAATTGAAAACTGTAGTTTAATTATTGTAAAAAAATAAATTGTTGCAAAACATATTTATTTCTTAGATGTTCTTTGAGGTGTTTCTTTATCTGTTTTAGACATGAAATCGCATATTTAAATTCAAATAGGTTTCAATGAAGAATTTCTATGCAAAAGAAGAAAAGAAGAAGAGGAAATAAATAAAATTAATCTGTATTTTTATGCATAACGATCAACAAACGAACATAAATTTTAGAATTGAATGGTTTAAATTTTTTTTTTAATACTTATTTTCTGTAAATCTAACTGACTGCAAAACATGTTTAAAAAAAAAACTAAACACAGTGAAATCTTTTATGATGAGACGGGAGTCGAAAATCATAATCCTGAATTTAAGGTTTTAAACCTGGGCAAGCAAAAAACGAGTTAGACGTCGTACACTTTTAAACATAAAGAATTTCTGCAGAGAAATTTGAAAAAAAAAATGTTTCTGCCGAAAGTAGGGGTCTTTTCAAAATTCTCGTTATATGTATGGCATTTTCATTTTGATCTTAAAGTGGGATACAACAATGTTATTGCCTCCAATGTGACTAATGTTGTGCTCCAAAGTCCATTGACCATAAAAATAATTTGAAAACAAAAAGTATTTCCAACAGTATGAGGCAACAACAATTACGTATTTGCCTGCAAGACGCCGCGCCGTGGAGATCGTTTTGACTAAAAAAAAATCTTGCGTTAAAATTGAAAAAATTTTTATTTTTTGGAATTGATCTGTAAGTGCTAAGGCAGCTTTCAGACATGCCCATCTAATCCAATGGTTATAGTTTAAATCTGTTTTAAGCAGTAAAAATCCTAATTCAAGACTACAACAGTTGTGTTACAACGGAATTTATGTTTTTTTAACGGGTCTTTCATTAAACGCTGTCTAACTCTTAATTTAAATAAAAACAAGTAAAAGCGCTATATTCGGCCGTGCCGAATCTTATATACCCTTCATAACGTGTAGTCATGCAATAACAGTAGTTTGTATCACCATTCATCCCATATGAAATCCGTACATACATATAAAAAACATACATATATAAAAACATCCCATTATAAAATTATAAATTTACGTATGTATGTTAAAAAAAAAAAATAAAAAAAAATTAAAAAAAAATTATAAAAAAAAATATTAAAACAAAAATAATAAAAATATAAATAATATATTAAATAAAAAATAAAAAAAATATATAAAAAATATATAAATTTTTTTTTGGCTCAGCTGGGTCGATGACACGTTTTCTCTAACCAGTATACACGTTTGTATGTATGTATGTTGTTGTTGTAATGTTGTTTTTGTAAAAAAAAATCGAGGTGGTCGTGGGTTTTTGCTCATATCTCAGTTGTTTATGAAACGATATTTTCAATACCGATCTACTCCCGAATATTTCTGATATTTTAATTCCTCACTCGGGTACAAGCTATGTCGGGGGTCTTCAAAAAGTTGATTTCAACATACACACGGACAGACTGACAGAGCTTAATCGACTCCCCTATTCATAGGCTTTCAGAAAATATATACTTTATGGGGTCGGAAATGAAAATTGTAGAAATTTCACACGGAATGACAAACCTATAACTATACCCTTTTTCACTGTGTGAAGGGTATAACAAATATCATCAAACATTTTTATTCGTTTGAAAGGCCTGTTGATTCCGTTATGTATGGATCATAATATTGTTCAAATGCCCCCGTGGCGCGCATCTGAAATGTTTAATTTTTAATGGCTCTGTTGCATAAATCAGGCAGAATTTGAACAACGGTGTGGGTTATGTTGTCTTTAGCGACCGCTGTAATTTCAACTTATTTATATTGGTTGGCGTCTTAAAATAAACCACCACAAGATAAAAGTTTAACGGGATACATTCGGACGATCTTAGTAGCCAACTTATAAAACTTCTCTGTGAGATGACCATGCCCTGATTGGATAACGTGGTAGTTCACTGCACGAAAACATTTAAGTGGAGTCTGTATGACACCGTTTTGACCATGCCCTAAAATTTCTCGTGCAAAATGTATAATACGTAATATGCGTGGCACATAGGGCCGTATTGTTGAAACCACTTGTTGTTGTAAATAATCATCGTTCTACAGCGCTTGTCGTTGACGATGATCGTTTCACTAACGTTGTTTTCAAAGAAATATGGGCCGAATACGTCGCCAACCCATAATGCACACCAAACAGTGACGCTATTCGATCGCATGTGTATTTGAATCGTTCCAATCTTCCAGATATGAACCTCATCGCTGAAATTAGAGCTTTTTTTAACTTCTCCAAAGCCCATTTAACAAATACATGTTGTTGTCTAGACTTGATTACCTATAGATCTTGTGTCAGCTGAGTTTTGAGAAGGGACGAGTTCTTGTGAAAGACGTGAAACCGGTTATATTGGATATTTCTGCACCTTTTCACGAACAGCGGTGCTGACTGGGTATTGGTTTATTGAAACAATAAACTTGAATTTAAGCATTCCCTTCATTGTTCGGACATTTATGGCGACGGTGAAATGGGTGGAGCGTGCAGAACGTTGCCCTAACGGAACATCCACTTTGAAAAAGAAAACATTTTTATCAGTTGCATGTGTTGTCAAAATAATGTAAATTAATGACAGATAATTCGACAAATGTAGCTTTAACAATATGGTCGCTATCAATTGGCAAGACTCTTTCGGAAGACTTGTTTAGTACAGGGTATCAATTCATGTTTTAGGAAATTTTTAAATAAAACGTTTTTGCGTCTCATATGGACTTGCCTTACCTTTGACTAAATTAATTTTTTTTCCACTAAATGACCATTGACTTACAGATTTAATTAAGCTCTTGCTCAAATCTAATTCAGTTCAAGTTTTATTCTATTTTATTTATAAAATAAAGCGTGATTTTTTAAGAGCTATAGGAAAGTTAAAAAAAAACATAAAATTCAGAAAAATTCATGAAATCTTTATTTGAAGCGATAGTACGGTCCATATAATTTAATATTTGAAGATTATTTCATGCAAATGTTGACCGTGGCTGCGCTTCAAATGGTACATCCACTTAGTCCAACTTTGGCATACTCTTTCCAACAGTTCGGCCGGTATCTCATGAATAAATGCTTCAATGTTGTCTTCCAATGCGTCAATTGAAGCGGGCATGTGTGTATAGACATGAGCTTTAACATAGCCCTACAAAAAATAGTCTAAAGGCGTTAAATCGCGCGATCTAGGCGGCCAATTGACCGGTCTCGAACGTGAAATAAAATGTTCACCGAACTCGCCTCTCAATAAGTCCATTGTTAAGCGTGCTGTGTGGCATGTGGCACCGTCTTGTTGAAGCCACATGTCATGCAAGTCAAGCTCTTGCATTTTGGGCAAAAAAAAAACTCGGATATCATCTCACGGTAGCGCTTACCATTACGTTACGATTCACATTATCTTTGAAGAAGTACGGTACAATGATGCCACCAGCCCGTAAACCGCACCAATCTGTGACTTTTTCTGGATGCATTGGTAGCTCTTGCAATGCTTCTGGCTGATTTTCACTCCAAAATCGACAATGAGCTTCGTCGCTGAACACAATTTTTCGATAAGAAGCGCGCGATGAACTTTCTTAACAGAGCACGTATTTTGATAATAAAATTCAATCATTTGCAAGCGTTGTTCTTTTGTAAGACGATTCATGGTTAAACTATAGACCAAACTGTAGATGTTTGACAATGAAACAAAACACGAAACGTACGTCAGCTGTTTAAACCAGTGGTGCCAAAAAGATAATAGCTAAAAAATCACCCTTTAGATGCAGTTGAGTTTCCGTTTAGTTCTGATAAGAATTGATAAATTCGAGATAAAGAACAATTCGATTAAAATTTATTTTATATTTTAGTTAAGGTCTCTTTTGTTTTTTTCATTCATTCGCGCTTAAACAGTTAAACAAGATATCGGCAACATTTCGTTATTGTTGTTATTTGCCTTTTTTTGTCAATAAAGCGTGTTGCCGAGTACCGAACAAAAAAAGAAGCTTTTTTTCCCACACACAATATGCCATAAAACTAAATGTTTTTACTCCAAATTTAAGTTCAGATCTTGGGCTTCAGAAACTTGGATTATCCTGGATCCACTTGAGTTATAAAAGAACATTAAAATTGTTCTTTTTTTTTCCAGTTTTTAAACACTTCACTTTCGTTTGATTTTATTTAATTTTAAACGTTTTCTAATGTTTCTATTTTAAACTGTTTATTTGTGTGTGTGTGCACTCATGATCCACAGTGATCACGGCACACAGTGAGACAACGCCGGCATTAAATACAAGGAGTAATTGCAGAGTTCTGAAATTTTGCACAGGTTACTTTTGAGACAATTCCAGTTAAAAACAAGTAAGAGCGCTATATTCGGCCGTGCCGAATCTTATATACCCTTCACAACGTGAATTCATGCAATAACAGTGGTTTGTGTCACCATTTATCCCATATGAAATACGTACATACATATAAAAACATACATATATAAAAACGTCCCATTGTAAAATTATAAATTCACGTATGAATGTTAAAAAAAACAAAAAAAAAAAAAAAATTTTAAAAAAATTTAAAAAAAAAATTTTAAAAAAAAAAATTTTTTTTAAAAAAAAAAATTTTTTAAAAAATTATTATGTATATAATATATATAAAACAAAAAAAATAAAAAAAAAAATTAAAAAAAAAATAAAAATATAAATAATATATTATATAAAAAATAAAAAAAAAAAAATAAAAAAAAATAAAAAAAAAATAAAAAAAAAAATTAAAAAAAAAATTTTTTTGGCTCAGCTGGCGTTTTTTCTAACCAGTATACACGTTTGTATGTATGTTGTTGTTGTAATGTTGCTTTTGTGAAAAAAAAATCGAGGTGGTCGTGGGTTTTTGCTCATATCTCAGTTGTTTATGTACCGATGTTTCTGATTTTCAATAGCGATCTACTCCCGAATATTTCTGATATTTTAATACCTCACCCGAGTCCAAGCGATGTCGGGGGGCTTCAAAAAGTTGATTTCAACATACACACGGACAGACGGTCAGACGGACAGACTGACAGCGCTTAATCGACTCCCCTATTCATAAGCTTTCAGAAAATATATACTTTATGGGGTCGGAAATCAAAATTGTAGAAATTTCACACGGAATGACAAACCTATATATACCCTTTTTCACTGTGTGAAGGGTATAAAAAAAAAATTAAGAAAATTCGCCCACTTTTACGCCCACCTCCCATACAATCGAAATTTGTAAAATGCAGTATTGTCCGTAATACTTAAGGGATAACTTTAAATTTTGGTATACTTGAATGTTATATTGTTACAAACATTATCGGAATAAAGTTTTGGACTTTGGCCCACTTTTACCCCCACCCCCCATACAACCTCAACATAAAAAGTGCCATATTTTCTAAAATATTTTAGGTACAATCTTCAAATTTGATATTATTATTATTTATATAATTTAAAGTTTCATGCAAAAATTACAATAACACGCCCACTCTTACACCCACTTCCCATTAAAATGCAATAAAAAGAACAATTTTTTTCATTCTATCAATAATTTTTTAATATCATCATGGTATTCTAATTTTTTCAATATCTTTATTGCTATCGATCCAATTATCAGAAATAGCACTATAAAAAATTATTGAATTATCCATGACCTTGTAAACTTTTTTTAACACTTTATATAAACTTGTATAAACTTGCACTCTCAAATATGTAGATTGTGAATTAAACATATACATAATTGCAATTACCGTTTGTTGATCAATAATATTTAAAACAACAACAATGTAATATTTTTTTACAGTTTGTTTTTAAAAAGTTTGTGAGCACAATATAAAATATCAAACAAACAATTAAAAAAAAATTAAAAATTTGTAAACATGCTATTGCATGCTAACATACATATGTACATACGTATAGCGACAAAATGTGCACGTTGCGTATTTTTTGTAGTTTTTTGTATGTTTAAAGTACTTTTGCAAACTTTTGCTATATGTCCTCTACTTTAAATGAAAGCTGAGACTTCAATCTTTCATTTGATATAAGTCTGCACCTAGGGCGAGGGGCTGCTCTATATTTCCTAGTCCATTGAAAATGCAAAATGTTAAATTTTTACACCACAATTCTGTTGTAAAGAAATTTTTTTTGTGTTTCTTTTTTTAAATTTATTTTTTTATCTACTCATTCTACAACAACTAAATTAATTTAAAAAATACTTTAAGGTAATAAGTATATATTATGTATTTTTTTATTGATAAGCTTTTGAATATTACATATTGAACCAACATATTTCAAGCGCGTTAGCATACCTCAACTTTGACTTGCTCTAGACCAAAAAGTAATAAAGTTATGAATCTCAAATTTCAGGGAATTGTTACTCATATATCTGTTAATATACTGTGAAAATTTCATCCAAATTGGACGACACTCCAAAAACTATTTTTTGCCGCTGTTACTTTAGAGCTGTCTCACTGTGCGGCAGAGTAAGTCAGGGTCTTCTTTGGCAACTTAACAGAAAAATCTGCATGTGGCGCCTAAGCACTCAAGTATGCCGCTGCTGTAAATAATATTTGTCTTGTTGTTGCTGTTGCAAAGGTAAAAACATTTAATGCGAATGACTGTAGTAGTGGTAGAGTAGTGGTTTTAAGGCCTCCTGTTAAAAGTTCTTTAAACTAATTCTCCCCACTGCTAATTTGTTTTATTTTTATTTTTTTCTTCTCGCATAAAAATAAGTTCAAGTCCAGCTGCTTATTTGTATATTAAAAAATATTCATATTTAGAGGACAATATTACTTTTTTGTTAAAAAAGAAAACAACAACAAAAATTAAAAAATTGTGTTGCATACATATTTATAGCTTAATGTTAAAGTAAAATTTTAAACAAGCCGAATACACAATTTAAACTTTTTTGTTAGAAAATTATAATAATTCAAAAGATAAAGCACCATCCCTGCAAATTTAAAATTGTTTTTAAATGATTGTGGTCTTAAATTCAGAGGTAGAGAATATTCAGTTAATTTAACTTTTAATTTAAAGGTTTTACAAAAAGGTTTTTTATCTTGTTTCTAGCATTACGGCATTTATTCGGTTGTTAAACACGGTTATACTTTATGTTTTATTCGGCCAGTTACTAGAATATTTAACCTGCGGCTTATTAAGTGTCACGTTATTATACCCTTCACACAGTGAAAAAGGGTATATATAGGTTTGTCATTCCGTGTGAAATTTCTACAATTTTCATTTCCGACCCCATAAAGTATATATTTTCTGAAAGCTTATGAATAGGGGAGTCGATTAAGCCCTGTCAGTCTGTCCGTATGTCCGTGTGTATGTTAAAATCAACTTTTTGAAGCCCCCCGACATAGGTTGGACCCGGGTAAGGTATTAAAATATCAGAAATATTCGGGAGTAGATCGGTATTGAAAATCAGAAACATCGGTACATAAACAACTGAGATATGAGCAAAAACCTACGACCACCTCGATTTTTTTTCACAAAAACAACATTACAACAACAACATACATACATACAAACGTGTATACTGGTTAGAGAAAACGTGGCATCGAATCCCAGCTAAGCCAAAAAAAATTTTTTTTATATTTTTTTAAATTTTTTTTTTAATTTTTTTTTTATTTTTTTTTTATTTTTTATTTAATATATTATTTATATTTTTATTATATTTTTTTAATTTTTTTTTTAATTTTTTTTTGTTTGTTTTATATATATTATATACATAATAATTTTTTTTTAAATTTTTTTTTAAATTTTTTTTTTAATTTTTTTTTAAATTTTTTTTTAAATTTTTTTTTTAATTTTTTTTTTTTTGTTTTTTTAACATACATACGTGAATTTATAATTTTACAATGGGACGTTTTTATATATGTATGTTTTTATATGTATGTACGTATTTCATATGGGATGAATGGTGACACAAACCACTGTTATTGTATGACTACACGTTGTGAAGGGTATATAAGATTCGGCACGGCCGAATATAGCGCTCTTACTTGTTTTTTTTTATTATTTTACTTACATTTTTTACTCTTGTTAATTTTTTTGAAATTATTTTCATACTGTTTGTATTTTAGTTTGTTTTTTTTTTCTTTTTATTTTAAAATTGTTGTCGTTGTTGTTATTGTCCGTCGTTCTGTATATGTACATTATTGTTGTTATTGTAACATATTTTATAGGTTCGACATAACATCTGACAAATTTCTCTGTTGAACATTTTTATGTGTGTGTGTGTATGTTTTTTTAAGGCAGGTCGCCAAAATGGCGCAAAAAAAATTAAACACTTAACAGAGGGACACTTTTTTTAAACGTTCATTTCAAATGATTTGTTATCAATTGGAATTTTGTAACATGTTTATTAAACGTCTTAATTGTTGAGACTTGAAAAGTGGTAACAACAGATCTGCATAAAGCATTGTTCATTTAAGATCCGGAAACAGTATTAAAGCTTTATTATAAAAAATCTAGTGGCAACCCTAAATCGCTTTTTCTGTAAAGCTCTAAACACATAGAAGACAGCAGACAGCAAGCAGCAATATGTCAAAAATAAAATCCATGTGATTAAGCATTGTCTTTCTGTCCGTCTGTCCATGTGTATGTTGAAATCAAGTTTTTAAAGCCCCTTGACATCGCCAAGACTTGTCTAATATATAAAAATATCAGAAATATTCGGTAGTAGATCGGTATTGGAAATCAGAATAATCGTTTATAACCTTTTGATATAAGAGCAAATGAACACGACTGCCTCAGTTTTTTTTCGCTTATTTTTACCATGAAAATTAAAATTTTCCAGCTCTAGGATAATTTCTAGGCACAGTTAGTAATATTTATAGATTTGATATGCCTCTATAGATATTCGTGAAAATTTTTGGATAAATTGTTCACTAATCGGCAAAGTTATAGGCAAACATTTTTGAAAAAAATTTATACATTTTTAAATATATAAAAAATTTTTTCAAAACTCCAAAAGAATTTTTGAACACGCTTAAGATACCAGAATATAAACCGTAATCTCAGAAATTATTTCTAAGAAAAGACTAACATAACAGTTTGAAACTAACTGAGATATAAGCACCAGAGTGCAACTTCTTCGGTGTTCCTTAAAAAAGAAAATCGATATTTTTCAGTTTCTATACAACCGAGAGCGCCAATATAGGAATAAAATGAAAGGATTTGAGTACTAAAATATAGTAAGAAAAAGAAAAAAATCCAAGATGGTGTCCTAGATTTAATGGCGAATATATGAGTCAAATATAGTAGTTGCGGCTTTGTCCTCTTTAAACCCAACAATTGTGGTACCAAATAAAAGCGCTTGACCATTACAATGTAGTAAACTATTAAGAAGGTGTAAAATCCAAGATGGCGTCTAAAATAAAATGGCGGACAATTTTTTTCTAACCCCAACAATATGGGTGTTAAATAAAAGGGTTTGACTATTAGAATACAGTTGACTATGTTAAAATTCAAAATCAAAGATGGCGTCGGTAATAATAAAGAAATGGCGTATTACATGAAATCTAAAATCTTGGCTAAGGATGTGGTGTTTACGACGGTGAAGAGTATTATCAGATCAGAGCGCTTTAACTTGTTTTTTTTTTCTATTTTTAATATAAAATGATTGTTGAAATTTATAAATTTTTCGCCTTTAAATAAACCTGAACAAAAAAGCCGGATTTGAAAAGAACAGTATTTAAGAATGAGATATATTTATATGCAGTTTATGCTACTAAAATAACCGCTTTATAAACTAGTATTTAATACAATGAATTGAGTAAAAGTTTTTAAATTTTGAGACTTGGGAACCTTTATACCGATGGACACTAAACTTGGACAAGAATGTAGCTTGAATTACAGCACCGAGTGCCATAATCAGGCAATGATCTTACTACAGGGTTAATATCTTAACGACAAAATCGCCCCTATATGCAAAGTTATACAACAATCGTTGACACATAGCTAACGATTCGTCTGTAAAATAATCGCCCTTTTTATGTAAAGGGTGGTTTAGTTTTAAGGGCCGATATTGATTTTGAATAAAACACAAATTATTTAGGAAAATATTGTCAATTATGATAATATTGTTATGGTTCAATTATGTATTGAACAAAATATCGGCCAAATGGCCGTTGCGACTTCGGCGGCACACCTCCATCCGATGATCCAAATTTTTAATGAAATTGTTGATGTTCAATTGTTGGGCGCGATGATAAGTCGAGGTTGACTCATCGCGAAAAACAGCAATGTTTCCCACTCAACGAACTAAGAAGGCATTCACAGATGTTTTCACATTTTATACAGACCTGTTTTCAGAAATTTAAATATTTTTCACAATTCTCCCGATTGTAGACGAATTTGAATGACTATGTTGACCAAAATAATCACGAAGTGCACGAAATGCATTTTAATTTGAACGCCCATTTTCATAATTAGCCTGAATAACTTTAACGTGTTGCTCGATTGTGTAACTTCCCATGGTTCAAATTGAGTTAGTCTGAAATTGAGAAATGTCAAATGAAATGCAGAAAAAAAAACTTGACGTTTAGGTGTGGTTCACATTCAACATCGGCCATTTAAATTTAGTTACATAGAACATCTAAAGATGGCGTTGTATTCCCCCCACTTGTGTTTTTAAAATTCAATTAATTTCTGGGAGCCCGCGCCACACCGGGTACAAACAGTTTCTATAAACTCAAAAAAAGGCATAGTGTAATTGTAAATAAAATCTCCATTTTGAATAAAAGTTTGTATAGAAAATTGGTGTTTTTTTTTACATTGAGTATCTATTTCGACGTTTTTATTTAACACAAAAATTGTTTCTTTCAGTAAACGCCTTCCATCCCTGTGGTATTAATTCCATAAATCGTACTAACAACCTGTCATAATTACAAATTAAGATGAAGAAAAAAAGAATTTATCTGTAGTGGCGTCTTTGTAGCGGCTTTTTTTTTACCCACAAATTATTCACTCAAACAGCCGACGCATACATACAAACACATCATTTGACATACATACAAGTAAGTGTCAATCTTCGTCAAGTAAAGATTATATGTGACAGCATCTATTACATTTTTTTTTAAATGGAAATTACAAAAGAGAAGACACAAATTTACCAAAGACAATTGAAACTAAAATGAAACTACAAATTAAGGTTAATTTTCAAAAGACATCATAATGAAAGCGGCACCATTGATCTCTTCTACATACAAATTATTAATTAGAAAATATGATTTTTCTTTATCATTTTGGTTTGAGGTCTTTCATCTTTTTCTTTTTTTCTTTTTTTTTGTGTGTAAAATATATTATTATTATTTAATATCTAATAACTAGTAAATCATATCGCTTAAATAAATAACAAGATTTATTTCGTTTTAGTTTTTGAGTAAAAATATTATTAAAAGATTTGTAATCTCTTATGAAAAATTTCTAATGAGAAAAATTTCGTTTCACCAAAGTTTAATAGAGTTCATTTGCAGTTTTATTTACTTTTCTTTTTGTTAATGTTAAATCAAAGAAAAATCAATCAGTTAAAATGTTTTTCTGTTCTTTCAAATGAAATAAAATCCTTTGGCAGTATGAAGATCGCAAAGAAAACAAAAAGCCTTTTAGCCTTAAGGTCAGTTGTTTACTCTAGTCTCTAAGATGTTCTCATAAAGATCTCTGAATGAAGATCTCAAAATTTTGAAATACTATACTTAGTATAGTGTAACTACTTGCAAAACAAATAAATGAAACTCATATAGAAAAGCTTGACGTAGCAGGCTGCTAGGTGCGCTACTTCTTAAGGTGTAGTTTTCTAGAGTTCGCTGTTAAAATTTATATTTAAAATTGTAATGTGGATATCGTGCTAACTCCGTACATACTTAGTATTGGCAATATTTTTCAGTATATGATGAAAATTTTTTAATGTAAATTTATTATGAACGCCCTAATACATCATTCGAACTTTTTTGTGAAAACCCTTCAATGTAGTTTTAATATGGAAACGCCTTACGATTTTCATTTGTTTTGTTTTCAATTTGGTATAATTAATAATTAAGTTAAATTTTATCGGGGCGGTTCAGACAAGACACGAATTTTCTCTGTGTGGTATAGCTCGAGCGATATCAAACTCTACTAGTATTTGGATTGCGGTTACCGAAATGACTGTTTCGTTTACAGCGACTTCGGCTGATTGTTTTGACACAGCAGCTTCGGCTGACTGTTTTGGCACAGTGATTTCAACTGACTATTTTTACACAGCGGTTTTTGAACTGACTGTTTCGGTTACAGCGACTTCGGCTGAGTGTTTTGCCACAGCGGCTTCAACTGACTGTTTCGGTCACAGCGGCTACGGCTGAGTTTTTTGACACATTGATTTCAGCTGACTGTTGTGGTACAGCGGCTTCGGCTGATTGTTTTAACACAGCGGTTCTCGAACTGACTGTTTCGATCTCAGCGGCTTCAGCTGAGTGTTTTGCCACAGCGGCTTCAGCTGACTGTTTCGGTCACAGCGGCTTCGGCTGAGTTTTTTGACACAGTGATTTCAGCTGACTGTTTTGGTACAGCGGCTTCGGCTGATTGTTTTGACACAGCAGCTTCGGCTGATTGTTTTGACACAGCAGCTTCGGCTGACTGTTTTGGCACAGTGATTTTAACTGACTATTTTTACACAGCGGTTTTTGAACTGACTGTTTTGGTTACAGCGACTTCGGCTGAGTGTTTTGCCACAGCGGCTTCAGCTGACTGTTTCGGTCACAGCGGCTTCGGCTGAGTTTTTTGACACAGTGATTTCAGCTGACTGTTTTGGTACAGCGGCTTCGGCTGATTGTTTTGACACAGCAGCTTCGGCTGACTGTTTTGACACAGCGGCTTCGGCTGACTGTTTCGGTCACAGTGGCTTCGGCTGAGTTTTTTGACACAGTGATTTCAGCTGACTGTTTTGGTACAGCGGCTTCGGCTGATTGTTTAGACACAGCAGCTTCGGCTGACTGTTTCGGTCACACCGGCTTCGGCTGAGTGTTTTGACACAGTGATTTCATCTGACTGTTTTGGCACGGCTTCCTTGGGTGACTGTTTCGGCCACAGCGACTTTGGCTGACTGTTTCGATTACAGCGGCTTTGGCTTATCATTATTTTATGCATTGTAGCATATTAAGTATTTTAGCCACAAGGCGAATGTAGTGTTCTTAAGCTCTAGTTGTAAGTAACATTCCAATCTCCTGAACTCGGACGTAACAAGTCTTTGACTCTGGCCGGATATACCGAATATCATACCCGATCTTCTTAAGACTTACACAAGAATATTAATCCGTAGTGCGGTCATAATTCCCAATCGTGATCAACGCCCTTGACATACCAGCTTGCCACGAGTATTATAGGATAATTTATATCTTGGAACAAAACAAAGGAAAGCCTAACTAATTGGAGTTTTCATTAAACTTAGGGTTCGTGAATCCGTAAGTAAACCCTGAACGCTGCTGTAATACCTCAGCTTTTGACAAAACTACCTTAAGAATTTAAATATATTTTTTTAAAATCTCGGTTATTAACGCTGCTCATGTGGTGCCAAGGGCATACATATATGTATAGCTTTTTCATTCCGTTTGCAATTTCTTTAATTTTCACTTTCGATCCCATAAAGTTTTTATTTTCTAAAAGCTTATGAATAGGGAAGCGATTAAATAATTTTCGTCTGTTCGGCTGTTGATTGAAACCAACTTTTAGAAGACGTTAGATGTAGTGTCAATATTTGGAAAATATTCGGGAAGAATTGCTATTGAACTTGCTGAGATATGAACAAATAAACGTGACTGCCTTTGCTTTTCCCCATATTTTTACCATTAAAATCAAAATTTTTCAGTCCTACGATAATTTATATATATGACACGCCACTACACGCAAAGAAAAACCATGGTTACGACATGATCACGACGGTCATATTATTTTTTCTAAAACAATATTTGGTTGTCGAAAACAAAAAATAGTTATTTTTGTTTCATTTCATCATATATTTTGTCACGATAATCAAGCATTTGTTTGAATTGTACCATTTAATGATTACTTTTCGTAAAAATTTCAAAATGGTTATCATTTAAAAATAGTATGATTTATAAAAATTAATTTGACAAAAATAACATTATATTCAAAATCATTAAAAATTCAAAATAATCATTAAATAATAAGTGAGACAACTGTATGATTACAAAATAATCAAGCTATGATTTTTTTAATAATAATTTGATTTCAATCGTTCTTCTTCTTGATGAATAAATTTTTATTATTTTAAAAGTTTGAGATGTCAAAAAAATTAGCAAAAATTTTTTAAAATTAAAGGAAATTTACAAATAAACGAGAAAATGTAAACAAATATTGGTATAAAAATTGCAATTAAATTGGTAAGTACAATCAATATGTGTATGTTACAGCAAATGACAATAATTTGTCGTAAAAAGCAAAGATTGTCGATTTCAATTGTAGTCATATATATGATTATTGAATGATGCTTAAATTAAACATAGTAATGATAACTGGTAACCATTATTATTTTAAACATAATCATACAATTCAATCATAGTATGTTGCTCTTTGATTATGGTTACCACAACCATATTTTTTCTTTGCGTGTAGGGCTATTCGTGAAAAATGTTGGATGAATCGATCACGTAGACTTGAACATTATTTCTGAGAAAAACTAACACATCGGTTGGAAAATAGTTTAAACAAAAGAACCAGAAACATTTGCATTTCAGCGTTAGCCCTAAGCGTAATGAAATACAACATCAGCCGTTTTTGTTTCGGATTATCTGAAGGGGAAATAATACTAAAATATGCCTACGTAATAACAGATGGCGCTAAAGTTGCAAAGAAAAAACTTTTTATATACGACCAACTTTATTAACTCTACTTTAATTATCAGGGTGTACTTTGTGTACACAGACTGATTACAATCAATATCTTAAAGGTTTGCGCTCACGCTCTTAAGGTGTGTATAAGAAATTTATTGGAATTGCGACCTAAACATTAATTAAAAGATTAACATGGTCACCGTATAGCTAGAAGGACGAACAGATTCAGAAAGTGAACCCAAGTCAATCGATCTACTTAAAAGTGGCTGGAATTGGTTTTGAGTTTTGTTCACTTTACTCATACCATAGCAACACATGATACCCCTTCCACCCATAATATGATGTAGGGTATGGAAAGAAATCTTTTAACTTAAGCAAACAATTTCTTCAATGTAAACGAATCATATTTATTTTGTCTTTAACATAAAATCTAAATTGTAAGTTTGTATTTCTTACAGTTTTAACTTTATTTTTCATTTATACTGAACTAAACTCGAGAACAAACTATTTTACTTGAGCCTCAGTAGACGTTATGTCTATCGTTGAGCATTAATCTTGACTTAGTTTGTTGGAGTTTTTAGCATAAGAAAAAACACAGACTCAAACTTCTAATAGAAGAAATATTATTGCACAGAGTATATTTAAGATAAAACAGCCGCCTTTTTATTGATATAACAACTATAAAACTATAAAATGGGGGGGAAAAAAGACTACAACTATGTTTGTTTGTATGCATGTAAGCGTGAATGTAAAAAGATAAGAACATTTTTATTGGTACGACTATTAGATGTGCCAAAGTTTATGGCGAAAAGGTACGCATTTTTTTGTGTCTAGTTTTTAATTTTAGAACGTGCTTTTAAATTTAGGTTTGTTTATTGTTGTTGGTGGTTGTTTTTTTTTTTTTTGGGGTTTTTCGTACTTTTGATATTTATTTACGTTACGAGTTTTGCTAAGAAGAGTGTAGAAACCCATAATAAGATTAATCTCTGCCAAATTATTAAATATTTCCAGTTAGATTTAATGTTAGTACTAAAATTGTTATGCGGACATTAGATTAGTAAAACCCAGTAAACAATTTTATTTGATATATATGACGTACATATACATACAAAAAAAAATAATAAGGAAAGACCGTTGTAAAGAGTATAAAGTAAATTCGGCTCTTCCGTCAAAAAATTTTTAATTTATGCCAACGAAAGTCCATAAGAGGCATTTGAGGTCTCATATTAACCTTGTTTTGTTTAAAATTTCAGCTATGTAAAGGGTCCACCATCTAACGTTTTTGTTTTTTTTTTCAACTAGTGCTTATTTCGTGAATGGTAACATTTAGCTCATGTCTGATTTGACAGATAATTAGTTTTATCCTTCCGCTGAACGAATATGGTTGTGTATACGCTTGGACAACGCTGGGAAATATTGCGACATTACTTTGGCCGATTTTCCAAAAAAATCATCTTTTCAGACGAAGCTAATTTTGATCTTGGCGGGTATGCAAACAAGCAAAATTGTCGCATTTGGGTCACAGAAAACTCGCACGCATACAGCCGAGACACCCAAAACGAGTCACTGTTTGGTGCGGATTTTGGTCCAGAGGCATAATTGGGCCAATTTTCTTCGAAAATGAGCAAGCAGTGGCCGTAGTCAATGGCGATCGTTATCGGGCCATGTTGAACGAATTTTTGTTCACAAAAATTGAAGAGGAGGATATTGGCAATATTTGGTTTCAACAGCACGGCGCTACGTGCCACACAGCCGAAGCTACACTTTTTTATAGCATTTAAAAAAAAAAGTTATGTGGCGGACCCTTTATATGTGTTGGGTGAATATTAAAAGCGTTCGACGCTGCCTCTCAACTACCTTCAATCGATTCATGCGCTCCATCGGCATCTGAGTCTCCCTAGTCTCTAACCAGAATTCTCATATGCCCCAGCCAGAGGTGTTGGTAACATATTCATACCCCAAGCTAGCGATAATACCGTGGTGTAGACATTACGCCATGGTAACATGCCCTTAGGATGCTAAGAAGGTGGGTGTTTGCAAAAAAAAAATAAAAATATCTTTACCGCCATTTTGTTTTACGTGCTGTTTTGGGTTCGAAATTCTACTGGTCATACACTTTCATCCGATATCGACTTTAAATTCGTCAGTTATTTTAAAGCTAAAAGAATTGATTTTTGCTTGAAAATTAAAAAAAAAGAAAATACTGAAGCAGTTTTATTTTGGTGCTGATATCTCAGGCAGTTTTAAATTGGATTTTTTAGTTTTTCTCTGGAGTAGTCTTAGAGACTACGATGTACAATTTGGTGACCAAAAAGTGATATATTCAAAAACAAAAACTGTTTTAACAATTTATTTTTGTCTATAACTTTGCCGATTAGGGAGGGTATGTATAACAGTTATATAAAGTTAAAAACTGGTCATTTTTGTGTGAAAAATATTTCAGCAATTTGTAGCAATTTTGCTGGATTCCATTTTTTGTGAATACCTGAAAATTTGATACCCCTTATATTTAAGTGTAAAGAACTTATGGGGACTTCCAAAAGATAATTTCAATAGGCACACGGACATATGGACATCACTCAATCGACTTTTCTATTTATGCACGAATGAGTTTATAAATGAATATTGTGGAAATTACAAGCGAAATATCTACGGGTCTTAGTGGTCAATTTGTTTTAACATTGGCACAAAATAACGAAACTTCCGATCACTCTATGGCACGTTATTCTTGAACCACATGTCGTCTGCTTCCGTAGCCTTTAGTTTAAGTTGAAAAAGAAACATCACTGGTGTGTAGATTTTGCTATTGAAAATGGTTTTGAAGGTTGAATCACTACATCAGAACTAGAGCTACTTTTTTGAAAGCATTGTCACGTAGTTAAACTTGTGTAGGTTAAGATCCCCATATAAAAAAATTTTGCTTGAGAACATAATTGTTCGTTCAAAAACGCGACTTGATGATAAGATTATTATGCGACTTTAACTGAGAAACTATTTTAATGTTTTCGTTTTCCATTTTGCGATCAAATGGTGTTGACTAATGCAATTTATTTTGGATAAGTTTAATCTTGTACGTGCATATTTTCCAGACCTGGCGTCAAATTCATTAAGTTAAAGTCTAGTGCACAGCAAGGAATCAACGTTTTGTCTTCTACGCAGTTTTGAGGACACCAGATATGTTCTGCGCTGATCTGACGGTTTTATCAATTGGATAAGCTGCTAACCCTAATAGTTTGACATGGTCGTACGGCATGTGTGACTTTAAAGTAACAGGTTCGATAGACCCTCTCAAATAACATGGTCACTGAAGACTGCAAATATCGACCCGGGAAATCACTAAACATATAAAAAATTGTTATAACCTTCACCTGTGGTGCCAAGAGCTTTTAAAGAGTTGTCATTCCGATTGTAATATCTAAAAAATTAACTTCCGACCCCATAAAGTATATAACTTCTGAAAGCTTATGACTAGAAGTATCGATTTTACAATGTCCGTCTCATAGTGTGTCCGTTTAAATCAACTTTAAGAAGCTCTCGCATGTTACACATGCCTGTATATAAAATCTTCATTTTGGAAATATTAGGAAATAAGTCGCTACTAAATTCCCACACAATTCCCCTATAAGTTCCTGAGATATGAGCAAATAAACACAACTGCCCAGGGTACACTTATACAAGGTGACGGTGCCAGCCCAGCTGACAATTCTTTTGTGTTCTGAAGTATGTCAAACTACATATTAAAAAAATGATTTCAACTCCGGAAATTGTCAAACTTCATACATAAAAAAGGGAGCCGAAAATCGCTCTTCTTTACGCTATCACCTTATGTAATTACACCATGCAACTGCCTCTGTTTTTTCTTTATATTTCTCACCAATAAAATAATTTATAGAGACGTCTGCTACTATTAAGAGATATGGCATGCCTCTAGAGATATTCGTAAAAAATTTTAGAAAATCGGTCATTAACCGGAAAAGTTATAGGAAAAAGATGGGAGATAAATATACTTGTTTTAAGTATATCAGGTTTCTCAAGCTCCTAAATTATTTTTGGACACGCTTGTTACACCGAATTAAAGGTCATTGTCTCCAAAAATATTGTTCGAAGAAACTAACAAACTGGTTTCAAAAAAAAAAACTGAGATATAAGCCCCTAAGTGCAACTGCCTCTCGGTTTTTTCTGAAATTTACAAGCGAAAATCGGGTTTTACAGTTTCTACACAACTCAGAGAATCTATGTGTGTGTCAAATTAAAGAACTTGACTAGTGAAAAAAAATAATAAATTTTTAAAGAAAGTTTAAAATCTTTGATGGTCGCCATTACAAAATGTCGTTCGGTATATATATTGGTCATATCTTGTTAAATGTACTCCTTTAACCCCCTCAATCTTGTTATCAAATGAATGGGCTTGACTAGTAGATTAGACTATGAAAAAAATTAAAATTTAAGATGGTGTCCTAAATAAAATGGCGAATATGAAGATCAAATTTAGCAATTAAGGCTTTGTCTCCTTCAATCCAGGGCATTATTGGTATCAAATTAAAGGGCTTAACCAATAGAATACAGTAAACAAGGAAAAAATTTTTCGTTTTTACCCCATCAAAATAGGTGTCCAATGAAAAGGCTTGACTAGTGGAATACTGTTACCTGTGTCAAAATTCAAAATCAAATCTGACGTCGGAAATAATAAAACGAAATGATATAAAACATTTAATGCGAAATCTAGGCTACAATACGATGTTGTTTTTGATTACATTTCAATATGATTCGATCAGCCTTTAAGAATAACAATTGGACTGGTACTTCATTTACCGTTGCGGTGTAACGACCGAAGTTTCTTAAGAAAAACATATTAAATATTACCAGATCGGTCGACATTAACGACTAGATCACTAGAGATCTGATACAATTTTGCTTTTTCTTTGAAAAAGATTTTAAAGGTTTAAACAATTGAAAATTGTTTACTGGGTTATCTGTTCGACTTTGGCCTATCTATTACCCATGCGTCATATTGGCTACATTTTAATCTAATGCGTGAGTCTCGTACTCTTATTGCTGTTGCTATTTATTTCTTTTTCTATTGATTTTTTACTCAACAATAGCAATAACAAAGCTTTTTCTCTGCACATCTTTGAAGCACGTTACCAGCAGAACCGCCTCATAGTGAATGAAGATTAAACGACTATTAACTATTGCCAACCATGTTTTCATTTTAATGCGCTCAAAAGAAGGCATCTGCAGAAGGACCATTGACGCCGTTCAAACTCACATTCACACACAATATGTATCCATGCATGTGTGTGTGTGTGTGTGTGTTTATAGAAAGAGAGATTCTAAGCATTGATACACATTTACACACTGTGGAAGCGCTGGTAATTTGTTATCAAGATGATTTATGTGAACTGTGTGCTTTTGTTTGAACGCAAGCAAATAATATCGAAACTCATAAAAACTGACTGACTTGAAAAGTCATATACATAACGTCTCTAATACCACAAACTGGGCTTAGGATTGAAGGTAACAAGTACGAAAGGAATACACAACAGATTTGTTTCCTTTTGTTGGTGGGTGGAAACATAAATAAAAGCCAATAACAAGTATTACATAACATTAACTGAACTGAACTGCTAAATACGAAAAGCAATTGTTTGTTTTTTTCATTCGATATTTAAGAGGCCTGTGGCTTTTTATTTCACTATTTGTGGGAGAAATCCCATTGTAGATGGCGCTGCAATTGTAATAAATTCGAGCCGTTCCATCGCTGTTAAATGTTTGTTATTTCTATTTGTATTTTTATAATTTGATGGATTTAAGTCATTGTTGGGGCAATTTTTTTTTTTGCGATTTTTTTGCTGGGAGTTTTGAAATATTTTCTCTTCAAAGATTCGCATCGGCATGAATGAATTTTAGGTGAATTAAGTGAAAAAGAAAATTCTGTTGAACAAAACCAAATTATAGTTTATAAAGGGCAGCTATGGAAAAGAGTAATTTCAAGAGAATTTTAAACTTTTAATAACATATTTGCCAGTTGGTGAAAGGTTTTATAAATTATAATAAATCTGTTGGCATCTTGACTTTGGTCAGCTTATTTTGAAATTTTAAATCTTTTGGGAGGACAAAAAAAGATTAAAACAAGTAAGAGCGCTATATTCGGCCGTGTCGAATCTTATATACCCTTCACAACGTGTAGTCGTGCAATAACAGTAGTTTGTATCACCATTCATCCCATATGAATTACGTACAAACATATAAAAAACAGACATATATAAAAACATCCCATTGTAAAATTATAAATTCACGTATGTATGTTAAAAAAAAAAAAATAAAAAAATAAAAAAAAAATTAAAAAAAAATTTAAAAAAAAAATAATTAAAATATATATAATAAATAAAAAACAAACAAAAAATAAAAAAAAATTAAAAAAAATAATAAAAATATAAATAATATATTAAATAAAAAATAAAAAAAATTAAAAAAAAATTTTTTTTGGCTCAGCTGGGATTCGATGCCACGTTTTCTCTAACCAGTATACACGTTTGTATGTATGTATGTTGTTGTTGTAATGTTGTTTTTGTGAAAAAAAATCGAGGTAGTCGTGGGTTTTTGCTCATATCTCAGTTGTTTATGTGCCGATGTTCCTGATTTTCAGTACCGATCTACTCCCGAATATTTCTGATATTTTAATACCTCACCCGGGTTCAAGCGATGTCGGGGGGCTTCAAAAAGTTGATTTCAACATACACACGGACAGACGGTCAGACGGACAGACGGTCAGACGGACAGACTGACAGAGCTTAATCGACTCCCCTATTCAAAAGCTTTCAGAAAATATACACTTTATGGGGTCGGAAACGAAAATTGTAGGAATTTCACACGGAATGACAAACCTATATATACCCTTTTTCACTGTGTGAAGGGTATAAAAATAATAAATAAAAGATACAAAGAATTAAATTTTAGTTGTTACTATTCGATATGATATCACTTTTCTATAACTTGTTAAAAGTCACGGATTCTGATTTTACAAAATTAATTCAATTTTTAAATTTTTCAGGAAACTACAAAAACAAATAGGACTTAAGAAATTATTTAATATTGTGGACTCTTTTTTTTTAATTTTAGTCTTACTTATTTTAGTTTTATACCTGGAAAAACGCCGATTAGTACAGAGAAGGTGTGTCGAAGAACTTTAAAATGTTCTTATCTCGACTTGAGTTGTTTTGACAAAATTCCACTGAAATGTACTCAAAATAACAGTTCTATTTGTAAAATGACTTTTCGAAATTATGTAATTAAAACAAGTAAGAGCGCTGTGTTTGGCAGTGCCGAATCTGATAATAATCTTCACCGATTTTTGTCATTTAATCTAGGACGCCATCTTGGATTTTTTTCTTTTCATTGCTAACTATATTTTAATACTCAGGCTATTTCATATGATCACAATTTTAGGAAAAACACTGAAATAGTTGTATTTTGGTGCTTATTTCTCATTTGGTTTTAAAACGATTTGTTAGTTTCTCTTAGAAATGATTCTGATCATGAATTATTATAGCGGCTCCAGATCAGAAAACCGTATTATATTTTAATTACTGTAAAAAAAATTAACTCCTAGCAGATACCTGTACCAAAGGAGACCACCCAATGTGTTCTTTCGGAAGAACAGATTAAAGTACTGTTGTAGGTGGCAATATACTTAAGAAATTAAGAAGAATTTTTATACCCTTTACAGTGAGTGTAAGGTTATACTAAATAGGTTTGTCATTTCGACCCAATAAAGTACATATTTTCTGAAAGCTTATGAAGCAATATCCGTCTGTCCGTGTGTATGTTGAAATCAACTTTTTCAAGCCCCAAGGTATCAAAATAACAGAAATATTTGGGAGAAAATCGGTATTGGAAATCAGTATAATCGCCCCATGAGTTTCGGAGATATGAGCAAATAAACACTACTGCCTTTGTTTGTCGCTTATATTTACCATAAAAAAAAAATATAGACACGGTTCTTACTATTTATAAAATTTCCTATGGAGACATACATAAAAAAGTTTTGGATAAATTTGTCACTAATCGGCAAATTTATAGGCAAAATTATTTGATAAAATATATTTTTTTAAGCTCCTAAATAATTTTTGACCCGCTTAGGATACCAAATTATAAGCCGAAATCTCAGAAATTATATCTAAGAAAAACCAACAAATCGGTTTGAAACCAATAGAAATATAAGCGCCGAAGTACAACTGTTTCGATGTTTTTCCTAAAGTTTACAAACTGAAATCGATATTTTTCAGTCTCAATACAACTGAGAAAGCCAATATGGGGATGAAATGAAAGGACTTTAGTATTAAAATATAGTTAAATATGAAAAGAAAAAAGTCCAAGATGGCGTCCTATATTAAATAGCGAATATATGAGTCAAATATAGTAGTTACGGCTTTGTCCCCTTTAACTCCCACAACTGTGGTATCAAATAATAGCGCTTGACCTTTATAATGTAGTAAACTACCCAAGATGTCATCTGAAAAAAAATGGCGGAGCGAATTTTTTTAACCCCAACAATATGGGTATTAAATGAAAGGACTTGACTAGTAGAATACAGTTGAATATGTAAAAATTCTAAATCAAAGTTGACGTCGGTAATAATAATGAAAATAGTGTATGACATGAAATTTAAAATCTAGGGTTAGTCGGTATGTACATGATGGTGAAAGGTGTTAACAGATTCGTCACGACCGAATATAGCACTCTTATTTGTCTTCATATTGTATGGTGCGAGGTGCATCCTAAAGTATTCTATATTAAGAGCTTCAAAAATGTAACAATGTTCTCTTAAAACTTTTCTAGCTTCTACATAGAATTTTAATTCCCAACGAAGAAAGCCTTCTTTTAGCTGACTGCTTAACAACTAATAAATTTTAAAATGCAACTTAAACACAGACCGTTTAGTGGTTTTATTAGATTGGCTTAAACTACAGGTACCCCTTTTGAATACTATTTTTTTTCTTCATTGTTTATTTTGTGCTATTTGACTCAAGTACGTATTATTTATTTATTTTTTATAGGGCCTTAACAATGATCGCATAAGTGCAATCGATATAAAAGGCGATATTTAAAGCACGTTTCCGCATTAAAACAAAGGCTTCATTAAAAACAAAAAAAGCTGCAGCGCAGTCATATTCTACACTCTACTACACACCACTACCAGATCAATTGTTTAAACACCTTTTAGGCTTTTTTGTTGCCTTCTGCGTTCCATATTTGTCTTCATTCTTTTCCAATTTGTTTAGCTGTTGGTTTGTTGTTCCTTTTTCAAATTTTTCGTTGTACAAACGTAGTTTTTAGATGCTTTGTAGCAACAAAAACAAACAGTTGAATTTAGTTTTTATGTTGTTGCTGTTGTTGTTCAATAATATTTGTGTCTAATATGCTGTCAGATATAATCTTTTATACCTACAAAGAAAGCAAACCCTCGTTGGATTCTTATTTTAAGTTTTTCCTTGTGTTTGGTGTTACATTAAGGGCCGCACGGACGGACGTTCGTTGTTTGTTTGCACCACAAGCGCCTTTTAGGTATTTTTATTGTAGTCTGATGTTTTTTGTTGTCTTATGTGGGCATTTATTTTGATATCTAAATTTTACATTTTTATGGCAGTTTGTTGGCTAACTAGAGTGCCTTTGTAAAGTTGTAAGAGATTTGCTAAGAAAATTAAAAAAAAATTAAATCATGAACTCACTTTGGTGACCATCCAAATTTTGGTTGGTTCAGCGACGTGAAACATTTTTGACTAAATGGATACGTGAGTAAATAAAATTGCCGAATTGGTAACCCAAAGAGATTCGTAAGCTACAGTTACATCCAAAGAAAGAAATGTTACGGTTAATAGAAACATCGTTCAATATTTTTTTAAAAATGAGGCCGAATGGAACACAACTCCACAATGACAACAGACTTTTAGTTACACAAAGCCCGTGATGCCAACGACATTTTGTTTTATCATACATAGCGCACAAAGCAAAGGCTTTATTGAGAGATCATTTGGCCACTTAAATAAGCAGTGTGTTAAAAAACCTCTAGATTTTATTATAAGCCAAGTAATATTAACTACTTGAAAGCCAATATCAATCATCTAATTATAACCTTCACACAGTGAAAAAGGGTATACATAATGGGTTTGTCATTCCGTGTGAAATTTCTACAATTTTCATTTCCTTTATACTTTCATAAAGTATATTTTTTCTGAAAGATTATGAATAGGGGAGTCGATTAAGCCCTGTCAGTCTGTCCGTGTGTACGTTGAAATCAACTTTTTGAAGACCTCGACATCGCTTGGACTCGGGAGAGGTATTAAAATATCAGAAATATTCGGGAGTAGATCGGTATTGAAAATCAGAAACATCGGTACATAAACAACTGAGATATGAGCAAAAACCCACGACCACCTCGATTTTTTTTCACAAAAACAACATTACAACAACAACATACATACATACAAACGTGTATACTGGTTAGAGAAAACATGGCATCGAATCCCAGCTAAGGCAAAAATTTTTTTTTTTATTTTTTTTATATTTTTTTTAATTTTTTTTTTTATTTTTTTTTTAATTTTTTATTTAATATATTATTTATATTTTTGTTATTATTTTTTTTTTGTTTTATATTTATTATATATATTTTAATTATTTTTAAAAAAAATTTTTTTTTATAATTTTTTTTTTAATTTTTTTTAAATTTTTTTTTTTAATTTTTTTTAATTTTTTTTTTGTTTAATATTTATTATATATATTTTAATTATTTTAAAAAAAATTTTTTTTAATATTTTTTTTTTAATTGTTTTTTAAAATTTTTTTTAATATTTTTTTTTAATTTTTTTAATATGCATACGTAAATTTATAATTTTACAATGGGATGTTTTTATATATGTATGTTTTTTATATGTATGTACGTATATCATATGGAATGGTGATACAAACTACTGTTATTGCATGACTACACGTTGTGAAGGGTATATAAGATTCGGCACGGCCGAATATAGCGCTTTCACTTGTTTTGTTTTATATTTATTATATTTATAATAATTTTATTTTTTTTTGTTTGTTTTTTTAACATACATACGTGAATTTATAATTTTACAATGGGATGTTTTTATATGTATGTACGTATTTCATATGGGATGAATGGTGACACAAACTACTGTTATTGCATGACTACACGTTGTGAAGGGTATATAAGATTCGGCACGGCCGAATATAGCGCTCTTACTTGTTTTATCTTTAAAGAGTACATGCTTTATTTGACCGTGCCGAATCTGATAATACCTTTTACCGTCATGTATATAGGTATAGTGACTATATTGTAGCTTAGCTTAGATTTAATGTAATACGCCATTTTCTTTATTATTTCGAACGCCATATTTAATTTTAAATTCTTTCATAGTTAACTGCATTCTACTAGTTTAGCCCCTTTATTTGATGCCTATTTTGATGTGGTTACAATAAATTTCCACCATTTAGGTTTAGACGCCATCTTGGATTTTAACTTTTTTTAGTGTTTTCTGCATTCCACTGGCAAAGTCCTTTCGTTCGATACTAATATTGAGAGGCTTAAAGTGGGTACATTTTTAATTACTAGAATTGACCCATATATAAATTAATTGCACGCTATATTGTAGTGGTGGCCATTTTGTTTTTTTTTATTTTTTTTGTGTTTTAAACTCTACTGGTTAAGACCTTTCCTATGATACCCATATCATTACTCTCCGTTGTCACAAAGCTGATAAAAAAGTCTATTTTCGTTTGAAAATTTTAGGAAAAACACCGAAGCATTTGTATTTTTGTGTTTATATCTCGGTTAGTTTCGAACCGATTTGTCAGTTTTTCTCGGTAATAATTTTCGAGCCTGCGGCTTGTATTCCGGTGTCTTTAGTATGTTCGAAACTTTATGAGAAGCTTCAATAATTTGATAGATTAAAAATGAAAATTTTCTAAATAATTTTTGCCTATAACTTTGCCGGATAGCAACCGCTTTATTGAAAATTTTGTATGAATATCTCTACAGGCATATCATACCTATAAATAGTAACAAACTTCTCTTACAAGTTAACCTGGTTTTAGTGGTAAAAAAAATCGGGAAAAAACAGAGGCTGTCGTGTTTGTTTGCTCATATCTCAGAAAGTTATAGGGCGATCGTTGGATTTAAATAGCGATTCATAGCCGGAAATTTAAAATAATCAACACCATAAACAGGTCCGAGAAACATGTGGGGGTTTATAAAAGTTAATTTAAACACACGGGCAGACGGATAGACGGACATGACTCCCCTAGTCACAAGCTTTTAGAAAATTTATACTTTGTTGGGGGTCGAAAATCGATATTGTAGAAATTATAAGCGGACCACATGTGAAGGGTATAAAAAGACTACGAAATCCAATTTTTTTTAGTATTTTATTTGAAATAAAAAAAAACTCTTAACGAATTTCGTAAGCGATTATTACGCTATAAAGTTATTATCCTCGAAAGTGTAGAATAATTTATGCAAAATATTTTTTTTTTTGTTTAAATTGAATAAACATTACAGGTTCACAACCATAAATTTCAATAAGATTTCAATCGAAAACAATTTAAAATTCTTACAATATGCAAATTCGTATGCCTGTCAGGCTGTCACATTAAGACTACCAGTTACTCTTCAGATTTTTTCTTTAAATTTTATGTACAATATTAACTTTACAACAAAGCCCTGGACAAAAACCCTAAATAATTATAATAATATTAATAAAAATAAATAAAAAAAAGACCTTTAATTAAAAATCACAGCACAACCACGATGTCAACATTGTAATTGTGAAGGCAAGAAAGAGAGATGTGAGAAAGAAACGGAGAGATACAAACGCGTTATTGAATATTTTGACTTCGTAATGGTCTTAAATAACAATGATTAAATGCTGGCGGTAGTACGATATTAACTCGTATGTGCGGCTAAATAAAGTGACGCACTTGATGGAAAAAATTTGGGCAGCACATTGTGCACAAACAGTCAATCGCAAATGAGCGTTCATGCTCATGATGATGATGCGAATAAATGGTGAATGAGACTATAAAAAATGCATAAAGTTTCTTTAAAATTTTTCTTAAAGAAGCTACCGTCCCAACCAACCATTTCCGACACCATTAAATGCAACACCTAAATCATTATAATCACGACACTTATCTGAAATGTTGATGATGTTGTTGTGTGGTTGCGGCTAAAATCTTTAACTCACATTTGGTTGCATCTTCAACGAAACAAGTTGTGCAAAACACCGCTACGCATTTTGTGTTAAAAGTGACTGACAGACTGGCGAAGTGATGGCAAGTCACTAAGAGCTACTGTAATTCAATATACGCTTTTTCAGTTTTTTTCTTTTTCGCTGTTATTTTTCTTCCAAACTTTTTCACAAAGTGTTGGGCTGTTCGTATGATTCTCAACGAAGACACAATTTTTTTTTAAGGTTGACAAAATGTGTCAAACCAGCACATTGTGGTATGACAACAATGTGAACCAACAAGTTGTAAATTTGTAACAATACGTCTACTTGTTTTTGTTATTTAAAGAACCTGCTCGTAACACAGTGGGAACAATCGCATAAAATATTGGGTACAATGATTGTGTATTTTTAATTAAAAAATTTTTTTTTCTAAATTTTTAAAATTATTATTCAATTGAAATGTTATAATGCTGTTGATGTTTAGCTATTCCTTATCTTGGTAGAAGATGCCTTCAATTAAAACTTTCCATCTGATTCTCTCCTATGCTGTCCTTTATGCATCGTTTCACGTAAATTGTGGCGTGATAAGTTGTTTTATTATTGATGTGCTCTAAGTGGTTTTAGGACGACCACTTTTCCGAGTTTCCTGTGAGTTGTATGACGGAGTAGTTTAAGTGATAGGATTCTCTGTCCCTATCGTGTGAAGAATATATTAAAATTTTCTTCGTATAATTTTCTTACCCTCTTCTATATTCAAAGAGCTTAACTAGTAGAATGCAATACACAATGAAATTTAATTCCTAGATGTCATCCGCAATAAACCTACATGATGGTGAATCGTTTATACGGATATAGCACTTTTACTTGTGTTTTAAAACAGGAATGTATGAATTTTTGTTCAACACACTTTAATTTTTTGTGAAAATATCGATCTACCGCTGTAAGTTTTTTTTTGTTTTAAAATTTAACACCAGGAGATCTTACAGACTTCCTGATAATTATAATGTGTTACAAGCAGAGATACTGGATATCTATACCGCAACAGATCTCACAATGGAACATGTTCTAAGGTTAAGGGAGGTTATTTTTAACTTGGATAGTCAGACAGCTCTCAAGGCCTTGAAAGGTCATAGGAGAGCTTTGGATAGAATTATGGGCTTCTTCAGCGTCAGGTTATGTTGGGTACCAGTGCATTATTGAAATGTCGGCAACTGCAGAATGTCAAGGGCTCTATGGCCAAGGCAAACTTAGCGGAATCTATTGTACTCCTGGACCTAAATAGCATATGTCTGAAGGCTACTCCTGGGGTTACAACGGGACATTGTTTAGTAAAAGCTAGGATTAGTAAATGGGAACGCGCGGAATTTTTTAGAATGTGTAAGGATGTCGGAATTAGAAACTGTGGAGCCTGTTGTCTAAACTAGAGAGTTATGTGGTTGGCTTAACGATTCCACGGGTAGTTCAGTAGTGTCTCGGAGTGAAAACTTTCACTTGAGTGAAAGCTTGTCATTGAAATCATCATGGGTTTTTCGAAGGTTTTTCATATAATTTCTTTCCTTAATTGACCTTATTTCTAATATTTGTTTCAGTGTTCTTAATATTCCTTTTTTTATCGAGGGGAAACACAATGAAGTACATGGTTCTACGAGTTTGGGTGTTGAAGGTGATTCTTAGGTTCCGACACCCCTCTTTACTACCTGCCTTCCAACCGAACTAAACTAGTTGGAATATTTTCTGTGGCTAGTTGGTAAGAATAAATATAACACTAGCCATGCAGAGACAAACTTGGCCTTAATTCAATAAACTAAAATTGTCATTCAAGAAATTCAAGTCGGAAAAATTGGGTTTATCGTTATGAAATATTGCAATTTAAATAATACATTTCTTCATTCATTTAAATGCGACTCAGAAATTGGCATTGTTCCAATGAGAAAAAATTCATATTAAGCAACTTCACTCACAATCATGATTTTTTTATAAAATGAAGCTGTTCACATACGCGTATTGAATATTGCATTCATCTTTAATGTTTAACCTTTCTTTACTGAACTTCCAACACGTGTTTATGATTTGTTAAAAAAAAACAAACAAAAATTCAACGCAATAAAAAAATAACAAACCAGAAATGTGAAGAGATGGGGAAATGAGAGAGTCGAAATGAGGGAGGTGTATTTTTCTACCGGCATTATTGATGTGATTAAACAAAAATTGTTTTCATTTTACTCAGTTGACTTGAAACGAGGTGAATGAATTATTCGGCAGCGCACTTCTCATTTTGTTGAACAGTGTGAACAATACGAACAAAAATGTTTAATTCAACAATTATTCTATGAATAAGGTGATCTAGGAAAAAAATTAATTAAAACAGTTTTTCCTTTCTAAAAAAAACGAATTTCGCAAAAACTCTCTGAAAGAGAATTCATTGACAATTTTTTAAAAATTTGGAAATTTTCATAAAAATTTTCAAGTAAATGTCGAATTAATTGAGATTTTGTAAAAAAGTTTAATTAAGAAATTTGCTCAATTCACTTACAGTGGGGAAGATTTTGTTTTTTCGGGTTTGGCTCCACAAGTCATTTTCAAACAGTCAAGTTGTTTGTTTTATTGTTCGCTGTACAAAGAGTTCTGACTGTTGAAGACGATGTTGCAGGCACACGTTGCTTTTGGTTCATAAATCATGTTCAAAGCTGTTTTTTTGTTGTTAATTTTGTGTGCGTGTGTGTGTGTGTTTTCTTTTTATTCATCAAGTCACTTGGCACACGTTAAAATCGGATCACTTTCAAAATTCCTTACTTCTACTCACTTGCACTTTATTTATTTAGGATCAGTTTTTCATTTTCTTTTTGTAAACCATTGACAGTTGACAAGTGTATCACGCTTCGATTGATCTGGTTTGCGGTGTAGTGATGACGATGACAATGACAATAATGATGATGTGTTTGACTTGAATTGCCTTTATGCAGTCAAGTGGTTTCGGTTTTGTTTATGTTGAGGGTGTAAACTGTAGCAAGTCATCATGATTGTTTTCATTGTGTTTATTGTTGTTGTTTTAAAGAAATTTGATCCTGCTGCTTATGTTGCTGGTAATCTGATCTTATAACAGACCTGACTTTTTGATATTTTTATTTGTGGTAATCATGCTTAATTTAATCGAATTATTAACAAGTTGTTAAGGCCACACACACACAAACACACACACACACACACACACACACTTTAATACATACAAATGTATGCTGATATCTATGTTTGTGCCAAAGTAATACTATGTCTTACTTTTTGCTTCTACATCTACACCTACAACAACAGCAAAAACTCTTTTATTTGTTCAAAGTCCTTGTGAGAAGTCTCACCACCAACGCATTCTGGTAGCAATCACTTGTTGCAACATTAATTTTTATTTTTAACTTGATATTTCATCAACTCTATGGCTTTTCGTTTGGCAGGGTTAACTACTTAAGTTTCGCGTTTGCGGTTAGCGAAAGTGTATCCTTTCGATGCCAAATATTCATTCATTTATTCTGTCGTACGCCCACACACGTGGCCGTAAATGTATATGAAATAAGAAGATCATTTCAATATTTATGTAGGCAACCAGTGTTTCTGATCGTAGAATCAGTTTTCCTGCCATGGCGGCATTGGATTGTGATATTCAGTGGTAAAGGAAGCTAGAGATATTTAAACAAAACTTGTTGAAATCAATTGTGAAAACTGAACGTGGGTTTTGTGTTGAGTTTTTTATTGGTACTTAAATATCATGCATGCAGTTGAGTGCTCTAAACAAGTGTGTGAATATTTAAAATTTTCAATATTTTAAAACTTAAAAAATCAAACACTTTCGAGCATTAAAAAATAAAATAAATTTTCTTAAAATAAGAAATTTTTAGAAGTTTTATTTTTATCTTAAACTAGCCAACCCTAAAAAACCAAACACTTTCGAGCATTAAAAAATAAAATAGATTTTCTTAAAATAAGAAATTTTTAGAAGTTTTATTTTTATCTTAAACTAGCCAACCCCGACGCGCATTGCTACGCCCCTTAATGAATAAAAATGCATTCTGATTTTTAATTGAATATCAAGTGCAAAAAGCTTAAACTTAGAACTTTTGTTTAATGGGCGTGGCACTGCACACTTTTCTTAACACGAAACTGTATAGTCATGAAAGCTCGATATGTGTAAAAATTTTCAGAAAAATCGGTCAAGTGCGAGCAGCTAAAAATGATAACTTATTTTGTATGGGCGTAGCCCCGCCCACTTTTTACCACCCACAAACACTTCCCGAAATGTGTACAACAACTTGCCAAAGTTTGGGTCCGATCGGCTTTACGGTTTCGGAGTCTAAAGCTAACACACACACAGAGTTTCACTTTTCTATATATAACGGGTCCGCAATCTAACGTTTTTGTTCAACTAGTGCTTATTTCGTGAATGGGAACACTTAGCTTATGTCTGACTTGACAGATAATTAGTTTTATCCTTCCGCTGAACGAATATGGTTGTGTATACGCTTGAACAACGCTGGCAAGTATTGCGACATTACTTTGAAAATCATGGTATTGTTGCAGAATGTGTGCAAAAATTGCGTACGGATTTTGAAAGAATAAAAGCACCGTCAGCTCCGTACGTTTATTTTCTTTTGAAAAAAGTGAAAGAAACTGGTATCCTCATCGATAAACCAAAGCGTGAAAAGGGAAAAACAGAAAGTGTGCGTGAAGTGCCACCAACATCAATTTACCGTCATTTTTAACAATTGAACATTTCGGAGACATCATTGAGACGAATTTTGCATATAAAGTCCGATTGGTTCAGGAATTTAAGTCAACTGACCATCCAATGCGTTTTCGCTTCGCTAAGTTGGCCTGCGATCGACTTACAGAAGATGCCGATTTTGCCAAAAAAAAAATCATCTTTTCAGATGAAGCTCATTTTGATCTTGGCGGGTACGTAAACAAGCAAAATTGTCGCATTTGGGGCACAGAAAACCCGCACGCATACATTGAAAAGCCGATACACCCAAAACGAGTCACTGTTTGGTGCGGATTTTGGTCCAGAGGCATAATTGGGCCATTTTTCTGCGAAAATGAGCAAGAGAGGCCGATACAGTCAATGGCGATCGTTATCGGGCCATGTTGAACGAATTTTTGCTCACAAAAATTGAAAAGGAGGATATTGGCAACATTTGGTTTTAACAGGACGGCGCTACGTACCACACAGCCGAAGCTACATTCGATGTTTTGCGCCCGGTTTTTGAAGATCGCATTATCAGCCGCAGAGCTAATGTCGTTTGGCCATCTCGGAGCTGCGATTTGACACCGTTGGACTATTATTTGTGGGGTGCCGTCAAAGATAAGTGTTACGCCAACAAGACAGAGACAAATGACGCTTTAAAGGATAATATTCGTGAAGCCATTGGTGAAATACAGCAAACGATAATGTGCTTAAAAATTGAACCGATCGAGTCGGCTACTGCATGGCCAGCCGAGGAGGCAGCCATTTGATTGAAATTATTTTCCATTATTAACCGGAAGGATTGCACTTTCAAATAAAAAAAGAAATGGGAGAAAATATTCATTAGTTTTTCTTATAGCATTTTCAAAAAAAAAAAGGTATTTGGCGGACCCTTTAGAAGAAGATAGATATTAGAACTAGCAAAAATTTTATTAAAAATTTTAAGAAAACAGAAAAGTTTAAGACCTTTTAAAACATTTACTGAAGCTGGTGAATATAGTGACAGTTTTCTAAAAGTAAAAAGTTTATTAAACATTTTTTTTAATAATTAAAGTTGAATCAAGACATTATGTTCGTTCGTTTATTCAAAAGTATTTACTAGTTTTCACTGAACTGTACTCGACTTCTATATAAAACGTAAACAATTCTGTAAAGTCCAGTAAAAATTAGTAAAACATTTTAGGAAACAAATAGCTAATTGTTAATAAATCAAATGCTACGGTGCGTAAGAGTACTAAGCTATGGGTGGTGGAGAAGAACAACCAAATAAACAAAGAAGCTCTCTTTAGCGTGCACACAGGCTTATGAAGTTAAATTGATATAAGAATTGTAGCTTACTGACTATAACCAGCAAATAGAGTTCGGTACATTAGTTACTGAACATCAACAAAGAGAAGCGGGTTTTTCGGATCAAACCACCATAAAGGAAAGTCACTCAGAAGTTCAAGGCAACAGTTTTACGGATGGATTAGTGAAGAATGGAATTCCGGCTACGGAGTGAGAGATTGACACTTTCACCGCTTTTATCCTGCAAGACACTCGTCAAACAAAAGTTATAAAATTTCGCACAGACTACGTGATTACTTGCGAAGTAGCAGGTTAGAATTGGCCGTCGATAGTTGAATGTCAAACAAGGGCATTTATGCAACTATTTTTCTCTCGAGACTCTTGGATCTAGTTAGTGTTCTTACCATTCACTGCATGCATGTTAGAAGACTAAATCCCAATTCAATGGCTTCTATAGAAGTTTTTATGACGAGATGGCATTCCACTTTTGCATAGTTTAGAGATCAAATCTGGGAGGAAGCTTTTATGAATAACGTTTTAGCGAATTCATCTTATATTGATATTAGGAAGATATATTCGGTTCTTTGTGCAACACGGGTTAATTTTGAATTATAGAATTGTGTTATTCTAGGCGAAGGAGAGACTAGCTACAAGCGACATCCTACTTATGTATCAGTTATCATAAAGGGACTTAGAATTGACCTAAGTGTGATTGTCTAAACTTTATCAGCCTGCTTAACCCAACCTAACCTATCGTGAAGGTCAAAGCACTTTTTCAACTTGATGCCTTTATAGCGTTTCACTGTTTGGTGTAAATCATTGTACAGGTAACCCACTTACAACACGGTAGATAGGTTCCTAGAAAACGCCATGTTGTAGGAAAACGTGTTATATGAGGCTAGGAGACACAAAGTAAAATATACATTTTTTTTAATTAAATATTTTTTTTTAATTCATTGCTCTTATTAGAAATATGTACATACATACATACAAAAAAATACATAGACAAAAATAAACAAGAGTTGCATTTTTATTCAGTTTAAACTCATAAAATTTATTTCTCATCACTGCTCACCAGAACAAGTCGGGAGTGTTTTTTCGGCCGAACAATATCACTTTCTGAATCTATTTCTCCGCTACGACTTTCAGTGCCTGTTCTCTTCAGAAAATCTGTTATTATAGTCTGTTTACTGGTCCTTACGAGGTCGTTGTAAATTGCTGTATAGGGAGAAAGACAATTTTGTAGCTCTCGTTAGGCTTCTTTCAAAACAAGGATCTTCAGTCATGATATATATGTTTCAACATTTTTGGCTAAAGTTAATCCTTCTTGCAACTTTTATATGGACAAACTATTTATTTCACAATCCTCATCAGTGCTATTGTCTTCAGAATCGATTTGTCTGATATCCCCGGATGTCGGTTCCACTAAATATTCTTCTCCGATTTCTTGTTCTATTAATATCTCTATGTATACATACTTAATGCTTTGTGTTTCAATTGAAGCTCGATGTAAGATACTTCGGGTATTCCCCAATTTTTCCTTTGGTGAATGGATGCGAAAATTGTGTAGACACACATATACTTTGCTGAATCACCGAAATCGAACTAAATCGCAACAGGGATGCAAAAATTAGTACTTTTGTACTATTTCGGTACAATTTAAACAACTCAATCATGATAAAGTTGCAATTCCATTTTATCGTGTTAGAATGAAACCGTGTTGTAGATGAGGAGATTTCCGCAAATTTTTTTTCATGTAAGATCGAAATTGTTTTGTAGGAAGCCGTCTTGTATGAGGGTTACCTGTACTATAATTTTTTTTTTAAATGAGGCTGGTCCAGCAGTCACAGACACTGATGCTTAATATCGTTACATGATAACAGAGTTCTTTCTCTCTACATTAGATGAAGTAGATGTGGGTGATGTGATATTTCAACAGGACAGCTCTTGTTACTGTTGGTTTTTTATCCTGTATTTTGATTCAATTTCTTTAAGCATTTGACGTACTGCGACCGATTTTTATGTGTATCTTAGAGAACGTAAGTAAAATGTACTGTATTAGTGTCTGTGGTTCAATGAGTACCACATTAAAAATGGCTATTAAACATCTTTATAATGTATATAAAAATCAATGTGTGTTTGTATGTTTGTTTGTGCTTTATAGACGGTTAAACGGCTAGACCGTTTTCCTTGAAATTTTCACAGAATCTTTTTGTATGTCTGGAAGGAACTAAAGGCAGTACTTTGGTTTGAAACTATAAGTGGGCGGGTCGCCACGCCCTATTAATGAAAAAGTATTAAATATTATATATCACGAAAGTAAATGCAGCTAGAGTCTTCAAATTAAGTATGGTTAGCTTTGACATCCACACTAACATTTGGGTAAGAAATGGGCGGACTTGCAATAGTAGGCGTGGCCACATGAATTAAATACTAAAATTCGTATATTTGGAAAACGATATCGATTAGAGTAATACAATTTTGCAAGAGCTACTTTGACACCCAAATAAACATTTGTGGAAAAAATGGGAACATTTAAAATAATGGGCGTGGCAGCTCTCATAGCAATTTAATACTAAAATTCGTATATTCGGGAATCGATAACAGTTAGAGTATCCAAATTTTCCACGAGAAGCTTTGACATCTATATGACTATTTTGATAAGAAATGGATGCTTTAGTAATAGTGGGCGTGGCACCTGTCATATGAATTAAATACAAAAATTCGTATATCTGGAAAGCGATAATAGTTAGAGTACCCAAATTTTGCAAGAGACACTTTGACGTCTATATGATTATTTGAATAAGAAATGGTTGATTTAGTAATAGTAGCCGTGGCACTTGCAAAATAAATATATTTTTGAACTATAAAAGTTTTATTTCATTACGATGGGGGTGGCAAAGCACACCGGGTATTACCTAGTATATTATAAATATTGCCGATCGAGGTACTGATGTAGATGAAGCAGGTCTAGGTTAGGTGAATGGATGGTTAGAGGCCATATAACCAGATACCAAAGAAAAATAGATTTCTTGCTGATGGAAACTATCACAAGTGTAACAAGTGTGACAATATCTCATTAAGATATGAGAACGTTAACTGCATCACCATAACACCAGAAGGCGGAGATTGGAGTAAAGAAGAGTAAGAAATACCTAAGTTCCCAATCTGTGTGTATGTGCATGGATGAAAGATTGTTGTCCAAACTAGAATGGGGTCCTCTAACATATTCCGAATCTGTGGTAAATACTTCCTTTTACCAGACCACAATACTGTTTTCCAGGCTGAGTTCATGGCAATTATGGAAGTCATAAAATGGTTAAAGAATATTGGCAGTAAGGCTCCGATTTGTGGTTTCATTAACCCTTAGAAACGAAAAAAGTGAATCTCTAATGATAGAACCAAATAAGCTCATACGCGACTTTTGAACATTTAGAGATAATATGGATGCCAGGCCCTCACTACATAATCGGAAGCGAAGTAGCCGAGAAATAATTTTCAGACCACACCACCTTGAAAAACGTTAAATTATTTTTAAAATTATTTCAAGAATTTACTTTAAGTATGGATTAAGAAAGTGGCACAACTGTGCTGTCGTTAAAGTGACAAACGTGCTATGGGGAAACCAACAACTTGAGAAACTTATGGAGATTCTGAAATTAAGAAGACCAACACTCAAATGATAAAAAATAACAGGTCTTGTAGAGTTGACCTTTGCATGGGTTAGGTTAGGTAGAACAGGCAGCTGTTGTGCAGCTCACTTGGGTTCATTTTATTGATCCCATTGTGATACCTGAATAGAAAAATAAGAATAGAATAGAAAAAAGAGAAAAGAAGCAGACAACACCAGAGTCTCTGGCGGGAATCGAACCTGCAACCCCCAAGCTAGCAGACCAGAACACTACTGACTAGTCCACCGGGGCACCCTCGCCTTGCATGGGACATATAGAATAACGGGCAGAATATTGTCAATGCTCTGCATTTGTACGTATTAGATACAAAAACTTTAACGTAGACACTATGCTGAACTTTAAAAACCTTACGATTTCGGAATGACAATTCATAAGAAATTGATTATTTAACCTTGTCGATCTTTAAAATGTAGACATGTCAAAGGTTTGAGCTCTTCTTTGATCTTAACTTTAGCACTGTTCCGCACCATATTTTATTTGCACGGCACTGTACTGTACCTCTTGATAAAAGGTTTGCCGTAACATTTTCATTTACATCTGTGTGTGGCATTGTGTAAGTAAATTCCTTATTATATTTTTACCTCCAATTTACACACAATGTATTAGTAATATTTAAATTTAATACATAATTATTTATGTTCATATTTCTGAAAAAAAAAAATAAAAAATAAATAAAATAAAATTTTAACTCATGTAGTTTTAGCACCTGTTGTTGACTGCTATTTAATACTTGGCATTCTACACTAGCTTGTAGGTATGGGAGAGTCTTGTACGTAATTGTTTGAGAAAATCCAATTATCTTCTTATCTACTTAAAGGAATAATCAAACAAGTGCCTTTAAAAGAGCTGCACTCAAACAAATGTCTGTACAAATACTTGAAAGCATGTAAGAACACTACGTACTTATTTCTTACACAACCAATTATTTACTATATTATGTACATTATGTATTATGTACATCAAAAAGTATATAAATAAATATATTCTTTATGTATGTAACTCCTAGACTTTCAAGGGTGTTACCTTACAAGCAGCTTAAAAATTATTTGCTGCATCCTTAACAATTCATGTATTCCAACAAAACGAAGCAAACGCATACACACACACACACACACAAACACACACACAAGAAAATGTGAAAAACAAAATGCCAATAATTTAATTTCCATATGGTTCCATTCTTCTTGTTTGCCACTTCTTTTATAATTTTGCACAAAAAGATGGTAAAAGAACCCGACCGACGACTTCTTTGTGGATTATTAAAACAATTAACCGCAGGCTTAAGTATAATTTTCTAGACAAAGAATTCAAAAACAGAGTCCACTTCTTTTGTTGACTGTCTTCTTTTGACTGGAAATTAAACTCAATTATTTGTTACAGCAAATAGCTGATGACATGTTTCATATTCATAGTTCTTGTTGTTGTTTTTTTCTTTATCTTATTTTATAATTTGTTGTTCTTTTGTTCCCTTCTTAAACAAAATTTTAATTTTTAATGTACAACAACAATGACAGCGATCTGGGATTACACCGTTTCTCAGGAGGATTAAAACTATTATTGTTACACTAAATTGACCCATACACCTGCAATGTTATTGGGCAATTTTATTGTGTACAATAATATCGTGTATGTGTGTTTGTGTAATAATTGATGCTGGTGGATTAAAGAAAATCAAAAGACTGTTGATTTTATTTACACCAACGCTTAATTCGGAAAATGTTTAAAAATTTATTAGCAACAGCTCAGCAGGAAAAATCTGCTATTTAATTTGCAAATTATTAAAATTTTATTTATAAACATAGTTTGTATACCCTTCACAGTGAGTGTAAACGGTTTGTCATTCCGTGTGAAATTTTTATAATATTTATCTCTGACCCCATAAAGTATATATTTTTGTGAAAGCTTATGAATAGAGGAGTCGATTTTGCTATGTCCGTCTGTCTTTGTGCATGTTGAAGTCAACTTTTTGAAGCCCCCAGACATTTGCCAAGACCCATTTAAGTTATCAACATATTAGAAACATTCGTGAGCAGATCGGTATTGTAAATCAGCAATTACCCCATAACTTTCTAAGATATGAGCATATAAACACGACTGCCTCTGTATTTTCGCTTATTAAAATTGTTTATAAATTTGGTATGCCTCAGAGATATTTATGAAAAATTCTGAACAAATTGGTCACTAATCGGCAAAGTTATAGGCAAAAAATATATATTTTTTTAAATATATCCAATTTAAAAGATACCAAATTATAATCCGTGATCTCAGAAATTATTTCTAGGAAAAACTAACAAATCGATTGAAACCAACTCAGATATCAGCACCAAAGTGCAACTTCTTCGGTGTTTTTCCTAAAAATTGAAAATTTTAGTTTGCATACCGCCGAAAGAGCCAATATGGGGATCAAATGAAAGGGCTTGACCATTAAAATATAATAAACTATTAAAATAGTGTAAAATCCAAGATGGCGTCTTAAACAAAATGGCGGAAATTTTTTTTTTTTATCCCAACAATATAAGTGTTAAATGAAAGGACTTGACTAGTAGAATACAGTTGAAAATGTATAAATTCAAAATCAAAGATGGCGTCGCACAGTGTTGCGAAACCAGAATTTTTTGGAAAATAAAAAAAATTTATTTTAATTCTTACTTTATTTCTGATAAATACTCTATGATTAGTTTTTAAAATAAATTATAGGGTGGTCCGAACAAGAATTATAAACGTCAAATTTTCATGATTTTTCGATATTTGTTGAATAACTCTGAAATTTTATATAAAACCAAAATCTATTTCATTTCTTATTTGAAAGGTGGCAATAAAAGCTTTAATTTGATACCGGGTTGAAGTCAATAGCTTCAGTTTTAAGAGAGTTAATGCTCATTTTTGTGGAGTGCTAGAATAGATGTAGAATAAAACAAGTAAGAGTGCTATATTCGGCCATGCCGAATCTTATATACCCTTCACAACGTGTAGTCATGCAATAACAGTTGCTTGTATCACCATTCATCCCATATGAAATACGTACACGTATGTATGTTAAAAAACGAAAAAAAAAATTAAAAAAAAAATTAAAAAAAAAAATTATATATATAATATACATATATAAAGAAAAAAAAAAAAAAAATTAAAAAAAAAAATTAAAAAAATTAAAAAAAAATAATAATAAAAATATAAATAATATATTAAATAAAAAATAAAAAAAAAAAATATAAAAAAAAAATTAAAAAAAATTTTTTAAAAAATTAAAAAAAAATTTTTTTTGGCTCAGTTGGGATTCGATGCCAAGTTTTCTCTAACCAGTATACACGTTTGTATGTATGTATGTTGTTGTTGTAATGTTGTTTTTGTGAAAAAAAAAATCGAGGTGGTCGTGGGTTTTTGCTCATATCTCAGTTGTTTATGTACCGATGTTTCTGATTTTCAATACCGATCTACTCCCGAATATTTCTGATATTTTAATACCTTACCCGGGTCCAACCTATGTCGGGGGGCTTCAAAAAGTTGATTTCAACATACACACGGACAGACGGTTAGACGGACAGACTGCAAGGGCTTAATCGACTCCCCTATTCAGCTATTCAGCTTTCAGAAAATATATACTTTATGGGGTCGGAAATCAAAATTGTAGAAATTTCACACGGAATGACAAACCTATATATACCCTTTTTCACTGTGTGAAGGGTATAAAAATAAGTGATTCCGAGAATTTCCGTTCTATTTCTATGGAATAAATACTGAGAGTGATATACTAAAATCGCTATAACTCCCAGGAGGGCAGGTATGGGCAGCTGATTTTTTCACAGTTCGTTGAAAACAAATTATGTAAAATTCTGTAGTGGTTTGGAACTGGGACTCTCTGGGACTTTTTAGATATTGCTTACCTAACCCAAATTTTAAGGAAAAATGGACCTTTAGTCGGGTTTTCGCTCTAAAAAAGGTGCATATGAAAATATCTCAAACAACAGTCCTTTTTTTTACAGAAGATACTTGTCCAAAGGCAGATTTTTTTTCCGAATCAAAATATCTGTCACCAAAATCAAATAAGATAATTTTGAATACAGCCCTGAAATCCCCTGTCTTCGTGAAAATTTTGTATATTTGATTTCTAAAATCAATTAAAAATCAACGGGCAAACATAAAAATAAGCTTTATGTGTTTTTTGTTTACTTGGAATGTCTGTGACAAAATTGCATAATTAAAAACACTGAAAAAATAATCGGAAAAAAGTTACTGTTCCACTAGCCGCAACACAGTGCGTCGGAAGTAATAAAGAAAATGTCGTACATATTACATAATCTCTAAAATCAAGGCTTAGTAGCTACGATGTGGTCATTATACCTATCTACATGACGGTTTAAGGTATTATTAGATTCAGTACGGCTAAACATAAAATTTATGAGTCTCTCTCCTCCTGTAAAACACAACAAAAATTAATTTGATTTTTTATCTATTTACTTAACGATTTATTGATTATTTTCTATAGCAAGTCACACCTCTAGTGCAGTAAAAGTCTGCGTACAAAGTAGGTCACGGTGCTTTTAACACAAAAAAAACAATTAATCACAAGATTGTAACTCAAATTCAGTCATACGTCATACTACATATCGTCATTGCTCTAACAAATTCAGTTAAGTGTGTTTTACTGAGTTGTCAGATCAAAAAAAGCATTTTATTTTGTTACTTTACAGTATTAAATCTAGGTACGCATATTGACAATTGTTTATTTTTAAACCAATCAAGATATCCTTACACGGTTTGGAGGATAGAAAAAATTAAAAAAAAATAAAAATTGTCACATAACCGATTACGTCATTACCGATCATCACCGATTACGATTACGGCAGTGACGATATGTGTGTATATATTAATATCAATCTCGAAAAAAGCCATAAATATTTTATATTTTTATTTACAAATTGTATTAAGTAGATATTTGGCGATGTTTGTTTTTTAATATTTTTGTAACTTTCATTAAAATTTACTCTTATTAAAATGTCAGTCTTTGGTATGAAAGGGACAAACGAAATCCATTTATATATTTTTTTACTTTATTTTAATCGCACTTTAAAAAAAAAGACAATATTTGACTTTGGTGGCGATTAGGTCGTTGACCGGGTTTCGATTATGCTTAGAGTTAATGGAATGGATCCATTTTTTATATCACGAGATCATTCGGCGCAAAAATGAATCGTAATTTAATGTCTCACGGCTTCAATTCGTATGGTACACAACTTTTTTTATTTTGGTTGAATCTTGCTGCTCGCATACGTTTCAAAACTGCTGCTTGAATAGCTCCTAAATCATTTGCAAGCTTTTGTTAAGTCGGATAACAATGTTCGTGGAGTAATGCCTGTAATTTTTGGACTTCAAATTTTTTTGACTGTCATTTTCGCTCTGAAGAAGGTTTTAATAGAGGAGTAAGATAAAATTATAATAAAAACCGTTTGTCTGATTACCGTCGCAATTAGCAGATGTTATAAAGGGTGAAGGCGGTAACACAAAATATTAATTTTTTTCCAAGTGTACATTATTTAGAACTCTTAAAAATTTACAAAAAGAAAAAAAACTAAAACTGAAATTTGTTTTAGTTTTATTTTAACTTATTTAAAAAGTGTAGGTTTTTCCAAGTTTATTTTTTCTAATTAAGTGTAATGTGAACAAATGAAATATATTGGAGTATTTTTTTAACAGTATTTTATATGAAAAATTCAACTTTTTTGGGGTATGAACACTTTTAAAATTAATTTCTATATCGAAAATTTTTTTTAAATCCAGTATTTGTTAAAATGTGTAATAAAAAATATCTATGTAACATTTTACCAACATTCTGCAAATCAAGTAGTTTTTAGGTTGGCAGCACTTTTTTAACTGGAGGCCATTTTGTCAGCTGTCAAATGACTTATGTTTAGTTTGGTTTGGCATTTCAACATGAATAGAGTGATGCGTGAATAGCGTGGGCCACCCAAAACAAGATTACCGTTGATCCCCATTTTCATAAGAGAATTTTGTTTAACGATGAAGCTAACTTTTGTTGGAATGAATACGTCAATAAACAAAACGGCCGTATTTGGATTGATGATAATCCTCAAGTGTACCTTGAGCAACTATTACATCCAGAAAAACCGTGCTTTATGTGCTTTATGGGGTGATGGAATCATTGGTCAGTACATCTTTAAAAACAATGATCGGCTGAACATTGAAGTTACGTTGAAAAGGAGGGGCACTAAAAGCTTAAACCCATGACAGGTATACACCTATGCCCAGTTGGCATGTTGTGCGCAACTTTGCATAGAGCTTGCTATAGAGCCATGAATACTGACTTTTTCGTTCATCAATGAAATAACCATGATGTGAAGGAAATATGGTTTAAAGACAAGACGGTTCAACATGTCACAAAGCTTGTGCTACAATTGATTTATTAAATGAAACGTTTGGTAACCGCAAAGTTTCACGTATCCAAGATCGTGCGATTTAACGCCGCTAGACAAATTTTTTTTCGGGATATGTAAAGTCGCTAGTCTACGTCGATAAGCCAGAAACGATTTATCACTTAGAGGACACCATTCACCGCGTTATTACCGATATATGGCCACAAGTGTTGGAAAAAGTGTTAGAATAATAACATATTTAATACCAGAAGATTATCTTTCAAATAAAGAAAAAAAAATTCATCTGTGTTTTATTCCATTTCAAAATTATATACCTCTTTCAAAAACACCATTTATTTTATTTATTTATTAAATTTATTGCAAATATGTATATTTAAAAATGATTATTTTTTTTACAAAACTTAATTTTATTTTCTTAGTTTTAAATATAGAAATTGTTTGATATTATTAGCCACCAATGACAATTTATTTACTAACAAAAATTGTTCAACTGAAATAAAAATTCTATCAACAAAATACCTTCATTTTCTAAAGAAAATCTGTTCATTTTGCCGTATGCATGTAAAACTAAGCATACATCCCTCACTAAACATCCCCCTTGGATGGGTTTTCATACTTCTATTGAACCACCATTAAAATGTAGGCAACAACAACAATAATAAATAACACCATTATTATTGTTTAGTCACATTTAAGCACTAATCACATGTTTTTGTATCCACCCTTTTTATGTAACAAGACCACCAAACACAAAATTCTTTAAAAATGCATAAAATTACAGTTTTTGTTCTAATGTGATTTATGTGAGTGGCAACAAAAAAAACAACAAGTTTTTAATAAAAGCATGAAAGGGTGGAAAAAAATATATAAAAATCTGTTAAATCTAAAACTACTTTAAAAATCAGTTTTTTTTACAGATCTATTAAAAAATTTCTGTAACAAAAAGAATTTAACTAAATTTTTAAAAATATTTTCGTGATTTTAAAAACACTAAAAAACAATCTGGCAACTTTACTGTTAAAAACATACATTTCCGTTAACTCGCCATTTTCTAGTTTGTTTGTAATTGACTGGCCTTTTAAACTTAATGCAGCCAACTCTATCATCATAGATCACAATCACTTAATTTAAGGGACAGTTTAAAAAATTTTAAATAAAACCACTAGGTATTTATTATTTATCTCCCCTTAATTTAAGTCATTTTTGTATACAAATTAACTATGACCGAGGCAGCTAAGCCACCTACTACAGACAAAAAAAAGAACTATTAAAAGTTCACAGACAGCAGTAGCAAGCAACAACAACAATAATGTAAACAAAAACAAATGAAAAAAAGGTGAATAATTGCAATAATCATTAACCATAGAATTTGCTGAAACATAAATGCATTTTAAACTGAAAACAAAAACTACATACATATGTATGTACGTAGATAACAACAACTATACACAGGTACATACTTACATACTTATAATAAACTAAAACAATAAACCAGACTTCAGACGTGTATTTAGTATATAAATTGCAATAGCAACAACAATAGCAACAACAACCAAATGAAAATTAAGCGACGAGCAGAAACAACATAAACTACTGAAGCGTGATTTATTGCGCGAAAGATGCAAATCCCAGATAAAAACCAACAACAACAAAGAATAAACTAAATTTTATTTAAACTGAGAACTGCAGAAATAAAGTTAAAGCTTAAAGTATAGAGCCTTACTTGTTGTTGTTGTTGTTTCTAAATTACCACCAGAAAAAAAATATAATTAATTAGTCCCCAACTTTATTACAAACATACAAATGTACATGTGTATGTACACAAAGTAGAAACAACATGAGACATTTTGTGGAGGAGTAACAGAATCTCGTAAAATCACAAGCAACAACTCAACATTAAAGAATAACAAGTTGGTGAGAGCGAGCGAGTAAGAGAAAGGTAAACAGGAAATAGGGGAAATCAAAAATTGTTTTGTTTTTCTATGCTTAACGGTGTAGACAATTGATGAGGATTACAGAAAATAAAGTATAAAAACGCTTATTTATTAATATCGCTAGAATTGTTAGAAATTTGTGTGTCTGTAAATGTTTTGCTGTAAATAAGTCAAGACAGTCTATTATGTTAGGTAGAATAGGCAGCTGTTGTGCAGCTCACTTGGGTATCTTTGTGATACCTGAATAGAATAGGCACTGGACAGTCTATTACAAAGGCAGAGAATTTGAACTTTAAGGAAAACAAATTTTAATGTAGATCCAATTAGATAATTTGATGTCATACGAATGTGTGTAATGCCCAGTTTTACGTTTGTTTACTGTGCGTTGCACAAACATGATCACAGACAACAACAGGTTTGAACCTACATGATGGCATGCCATAAATCAACAACAGCAAGGATTGACTAAGGGTCATTATTACAACTTGCCGACAAAGTTAATGTTAATAAAAGGTAGCATTTGTCAATGTGAGCAATAAACTGACCATTAAGTAATTTTCGTTTTTACAACAACCCTGTAAATAAATTGTATTTTTTTAAATATGGCAGCACAAAAGAAAATACCGACTATTTTTAACAAATTTATTAGTTCTTTAAGAACAAAGTGGCAACGACCGTAGAAAATATGGTCACTTTTAATTTATCAACATCGCCTTAAATGTTAGAGGTAGAGTGATCTTCCCTTTAACATATCGGACACTTTTAGGTTAAAGTTAAGTTGTAATAACGAAAAAGTAGTTATCTGTCCGATAACATCCTAACATTAGTTATCGGTTAGTTATAATAATGGCCCTAAGGGTAAATCTCTTTTACAAATAATTTATATGTTTATGCTTATAGTTGCATATCTATATTTTTGTGAAGGGTACATTAAGATTTGGAACAGTTAAATATTGCGCTCTTATTTTTATTATGAAAGATTTCTCATAAAACTCATGTTTTCGTACTGTTTTCCAAAAAGCTGTGTCAATAATCTAACATTGCACACCATTTTCAGCATTGTTTAGGATTGTTTCGAAAGTCTGTAGTACCTACACGAATTGTAAAAAAGCCACATACGCATGTGGCTGTATCTTAACTTTACCGTCATCATAGGGCATAAATGTATTCCCTTCGGCTACATGTGTTTCATTTACATTTTTGGACTAGAATACATTTCGTTTAATATCAAAATCTGACCGTATGCAGCCACTACGACTATTTTAAAAAATGTAATAAAGTGCTGAAAATTTTAGTGACATCAGACCCACATGTGCATGTGGCTTTTTACTTTTTGTGTACAAAGTGTACTAAGGCTTAAGTTTTGTTTGGTCATTCAGCGAATCAACATGTTTAATATAGTTTTACTTTTCTTACATAGAAAAAACTAAAATTCTTTTTCAACTTACGAATCTGAACTTTTTATTTATTTTTATTACAACACAATAGCAACAAAAACCATTTGCCTGTTTTAGTGTAAAAGACCAGAGTGTCTGGTGGAAATCAAACCCACGACGCCTAGTCTGGCAGACTAGCAAACTTTCAACTAGACCGCCGGGAAACCCGAAACTGCATAGTCAATAATTTTATTTAGGATTAGAGGAAATTAAAGTATTTTTTATCTTAGTTACTTAAGCTATCGATGGCATATAAAAATTTAAATTTGAAACCATTTTAAAATTGTAAAACAAAATTAATTTAAAAATTGTTAATATATAAAACTTTTTTGATGGGTGTATTAATCCATAACAGTCGGTTACAAGTTTCTTAATAAATCCCAACTACAAAACACCACTAGCTTTAAAACGATTCTTTTTTGTTAAATACAACAATAAATAATTTTTAATTTTTCATAGGATAATATATATAAATACATGTGTATACCTTCATCTCAAAAGTATGTGTAGAGGTAGAGTTAAAACTTTTAGAAATTGTAGTGTTGATTAGAAATTTTGTTTTCTGAAATTTTAAATGAATTAGAAATTTCATGCACCAGAAAAAATATTTTTGCAATTGGATGATTTATTACATTAGAGAGAAGATTATTAAAATATGTACATACATTTATATAAAGGGTGGTTAAATTTTAAGGGCCGATGTTGAATGTGAACCACACCTAAACGTCAAGTTTTTTTTCTGCATTTCATATGACATTTCTCAATTTCAGACTAACTCAGTTTGAACCATGGAAAAATACACAATCGAGCAATGCGTTAAAGTTATTCAGGCTAATTATGAAAATAGGCGTTCAAATTAAAATGCATTACGAGCACTTCCTGATTGTTTTGGTCAACATAATCGTTTAAATTCATCCATAATCGGGAAAATTGTAAAAAAAATATTTAAATTTCAGCAAAACAGGCCTGTATGAAATGTGCAAATATTTGTGAATGCCTTCCCAATTCGTTGAATGGAATACATTGCTGTTTTTCGCGATAGTGTGGCAAAAGAGCAGTCAACCTCGACTCATCATCATGCCCAACAATTGAACATCAACATTGTCGATATAGTAGGGAAACTTGCAATGTTCTTTTATAGTGGCATGCATAGAAATAGAGTAAAAGTGAAAGTGTTGCATAAATTGGATTTACCATCATTAAGCGCTTTTTTTTACAAAAAACGGACTTAATTTTTATCTAAAGCACAACAAATTGTAAGCACTGTTTACACGGTACTTTTCTATTCTTTACAATCAAACTGTTTGTTGTTGTTCTGGCTTTTTAAATACGCCCACTACAATACTGCAACAAGAAAACAGGAGAAATTTACAACAAACAACAACATCAACATCAACAAAGAGAGCGAGTGCTATTATTTACTTCCAATGAGTCGAATGAAACAAATATGAATTGAAACATTTGTTATTAAAGGAGTAAACGGGAAGTAAGATGTTGGACAAACATGAAACTGATCTCTTTTTTCTTATTGGATTTTTGCTTGATTGATTGGAAAAAGGGGGTGGAATTAAATATTTTTAATTTCCTGGAAAACAGGAGAGTTAATTTCGCTCTCATTCTCTGGTTAGTGTTAATGGTTTTAATGAACAGGACTTGTTTAAATGAGTTTGTTTTGCTTGGTTGCGTTAGTATGTGGGCTGTTTTTATTGTTTTAAGACAAGTTAATGTGTCTATTGTATTGTACGATTGCATTAGAACTTGTGTATTTAATTTGTTGTTGTATGCCTTTTGAGTGTTTTTCTTGTTATCTTTGTATGAAATGTTGTTTGTGTGTGTGTGTGGTGGCTTTAGCTGTGTTTTTTTATTTTCTACACGTTCAAGTCGTTGCTTCGTTGCCAGCTTTAGTTTAAATATATTTTCGAGGTATTTGTGTGAGTTTAAGTTTTTTTTTTCGGTGGCTTTTGGCCAACAAGCAGGACTGGTTTTTCCCAACTTCAGTTCTTGTTGGATTCTCAAAGAGATCGCGTGTTTGTTGAAATAATCACTAACGCGTGTTGGTACGTTTCGTTGTTGCGTTTTTCTATCATTTGAATAATAATAAAAAAAAAGCAAGAACAAACATAAATTTATGTGTGCGTTACGTTACTCGTCGGTTATTGTAACAGCACACCAACAACAAAATTCATAAATATGTTGCTGCGACTGTTTGTTGTTGATAAAAAAAAACCATAATGAAATATTGCACGAATTTTAACTGAAAAAAAAAAAATAAATAAATAAAAACAAAAAAATTCTAAATAAAAACAAGTTAAAAAAATTACAAAACAACAATTAACGGCGGCTTTATACCGACGGCTTTTTAATATATATGAAAATTTGAAGAATTATTTTAAAAGAATAATGAGAAAATTCTTCTTATGACACATACACACATACAAATAAACACATGTATACGAGCACTTACTCTTACATGCTTACGATTAGCGTTTGTTTAAAAAAAATAAGTAAAAACCACTTCCGTTTCACAACCAAATAAAATTAAATTAAATTAAATAAAAAATAATAAAAAAATTACCCAAAAAAAGGTGAAAATTTTAAAAATTAATGCAAATATTAACTAAAATTAATTAATAATTTTAGTTGATATTTAAAATAAAAACGGTCAAAAAACTAAATAATTATTAATTAATGCAAATAAAAAATATTTGGAAATACAATTTGTACGCATCATCGTTCATATGTATAGTAACGGTGTAAAATATTAAAAAAACAAAAATGATTAAAAACTTAAAATTTACTTATTTTGAAAATAACTTCAACTTACTTTGAAAAAAAATTTTTTTTTTTACGGAAAAATCAAAATCAAACTTAATAAAAATTTTTGAGAAAATATTTTCGTAAAGTAAGTGAGAAGTGATTTTTAAAATCAAGTTTTACCACAAAATTACTTAAAGTAAAGTGAAAAAATAAATATCGCAGACAAAAATTGCTGAAAGAAAAACTCAACTTTTTGGTTAAAGTTTTCAAGTGAAAAAACATAACGAAACAATTTTTTTTTTTTTTTGCCAAATTTGCACAATAATTGTGGAGACACATGCTATTGTGATTAAAACTAATTTAATAATTTATTAATGCCATTAAAAAAATTTAATCAACAAATGAACAACGTAATTAAACCATTTAAATATAATTTAATACCGGCGGTTGACTTTTAAAATTAACATTTCTATTTGGAAAATATTTTTTAATTTTTTTTGGAACTGTTTAAAGTTAGCGACATCTTTGTGTTAAAATACAAATTATTGAGAGCAATTACGTTTGAATTTTGCATGTTTTAGTGAAAATTGTTAATGCGACAGCAAGTTTCTATTAAATATTTTTTAACATCTTCCAAAGTTATCAAAATTCACTAGCCACTTGTGTGAACATTTTATTTATTATTATTTATTCACTCAACAAATAAATATTTGCAATGCTATCTTTTCTAAGTACCACAATTATTGGTTTAATTTGTCTGACCTTAAGTTTTCCATACGGAAAAGCTTTAGTTTTTGATCTGCTTATAAAATTGGGTGTAAATGTGAACAAGTTTGCTCACCAAGCTGAGATAAAAAATTTATTCCTGCACCCTCTTTATTTTTCATGGAAATATTTTCATCGAGTGTAATATAACTTCCCAAGTCCTTTGTCGCTCATGTTATTAAAAAAAAAATGCCAAGTCCAGCGATTTGTTCCACGCTTTGTTGTAAATTTTGTTAGCATTTATTCCATTACAACTACACCAGAGTTTGTTTCATTATAGTTCGGCCTTACCTCAGGTTGTTTTCATTACTTCAGAGACAGATGTGACAGTGGCATAATGGACAGGGGATAATAAAAACCCGGCTTTAGCCACATATTGCAACATTATCCTTAAATCCAAATTCACTAGAAAGCACACTTGCCTTTGATATTTTTTAATTTTCAAAGCAATCCATCGTTTGTTACTCCTAATAGTTCCAACAAATCCAAGTACAGCATCCATTAGCCTTTAGCATAAACCGAATGTGGTTAAAAGAAATTGTCGGCATCTATTGTTTTTTGTTTGTTTTTCAGCTGCCGCATCACCTGGTCTCTGCCATTATAAATATATTTTCCTCCAAGGCAAAATTAAATCTCGTGTCACATGCTTTCCAAAACTTGATACCGTATCTAGCTGGCTTTGAAAGTATATATTGCATGAACTTCGTTCTTGTTCTGAACGAAAAAGTTGCTTATCGGCTGTTATGTTTTCGTATAGTTTCAAATTACAGTCGAACTCCCATAACTCGAACTTCTCTAACTCGAATTTTCTCTAACTCAAACTAATTTGGTTGGCAGTAGCGTTAAAAGAACAAATCACATACAATTTTCCTTCCGTAACTCGAACTTCCATAAGTCAAAGTTCTCCATAACTCGAACTAACAACATACACATGAACTCTATAACTCGAAGAATTTTGCTTGTTTAAATGGGTGTTTATTTTTGTTATAGTTATCGGTTGTTTGGTTTACTCTCGTTTGTTTTTTGAGCTGTTTTGTCTAAATATTTTACGTGCTGTTTTTATATTCTTTCGGGGAATTACAAATTTGTTTCTTTTCGTTTTCGTAAGTATCAGTTCTATGCATAGTTCGGGCTAGATGATAAATGTTGATTTCAATTTTTTGATGATTATGGCAACTAAACGTGTTTTAAAATGCTTATCAATTGAAGAAAAATATAAACTTATAAAAGACGTCGAAGATGGATTAAAGAATAAGGAAGTGGCTGATAAATATGGTATCCTGGCAAGCACGGTTTTAATAATTTTCAAAAATAAGGAATCAATTTTATTTAAATAAAAATACATAATAAAAAACATTTTATCCTATTTTAACAAAAAATTCTGTAACTCGAAGTCTCCGTAGGTCAAAGTTTTTTTTGGGATAATGGTGATTCGAGTTATTGAAGTTCGACTGTAGTTTAAATTTTACGCTAATGCCGATGTGTTTGCATTTGTATAAAGAGAAAAGTTGACTGGGCCTAACCGGGGCCAGGTGGTATGAATATGAACAAAAACTTATTTTAACTATTCACCACTCTCATGGTCATAGAAATTACACTTATTTTTATTTTTCGTGTAAAAAAAAACACTTTCATCGAAGAATACCTAAAGTTTCATCGAAATATTTGCAATACTTGTACAAAAATCATTATAAAAAAGTCAAAAAATGCCTGACCACAGGCACAGGTATCCTCTTAAGGGTTAAAGTTGTACCATGTTCTCAATTTTAATTGTTGTTTTATAAGAAAAGGCACTTTAATTCAATTTCATTTAATTACAATTACTGAATTTCTTTCAAAATATTAATCCCTAATTGGCACTACACATTTAGGGAATTCACAAGGTATAGATAATACAATGTTGTATTGTCATATTTGTCATCATTTTTTATTCTTTTCAAAACTTTACAATTTAAAATTGTAAAAGATTTTGACATTATCACCGCACGATGTAAAAGCGTACCACTCCAATCCACCAAATATTTTCATTTTCTTAAATAACGACGGTGAGAGAATTCATTTTAAATTCAGTGCCCCAATTCGAACGTGATTTTCCTAAATGACGACAGTAAGAGAATTCATTCTAAATTCAGTGCCCCAATTCGAATGTGATTTTCTTAAATAATGACGGTGAGCTTATTCATTCTAAATTCAGTGCCTTAATTCGAACGTTAAATCAAATTTTATTCTAAAGTGTGAGTTTTCTGTGCTTTTGATTGTCTCATAAAAATTCTTTTATTTTTACACGTAACTGCAGAGGCCGGGTATGGATTATGGTTCTCAAATCAATTTTAAAGTTTTTTGTATCTCGAATTGCTCTGCAAGGTAAAAATTATGGAGTCTATTGCACATACAACTTCAGTGTTTTTTTTAATTGCGCTTAAGAAAATTACTTTCTCAAAAACGAGCATGAAAAATCGTAAAAATAAAAACCAAAGTTGCCAGATCAGCTATAAAAAGTGCAACAAGTTTACTTCAAGTTAAAATTAAGGCCTCCGTAAGAATAAACTTTTAAATTTTTTTAACATTTTTTTGTGCAGTGGCAACTTGAATTTGAAAATGTTTCAAATTTGAATTTGTTACAAATGTTTATTTCGATCCATAAAAATTTAGGGCTTAAGGAACGAACAACGCGTTATAATTGTTACAACTCTTTTTGAAACATTTTGAAAGTCATGCTGAGACCGCTCACAAATTCCGAAGAATTTTCAATTGAGAGCACGCCTTACATGTGCCTATTTAGTAGCGCTAATTCCACCTTAATTTCATGTTAACACTGAAACAGCGTACTGTGTCAAAAAGACAACTCTTGTTTGAATTTTTGTATTATTTTTCTGTATTTGAGTGCGTCAATTTTTCGCTGTCCAAATTTTTTTATGTTTTTCATTGTATTAATGTACAAAACAAATAGTTAAAAAATCTAAAATTTAAATATTTTTTTTTTGCGTTACATACCTTTGATATTCTTTTAATATCGATAAAGACACAAAATCCACCCAGAATTGTTTTTGAAAAAAAAAAACTTAAAATTTAATTATTAAAAATATAAGATTAACTTAGTTTAAGATTTTTAACGACCATCCCCCCGTCCCTGCTTATGTACTGTTGGCAAGATTTACATGGACAGACAGAAAGACAAATTAATGGATGGACAGAGTGACATAGCTTATTATACTACATTTACACCTGAGCGAAATCTAGTAAATTTGATTCAAAATCTTTATTAAAATCTATACCGTTTATACACTGACATTTTGCAAAATTTCGTTGTCAAAACAGTATATTGATTTACAAGGTGGTCTGAGACGCTCTCAGTGCTCTACTTCTCCAAAATTCAAACTCCATATAAAAAATGTTAACAATAAAGAACTTGTGCAATTGCAACCACCTTATATATTATGACTGAATTTTTCTTTATGCAGCGTAGTATATTTTGTTACAATTAAAAAAAAAAAAACACAGTTGCATCAAGAAGTAGTACTAGATTTTAAGTAGATTCTGCCAAAATCTAGTGGCGAAGTAGATTTCGTTTTGTATGGGAAATCTGGTAGAAATGAACAAGATTTCGCTCAAAATCCCGTAAGTACTAGATTTTGTGTAGGTGTAAATGTAGTATTAGACTTAGAAAGTGATTTAAAGTGATTAAAGTTATAGTATAACTAATCCAGGGTGATGTTTTCAATTCAGTCACAATATTGAATAAATTTTGGGTCATCCATTTTTACTGCAGTTTTACAAATTACAACAAGTTAGAAAAATAAGTTCGAAAAATTATTGAAGCGAAACTTTACCTTTTTTGTAATATTTGTACATATAAAATAAACTCTGTTTAAGATTTTAAAACGACCATTCACATCCCCCACCCCCTCTCGCTGCTTATAGTGCTGTAGGCAAAATTTACATGGACAGACAGAACGACAAATTAATGGATGGACAGACATAATTTATAAGACATTGAAAGTGATTTGAAGCCCATCTGTTATGGAATAATAAATCCATGGTGGTGTTTTCTTTTCGGTCACAATATTGAGTACATTTTGGGGTCATCCATTTTAACTGCAGAAGAAAAACTTTTTTAAACTAATTTTGCATAAACATTTTTTGCAATGACAATTAATAAATTTGGCAACGCGGTAGCCATGACATGAGTAAAAAAAAAACTAAAAAATATTAATAAGAAATTTAAAAAGATAATTTCTTTCTGATGTTTTCAGTTCTTCAACAAAAATAGTTATTAACAACCCAGTGCAATAATTAAACCGAAATAATCCCTAAAAAAAGAAATCAGAAATTAATTAATTAAAAAAAATAAATATATAAATCTCTTAACTAATGACAATCGTGTTGAAAATAACATAAATTGTAAGACGCGAATAACAAAACACAAACTACGGAAAAAAGTAAATGAAATAAAAAAATCCAAACTTCCACAATAAAAAAAAAAAGGAAAAAGTCTTTTAAACAGATTCAAGCAAAGAGAAAATGATAAAACAGTGAATAAATAAAAAAAAAAGAAATCTCACGCCTTTAAAACAGAAATTAAAATTAAAAAAAAGCAAGAAAGAAAGAAAAAAAAAGGAAGCAGCCCAACTAAAGTGAGCCTGGGCTGCTGTGTGTCGGAGCTTGTGTTTTAGTGGCCTGCCTATTGCTGCTGTAGTTTTGCTTTACAGCTACTGCGGCTGTTGATTCATCATCTTCTATTCTACTATTGTCGCCTGCGTGAGAGCCAAAAGAAATCCTTCAAAACGGCGACCCTAACGAACTCCGCCTTAGCAATGAGCCAACTGGGCACAGTTTACGCCACCAAACGGAGGCGACGTAATGGAAAAAGGTGAGTCGCTTGTTTTTACTTTTTTTTGTTAAATTCTTTTTTTTTAATACATCCAGCAAGCAGGTATTGAAGAAGAGGAAGAGAAAAATACAAAATTTTTTTCAAAAACGTGGCAGAATTTTCAAATTTTTATACTAAAATTTCAAATTGTTTTGAATTTTTATTTAAAACATTTTCTGCAGATTTAAAAAATCCACAAATCTTCAATGAATTAATATTTTTACCAAAAACTTTTAAAAAAGAATTTTTGTTTAAAGATTTTTAACCAAATTTTGAGTTAAGGGTTGTTGTTGTAAAACAAAAATTTCATACATTTATCACCAGCTTAAGGCTATAATACACGGCATGTTTTTTACATCTGACTTGACAAATTCCACACTGATAAATACGAACATGTCGTGTGTTGCCCTTGAAACATTACTCATGTAAAAATCATGTGCTGAGACATCGGAAAAATTTTCAATTAGAGCGGGCTCTATTTTCTTCTGTCAAAACATGTGACATCAGCCGTTGGAAGAAATCTTTGCTGCTGCAAAGCAGTCAGCGACGGTTGCCTGTAAAAGTACAATTTTGGCAGACATGTAGATTTACATATGCCCCACAATTTTAAAGTCAGATGTAAAAAACATGCCGTGTCTTATGGCCTTTAAAGAACAATGGACTTCTGTTAAAAACTTATTAGAAATAATAAAAACATTTTGAATTTGTTTTGTAGGGAAAAGTGGGGACGAAAAGGTTGATCTTAGAGTTTTCAATTAATTAATATTACAGGGTGGGCCATTTATGATTTTAATCGGGGGTGCCCCGTTGGACCAGTAAGTAGTGTACTAGTCTGCCAATCTGGGGGTTGCGGGTTCAATTCCCGCCAGAGACTCTTGGTGTATTTCACTACAACGGGCAAATGGTCTTCGTTACTCAGCTCGGGTAATTAAATTAGAATATAATTTGTAATTGTATTGTAATAAAAATAAATAATAAAATAAAATAAATAATTTGAATCGGCTATAAAAGAAAAGCACTGATTAATTTTTTTAAAAAGTTTCTGGTTTAATTGGAGAGGCTGAACTTTGTTGTTGAAGAATGGAACACAATATCATTCATATGACTTGCATGACCGATTCGGCAGTACCTCATCTAATCAATCTACATTTTTTTTCTCAAACAAGTGCGAGAAATGTTTAGATCCTGAGAACAATGATGAGTTGATGTTTATGGGTGTTCTTGCACATTCTTAGCCACAGCAGCAACATTTTAGATTAAACGCTCTAAACGATAAGGTGAACAGTTGGCTTTTTCCAATAACGATTCATTTGTAGAACTCGCTTCTGAAGGCCGATATCTTCTCGAAGTCTTCCACGTAAATTCTTAAAAATTCTTACAATTTACGTTAAAGACTCACAACTTTGGAAGTATATACACATGTAGGGGGAATATCGAAGCAGACTACTACTAACACGGGTCTCTTTTCGACCCCCTTCGTTCCCCAGTGATTTCGTGTCCACCGATCAGCACACCCTCAATCACTGAGTCCCGCGCCACAACCGGCGTTTGCTCTGGACTAGAAAATCGATTTCACACTGCCGACTGGTGATTGTCGACAATCCTCATGGCACAGTCCTTTGTAATCGCCAGCATCTCCCTCAGACTAAGGTCCCCCATCGCACTCACACTCAACGTGTGCTTGCCTGTGACTCTTAATCTTACGCTCGCCATGGCCAGACACTCGCATACTACATGCGCTGCCGTCTCGGCATCCTCCAGGCACATTCTACAAATATCATCATCCACGATCTGCATCCTCTTCAGATGATATTTGAAGTTACCATGTCCTGTAATCAACGCAGTGATCCAGCTCATCATACTCCGATTAAAACCGAGTATCCTTACTGCACCCCTGCCAAGTGGCCCCCTGAGCACCATACGAGCCTGTCTACACGTGGTTCCCTCCATCCACCTTCGCAAGTTCATAGAGTTTACCCATTGAAAGATCCAGCGCCCGCACTAACCCATTGCCCAGAGCAGTTCTGGGTTCCGGTCCGCAGAATGCAGAACTTTGGAAGTAAGTTTTTAATATTTCCTCATCACTTATTCGAGCGTTTAGCGTTTCATTTTGCAAATGTCAAGCATAAAACTATACGTGGTTCCCTCCATCCACCTTCGCAAGTTCATAGAGTTCACCCATTGAAAGATCCTCGCCCGCACTAACCCATTGCCCAGAGCAGTTCTGGGTTCCGGTCCGCAGAATGCAGAACTTTGGAAGTAAGTTTTTAATATTTCCTCATCACTTATTCGAGCGTTTAGCGTTTAATTTTGCAAATGTCAAGCATAAAACTGAAAATAAAAATAAATCTTATTCTACCCTTCAAAGTCAAAGTTAGTGATAGTTAAAATTAAAAATTTTCTAATGTCCCCACCCTTTATATTACAGATCACAGAAAGATTTTTTAGTTCTAACAACTACCTATAAACTCTTGGTAGCCCTCCCTTTAGAGTTTTAATGGTTGTTGTAGTCACTTTTTTGCAGCAGTTTGACCATACCAGGAATTTTTTGAAATCTTCCATATTATGCGGCACCTTTTTGGTGATCTTCAATTTCCTTCTCACAAGAGCGTAATATCTCTCCACTGATCTTAGCTACGGACCATTTAAGAGATTGGCTTTTGGTACACAATTTATAGTACCACTCCAATGCTTTATTACCATTGTGCCATGATGCCAAATCGGGCCAAAAATATGTGGTCACTTTGTGTTCTCTAATGAAAGGAAGAAACCTTTTTTTTTGCCGACACTCTATGATCTCTATTTCGGTATTTAAAGGGTCCAGTGTAATAAATGCTTATGATTCTCTTTGTTCTTTTGACGCAACTGTATCGAGCTTGCCACACCAAAACTTTTTTTTAGGAAATTTTGTCTGCGTTCGGGTCCTAAACTAATCAACATTTCCCGGTGCATTAGCAACATTCCAATTTTTACCCGGAAGTCACGAAAAATCTGCCAGCAGAAACGTTTTGTCATCGCTTATACCAGATGAGTATTTAACATTTGATTTGAATTTTCGTGCCCTATTTTTGACTTGTATATTTTTTTTTGCAGCATTACTGTCCGGAACTTTTTGGACTTTGTGTAATTTTAAGCCTTTACTTTTCACACCAAATAGTCAGAACACTGAGCTAACCGGGCAGCTTTACTGCCTGTTCAATATCATGTAGATTAGATTGCCTATCAATTATCACATTCTAATGATACTGTGTTAATGTAATTGGAAACAGTTTGACGGCAGACCTTTAATTCTTTGGCCAATTTTTAGTAGGTAGAAAAAGGATCACAGGTGTAAAAGCTATGGGTAACTCATGGCGATTACGAAGGTCTGTGTGATAAGGACTGTCAGCAATGTGAAATCATTTTCCAGTTTAGAGAAAACGCGGGGCCCAGTGAAGAAATTCCAATGGCTAGCCATGAAATCATTGATGAGTAAACGTAACCGAAAAAGCGGTCCGATACTATTTTGGATCCCTTTTCGGTTTGCTTTGACATTCCCGCTACTCATATAAAGAATAACAGGAGAGCATTTAACGTCACGGTCGTCGTTTTATTTACGGGACGTGTCTATTTTCGCCTGACTTTTGCAGATGCAATTCTATCTGATCATTAACATTAAAAAAAGAGCGATATAAGTCAATCATACAACCTGACTATAAACCTGTTAAAATTGTGGTTTTCTCTAAATATAGTGACCGCCTTGAACCTCTCCGAGTTGGTTCTTATTTCAAATATGATAAATTAGCTTGCAAATCTGAGGTTACATTTTCATTTTAGTACCAAAAGAGTGTTTTTGAAATAATTAATTAATTTATCACAAATAGGTTCCGGTTAAATTTTAAAAGTTATATCGTTCTCGGCAGTGTTCGAATTTTTTACAAAAATTCTCAATCACGTTTTCCAATAAACTGTTGTCAATGATTGATGTCCGCTTGATAATGTTGTTTTTAGGCATTAAAAGTGTTGTGGGATTATTGCTGTACATTTTCGCTTTCAAGACAACCCACAAAAAATAGTCTAAAGGTGTAAAATCGCATGATATTAGTGGCCAATTCACTTGTCCTCTACGAGAAATAATGCGATATTTGAACTTTTCTTTCAAAAGATCCACTATTTCTCTTGTGGCAAGCTGCCGTCTTTTTCTGCCACAAAAAGCTTCAGATCATCTGCCTCTGGCGATTTCCATTGATCGTTGATACTTTGAATTTGGACACCCTTTATAATGTCGGCAGAGGACCTTGGAAACAACAATTTTTTCCTTATAAAACACATTTATTTATTGTCTGACTGGGAGTTGGGCAATAATAACGTTTTATCAAGCAAAAAATTGCTATTTAAAAATCACCTCAAAATAAAACACCCTGTCAATCCAAGTCCCTAAAAAATAATTTTGTTTTAGAAAAAATATCCTTGTTCGCTCATTTTCTTGCTGTGCCGTAAAGAACTCCTGGTGGTTTTATTTCGTTTTTTCTTTTCTTTTCACATTGTGTTGAACACAGGTTTCCATTTCACCGGTAATTGTTTAATAAATGATTTCTGTAATTGTTAATCATACATTAACATGTAAGTGTTAACAATTTATGAAAAGATTTTTAGATTTGAACTTGTAACTTGTAGTTTGAACCTTTAGCCAACATCATTATCACCACAACCATCATCATCATCATCATTATCAACGTTGACTAATGATGTTGAAGTAATTATTTTGACATTTATGAGATAATACAATTTGTATAATAAGTGATAAAAAAGAGTGCTGGAAAAAAAGGGTATTAAATGTAATATTTTTTCTCAAGGGGATATAAAATAAATTGTCCACTATTAATCAAGAGGTTACAAAGGAGATGAAAAAAAAATTAAAAAGTCAAAAGATTGGGAAATTAAAAGAAAAAAAAATATGTCACAGAGAGTTTTGAAACGGGTCTACAAATAAGGCAACACCTTCAGAACGTGAAATTATTGTTACTTGGCTGACAAATTTTTAGTCTTTTGTACGTTTCAGCGTGAATTAAAGACGTTTCTTTTGCGTCAACTTGTGGAAACATTTACTTTCTGCGTGTGTACTCCCTCCCACTGAACCTTCTGTGAACTGGCGTAAATTTCATGTTTGGCAATGCTTGTAGCGGGTGTTTTTTTTTAAGGAGGAGAATTTAAAGAATTAGAATTTTATTTATTGGATGTTATTTTAATGTCACGTACGTAGTGCAAAAACATTATTTGTCGCCGTCATTCGTATTTGAACAGTCGCAAGAGCACCTAATTTAGAATTTAACTTTTTTTTTCTTAACATAATATAAATTTTATTACCTTAGGATGCTATTAGAGAAAAATCTGTAACGTACGATATGTCACGAACGATAATAAATTGAATTTATTATTAAAACATTTAAAGATTGTTTTCAATTTACTATGATGGATTTTAAATGAAAACTATTTAGTTGAGTGTAAGAAATTAAAATCGAGAAAAAATACCTCCCAAGATTCGAAGATTTTTTCATATTTCCATATATACCTCAAAATCACTTCTGTTTTATGTCACGTACGATATTTTCTTATTTTTCTGGATATTTTAAACAACATGATTCGAATATAATTAATTTTTTTAAATAAAGTACCTTTTGAATGGAACATAAAGATCTAATTCTGTTTCAGTTACTCTTACTTTTGCAAAAATTACTCCACTTTATAGGAGTACAAATGTCACGTACGATGACATGGAAATGCCAATATGTTAGGAAAAATAGTCAACTATAAAAATGGTTTCCGCTCATATGTTTTTCTACGCCGTTTTGAAGCAAAACTAATCACATTTGAGTGTCAATTACTGCCCCCCAGTGGGCGGGCTAATGCTTTAACAGCAATGTCAGAGACGGAAATTGGAAAATTTTAAAATCTAAATATTGAGCAAAAAGCAAAACTATTTAAAATAATTTTCAAAATATACTTTGATTTTATTAAAAATTTTGTTTTTATTTTTTTTCCCCCAAAATCTTCAAACTTCATTTACTTTCGCTTTTTCAATTCACTTTGAAAATAAATTATGCAGGCATGTAGTTTTAAATTGTTTATTATAAAGTTATAAAATCTAATTAAAAACGGTGGTAAAAATAATAAAAGTTTTAATACAAATAAAACCATAAAATTAAAATGGGAACTGGCAGAAAGGCCATATAAAAAACCCTGTTTTAAAATATATAAAGACACTAATAAATAATTCTTTAATTATGAACTTTATTATTAAAAAAAAAAAAATATTTAAACTTATTAAAGGAACACTTGATGAGAAAATGCACAATTTTTTTTTTTGGACTAAAAGCCAGAAGTTAAAACTATGAATTTAATGCTCGCTCACTGGTTCGGATTGAAACACCCGAAGAGAAGAAGAAGACAAAAAAAAACAAGTCTTTAAGTTTCATATTAAAATCATCGTCCGTCATCAACAACATACATATTCGTCATAAACATTAAAATGAAACAGCACATATGTATGTACCTACTGCATGTATGTATGTGTGTGTAAATAATGAGCACACTGTTGGTGTAAACCAGCGCAGAGCATGTAACCAACGAAGCTTATCACTCAACAATAATCTTGTCTGCACACACCGAAGACAAAAAGGTGATCTTTAATATAATTTGTTGCAATTTTCATTGTTGTTGCTAGTTGCTTTTGCCAACAAAATTACAAACCAAAATAAGGGGGACTAGGGTCACTAGTAACTTTCCGGGGGAAAAAAAAATAAAAGAAATTCTTAACAATTATAATAAAAGTCAGCAGAAGTGTTATTGTTCACTCTCTTTTCGTGGACACTACAGTGCACACTTTATTATTGACAGGAGAGTGTAGTGTATTGAGCAACAAAAGAAAGAAAGAAATAATAAAAAAATGCTGCTGCAATAAAAACATAAAATTTTAAACAGCAACAATAACAACAACAACAACAACAAATTTTTACAACACCTTTTGTAAATAAAAGCTGAAAAGAAGGGCAACCAACAACATTCAACTAAAAATGGTTAAAGTAGGGGTTATAAGATGAGTAAGAAGAAGAAGAAGAAGAGGAAAAAACTTTATTATTTTATATTTTGTTAAGGTTGATTATTTTTATTTGAAATAAGTCCAGAGAGTCTAATTGCTGCAAGGAAAAATAACAGCCACCATCATAAAAACCCAGCAACATTATATTACACTTCATCATATCATCATCATCATCATCATCACACCGTGTTGTGGGCACAGAAACAGAGCAAGAAAACAGCACAATTATTTACATTCAAATATGAAAATGTAAAAGAAGAAGAGAAAAAAAATATTGACCCTTCTTTTTGGACAAGTGTAATTAATTCAATAAAAAAACACATTGATGGATCAAAATTTAAGAGGACAGAACTATAAAAGAAGACAAAAAAATTTTTAGTTTTTATAACAAGAAAAACTAACGATTCATAGTTTACATTATTTACTCTGTGCCAAAATAACTAAATTTGTGCGCTATGTGTGTTTAAGCAGCTAATACACGCTATGTTTATTACATCTGACGTGTAAACTTCCCCACTGCTAAAGACGTACATACATGTCATGTGTTAGCATTAAAACATTACTTCTGTAAAACACATGTGATAAGTCACATGATAATATTTCAATTTAAGCGTGCTCTAGTTTGTTTTGACAAGTCACCTGACATCAGCTGTTGGCACAAATCTCTAATGCCAGTCAGTGGCGGTTGAGTGTTAAACAACAATTTTGACAAACATAAACAATTACATATGGATACCAATTAACCAAGTCAGATGTCAAAAACATGCCGTGTATTAGCTGCTTTAATGATTTTTTTATTTAAAATTTTAAAAATAAATTTTTAAGCAAAAAAGTTTAAATTGTGTCGACAATGTAATTTTAGTTAAAAATGTGTAAAAACTCTGAAAATAAAATAAAAATCAATTTAAATATTTATTTTAAATTTTAATTTACATTATTTACATTGTGTAAAAAATGTAAAAATTTGTCCATTGCTTATTTCCTTATTGAAAATCTTAAAACAAATAATATTCATGATATATTCATTATTTACATAACATTTTACATTTTATGTCAACAATGTAAAAAAATTTAAATTTGTGGGAGACTTTTTATTTTTCAGAAAATTCTTAGCTCACGACAAATATACACACACGTATGCCTGATTGGCATATTGTACGCTCTATATGGAATCGAAATCTGTCCCTAACAAAACCATAATCCTATTTTTCTATGTATGTTGAGTGGGTCAAGAACCCAGTCCCCTCAATATAATTCCTTATGGATCTCCAGTTCGAGTTTCCCAGGTATTTATGTCAAGTTCGGCATAGTATCCACTGTAAAGTTTTCGCGTCTAATACGCCCAAATGCAGGACAATGACAAAGGTAGTGTACCAAAGTCTCATCCTCTTCCTCGCATGCTCTGCATGTTGTCTCCTCAGATAGTTTCATGCGAGCTAGATGGGTTCCCAACTCCGTATGACCTGTAATCACACTGGTTAGACTCCTAAGTGTTGGTCGACTCAGTCTCAGCATCTCCTTTGATTTCTCGAAAATTGGTCACCCCACAGTATATTTGTCACTTTGCTGACATCAGTTTATTGCCATTTTCTGACGTGTTCCTCCATCGCCCAAACTTGAGCTCATCTTTGAAAATTTGTAAGGCTTTAGTATTTTCCAAAGTCATAGTACTAAAAAATGTTCTCATTTTGGATCATTTATTGGTCTTCTCGCTCCCAAATTTGCCCTTATGGCTTGGTGTCCATATTGTCTTTCCATCCATGTGGACTTCAATCGAGCTGTTGTAAGGCCCATTCACAAAAATTCGACGTTTTGGTAGGTCATTCGGCTTAAATTTGTGTACGAGTTGGATTTTATAGGCTTTTGAATGCAAATCGACACGTAAAATTTTGCACGTGGTTGAATAACACATGCCCAATACCTGAGAGCGGCGATGAACTGACATTTAAATATCCTCACTAACACTGGTCGCTACGGCTGCAATACTCACTTCGGTACGCACTCTACAAACGCGTGTCGATGATTTAATATCCACCAAAGTAAATTTGGTGCGAAATTTGGTGATAATAACACGAATTGTTAATTCACTAGGTCGATTAAGACGACCATAAACAGTTCGTAACAAACGATGGACATTTCTCACAGAGCACGAATTTTGATAATAAGTTTCAACGATTTGCAGTCGTGGCTCGTTTCTCCACGATGAAATGGCAGAGTATACTGAACACTTTTCACTTTCACAGATGTAGTTTAGATACAATTACCAACCAGTGCTGCCAGCCCGAAAAACTTAATTCATAAAAAATCACCCTTTACAAACGTTTGCCTTTAGGTTTTATAAAATTTTATCTCGTTTTTTTCTGCGTGTGTATTGTAAGTATGATTACATTGTTTTAAACTCATTACGCCTGTTCTGCACTTTGTGTGTTAAATAGCGCTTGCATTTCATAGATGTAAATTGCACTATAAAATACGACACATAATGACAAGCGTGGCTTAATTACTCGTATTTGCCACAAAAAGTGTAACACACACACACACTCTGCATTTATTTTTAGCCACAAAAACAAAAAAACAACAATATTTTTTATGATGATGTTTTGTTGTGGTATCTGCACTTTGTACATTCTACAACTATTTCAATGCGGTTCGGAAAAGTTCTTATCTTCCATATAAAGTTTAAGCTTTTAATAAATATTAAAAAAAAGAAAAAAACTTCAACAAATTTTCATTGTTTAACAAAAAATGCAAAGTACTCGTAATGAAAATTAAAAAAAAAATTAAGCAAAAACAGGAGCTGTGTAGTTTGCTTTATTATGTTCTCTCTATGGTCGAGTGACAATTTAAATTGAAGCCCCCGTCCTGTATCATTAAAAACGCTTTCAATTGTCCGCGCGTTGTTTTATGAAAAGCCGCTTTTAGTTTTTGTTTTGTTTGTTTTGTTTTTGTTATGTGTAATGAACACCTGTAATTATACATACATTCATATTCACGTTGTTACTGCAATCTAAATAAAATTTTTTTCTTATTTAAGGGTTCAAGTTACATAAAAAAGTGTCAATGCTAAACTAGAGTCCAAAGTAGAAAAGGATTATTGACATTTGAAAAAGAAAAAAAAATGTAAAAATTTCAAAAAGCTTTTAAAACAGCAGTTTGACTAATAAAATATTTACGGAAAAACACCTGCCTTAAAATTTTTAATTAAACATTGTTTAATTACCTGGGAAGTGTAGATGGAAAAAATCTGTTAAAAATTAAAATTAAATTTTAAATTTAATTTTTTTTTATAGATTTTATAGATTTCTTGACTCACACAGGTAAACAATGCAATATTTCTTTTTTATATCAGAATTCGCAATAATGATTTTTTTAAGAAAGATCTATGTGGTCTATTGGCGAAGACTTGCCACTTAGAGAACAGGCAAGAAAAAGTCCAGAGGGCGTTGAACGATCTAACTCATTTTTGCTGATTGTGACCGTTTCATTAACTCGTTTATGAAGAATAACTATGGCGACGTTTATTTTGTGGCATAATGCGGGGTCCTGCTGAAATCACATGTCGTATTCGTCCAGGTGTCCAAAAGGAATAAGTCACTCATCTGTCGACCTTAAATCGGTATAAGACAGTTTTTCGTACATGTATGCAATGCCACTTTGTGACTGTCGTGTATTTTGATGTAGTCCCATGTGTGAAAATTGTACTTGTTAAAAAGGTAAAATAAATTGTTCTTATTGCTACAGATGGGTTTGGTGAAAACATTTAGGTTCTCTTTTATATGTTTCTAATCCTACTCATCAAATAAACGGCAACGTGTATGGTCATTAACTTTGAGCTCGTGGCTATTGTGCAGTTGTATTTTGGAAAAGCTTTTCAATATTGATGGCCATCTAATTTTTTTGTCTTTAAGTATTGGCTGCCTTTTATTAAGAATTAATTGGTAATCAAATTACAACACAAAGTCACAAAATTAACTTAAGAAAGTTAAAAAAGAATTGGCTTTTTTGACATCATGTAAAACATAAATTTTGATAAAATACAAGGTACTCGTATCCAATAAGCCATAAGTGCAAGTAGCTAAAGATGATAATTTTTTTATGGGCATGATACTGTCTACTTTTTTAATCACGAAATTGTAGTCATGAGAGTTCAATATGCGTGCGAAATTTCAGAAAAATCGGTCCAGTGCAAGTATCTTAAAATTATAACTTTTTTTATGGGCGTGACCCTGCCCACTTTTCTGATCACGAAATAAGACAGTAATGACAGCTCAATATGTGTGCAAAGTTTTAGAAAAATTGGTGAAGTTCAAGTAGCTTAACATGATAACTTTTTTTTGTGGGCGTGACACTGCCCACTTTTCTAATCACGAAACTGTATAGTCATGACAGCTCAATATGTGTGCAAAGTTTCAGAAAAATCGGTCAAGTGCAAGTAGCTAAAAATGATAACTTATTTTTTATGGGCGTGGCAGTGCCACTTTTTACAACCTATAAACACTCCCTGGAATGTGTACAACAACTTGGCAAAGTTTGAGTCTGACCGGCTGTACGATTTCGGAGTCTATAGCTAACACACACACAGACAGACAGAGCTTCACTTTTTTATTAATAGATTTAGATTTATCAGCGTTACCAACTTATTGGGAAATTTGGTGCACCTGTCAAACTTCATTTTTTGATTTTTAATCTACAATAAATAATTTGTAGTTTAAAATGTTTATAAAAAAGACAAAATACCTAAGTCAGTCATTATATTTCTTTAGATTCTTAACTTTTAAAACTTTTTAAAAAACTTCAAAGTTTTGTATTTTTAACATGTTTTACGCCAACCGTAACTGAAGTTACTTGAAACTTAATTTTTAAAATTCAACAACTAAAACTTTAAACACTACACTCACTAGCTCTGTTAATGATATACATACCCTTAATTTCATGTCCCTATTTTTACTGCGCTTTCTATTTGTCATTCCTCATATTCGTTTGAAAACTTAATCTGCTTTAGTTTTAACAAATCTGTTACTAATTCTAATTTTTCTTTCCATCTAAATTTGAACTAAAATGATTTGTTAGATTAGATTTTAATGCTCTACTAAGCTCTGTCAACAAAATGGTTTTAAATGTTACACACAACACAAATACTGATACAGACACACACACACATACACATACTCCAACCATGTACCTTAAACTATGGGGCTGGCTCTGTTGCAGTGTTGGTATTGAGTTTTACAATTATACATTTGCCATAAACATTTTTACACATAAACACTCTTGGCTTTAAATCCCCAAAATACCAGCAGCTACAACTAGTAACACATACATACATACCAGTAGTACACGAACTAATACATAGTAATAAAGGCAGTTTTGTTACTATAACTGTTATTTTGTTTTTTTTTTCGTAGTTCTCCCGTTTAGTGCAAAAGGTGTGGGTGGGTGTGTCTAAAAATAGCTCGAGTCATAGTAATAAGTCGTCGCTGTGACCGTCTGTGTATTTTATTTTGTTTAACACTAAGTTGGTAAGCAAAAAATCGACTTTTACTTTAAATGTCCTTTAGATTTGTAATTTTGCATACACAAACACACAGCTACTGTTGTATATATGTATGTATGTAATGTATGTACAAAAATATATGCATACATTTAAACAAACACATTAATCCCTCTATGCATACAAACATTCATATGTAAGTTTGTCATTTTGCATAGAAAATGAAAATGACAAGTGTCAATGGTAAACAAATACGTTGCAGTGATGCCATTTATTTTTTTATCTATGTAGAAAACATTTAGAAAAATACTTGCTTTAACCCGATATCAACAATATAATTTTTAATTTTCAAACAATTCAAGCTCATCTCCTTGTTTCTTTTATAACTTTAAGGATATTCCAATTTGTTTTAACTTCTGTGACTAAAAAAATAATATGTAATTATTAAATATAATCCTTTACATTTGAAAACAAAATAGCTCTATGATTTTCATGGGCAACCGAAAAAAAAAAAAACCAAAAAAAAAAAAATAAAAATAAACAAACATAAAAAAAATATAAAAAAAAAATTAAAAATATAATTAAAATATAAATAATATATAAAATAAAAAAAAAATTTCTTTTGGCTCAGCTGGGATTTGATGCCACGTTTACGCTAACCAGTATACCACTTTTATATGTAAAAAACGAGTTGGTCGTGGTTTTTTGCTCATATCTCAGTTGTTTATGTACCGATGTTTCTGATTTTCAATACCGATCTACTCCCGAATATTTCTGATATTTTAATACTTCACCCGGGTCCAGGCGATGTCAACATACACACGGACAGATGGACAGACTGACACACTGACAGAGCTTAATCGACTCCCCTATTCACAAGCTTTCAGAAAATATATACTTTATGGGGTCGGAAATGAACATTGTATAAATTACAAACGGCATGATAAATCTATATATACCCGTTTTCACTTTTGTGTGAAGGGTAAAATAACATTATAGCGAAGACCAAAATAAATAAAGTGGTACAAAGACTAAAAATGTGTGCAGATAAAACAGCGTATGTCATCATAGGTTGTTCGTAATGAATAAAAATATTACTATAGAATGCAACCATCTAAGGTAATTTAGGATGTACACAAATAATTATAAGTTCTAGAAACGGAAAAATAATCAAAAAATAATTTTCAAATGTATTCAGAAATAACAATGATCGAAATTTTACTCGACCGATTGAGTTCGCTGCGTTTTAGGTATAGAGATTCTAATAAGAATTTTCAAATTTCGATAACGCTCAAATGCCGTAATTTGGCCCCAGAAATAACTTGCATTAAGTAAAAAATCATAATAGTGCGTAAGTACTGAATTTATTTTAAATAAATACAAAAGTTACGCTGTTTTCCCATTTAAAAAATCGCAATGGCTCCATCTTATTTAAGAAATTTTTGCAACCAAGTAAACAGCGTTTAGATTAAGCAATATAGAATTAATAACTCATAATCGTCATATATGGCCATGAAAACCACAAAACTATTTGTTATGTCCATATGTATTTATTTATAAAACTAATTAATTATCAGCTTTATTTAAAATGTTACTGTCGTTCAAATAGAACATCTTAAATAATACAAAAGTTACCAAACAATTAATAAACAAATATTTTAAGTTTTAATAGTTTCTCTTAAAAAGTTCTTCAAAGCGTTATTTATTACATTAAATAAAGGATTTTCTTCTTTCTTGGGACAATTTCCTACCTCAAATAACCCTTAGCCTTAATTACCCCTTTAGAAAGAATCGAAAAACACAAACAAATTAAAAGGAAATTGATACAATCAAAATAATTCAAGTGAAATGGGCAACACTGTTATTATTACAGAGCATACTTTTACATGTAGTGTTTGTTTACAATGTAGGTGTTGTTTTTGTTCTATAACTCTATTGAACATGATGGCTAGTGTTGTTGTTATTATTCTAACAGTGCTTATCTACTAAATCTGTCGCAGTTTTTTTTTTCTCTTGTTTTGCCTGCATTTTTCTAGTGTTCTTGTTGTTATTAAAGAGTGGCTGTGTTATTTGTTTACGTTTTTTTTTTTGTGTGAGTAGGTATGTGTATGTTTTTATTTGTTTTTTGTTTTCCTTATCATAATGAGTGCTAGAGAGTAGTTGTGTTTGGAAAATAAACAAATGGTGTTTGTGTTAGTAATTAACACCATTGCGTAATGCAGCGTATCGAAGCCAGTGTAATGCTTAAAATTTGTATTAAAAAGAGTTTTTCTTTTTATTTTCAATGAGTTTGTAGGTATATATGGGTGTATTTATAGCTTTAAATGTCAGACATTAAATGTTTGACAAAATCGACACTTTTTTTGCTAGATTTAAATAAAGTTAAAATTTATATATAGATATTATTGACAGCATAACAGGTGCTTAATGCCTTAATTCTGATTTAACAAGTTTATCAAACAAGGTGATTGAACATTTCTCTTTACATTTTCTTTTTGTAGTACTTTTTAGTACCTACCTACCTATAAGATATTGATTTTTGTTTTAAACAAACGTGTATAAAAATAACATAAGGCTATTCAAATCTAACAAATACTAAAATATTAAAAGTATGGGTGTTGATGCCCTCTAGGGCATATTGACGAACATATGCCACAACCCCTACCTCTTTCTCTGTGCTGGGCTATAAAATATTTAAAACAGATACGAAAGAACACACAATAAATTTTCATTATACACAAATGAAAAAATAAAAAAAAGGTTATAGAAAAATAAAAACAGTTTTTGGCTGCGAAAGAAAAATAAAATAAAAAGTACGAAAGGAGTTTAAAACCCAAAATAACAACTGACCACCAAACCAAAGAAAATTTGTTTAGCAAACATATGTATGTATGTATGTACTTTATAAATATTATAAAGGTGGTTGACTGAGATGTCCTGTACTCTCTTTTTAAAACCCAGTTTCATAAAGAACATAATAAATAAATTGTCTCTCTGAAAATGATCCTTGTTTAAGTGGTGTGAATTAAATGGGGTTAAAAACTCGAATAGAACTTATAAACTGTTTTCTTATTTTTTCATTGTATTCTATCTACATTTTCTAAGGTTAATTAAACAATTTTAGTTTCTTTTTTTTTTTGTTTTAAGCATTTAAACACAAACATACATACATATGAGTAGCTACGAATATACATATTATTAGTTAATTAAAATTAAAAACGTTTTAAGCGTCAGCTGGGCTTTAAAACTCAATGAAAAAGGACTGTGTATGGTAAGTATTTGAAGAGCATTAAACTAGCAGCTGTTAGAGTCAGGGTAAAATAACTAATAATTTTTAAAAGCAAAGTTATGCCATAGAAAATTTGTGTGGTTTAATTAAATAAACAACGAGAGCATAACGGTAAAGGGGGCTTTGGAAAAGAAAAACACCCTAAAAAGGAAAATATTAAATATTTAAGGAAAGAACAATTTTAAAAATTTGCAAAAATTATTTTATGTAATTTTGATATTAAAATAACGAAATTCAAATAATTGTTAAATTATAGTTTTTTTTTTTATAAAATTTTCATTGATAATTAATTTTCGTATAAACAACACTTTGAGCTAAATAAAAAGGGCATGTGACAATGGACCTTTGACCCATTTTAGCGTAAATTTCCTAAGAAATATATAAATAAAACTTAATTATTTGTTATCGTTAGACAAATTCAGAATCATAAAAAGTATGTTTTTGCCAAGATTTTATCTTCGCTACTACTGAAACGCCTTTTATTTGCTGGTGTGATTATAATTTTTAGCTTAAATTAATAGAAACTTTGGCAGTTTATTTTTTATTTCTGCCGAAATGCAGAAAGCAAAGGAGCGATTGAAAAACAGAATAAATAATAGATTGGCAAACCAGCTACTCAACGCCTTTTAAAAATTTTTATTTATGTTGCTTTTGAGTGAAATAAAACAAGACAATAAAAAACCCGCTAAATTAACTTTGAAGTTTTTGCAATACAGGGAAAATATTAAGCAAAAAACTAAAAAAAGGGAAACATTTAAAGCAGGGAATGCTAAAAATATGTATTAGTTTTAAACCGTGTAAAGCCTTTCTTCAAACAATTTTATTATTCTTTTATTTCTATGTTTTTTGTTGTCTTCTTTTTTTAACAAGGAAGACCGAGTATAGAACTAAAATAATATTTTGGATGACAAATTCTTTATTTCGTTATGACGTCCCTTTTATGATTTATTTAAAAGAAAATTCTGTTTTTTATTTATTTCGTTGTTAAAGCCAAGCAAATGAAGGACTGACTGCAAGATGGCAGAATAAATTTGTTACAATACGCTCACTCATCGCAAATGTTTAATCGATAAAGTAAATGAATCTTAAATTTTTATTCCTGTTGTTATTGTGCTTATTTTTGTTGTTGTTGTTATTGTTGCTATTGTTATGTTGAGCTTTTGTTTTTGTTGTTGCTTATGACTACAAGCCGCTAGAGGCATTGTACAGGAAAAGTTTGTAAAAACACACAAAACAAACTTCAAAAATTCTATGATAAAGATAATTTAAAAACTAATAGTTACAAAATGTTTAAGAAGACATTTTAAGAATATTTTTTTTTTTTTTTGATAATTTTTGTATCCGCCATAAACTGCACAAAGCTTAAGCCATTGATTTTAAGAATTATTTATAGAAAGTTTTTAATTTAGTGACAACAATACAGGGAAAAAGAAAATAAATTTAATGAAAATTTTAGTTAAAATTAAATTTTTACTCTAAAGTTTTGTTGCAACTCTTACACTGTGGTTTTATCTTATAATCAGGGATCGGAAGTTCAGGTAAATGCAAGTTAGTAGTTTCCCTTAAGACTGAGAACAGACCTCATTGAATGTAAAGTGGAAAAAACTCAAAGAATATGGGCCCTCTGCAGAAGAGTGATAGGCTCAAAATGGGGCTTATGCCCATTGACGACTCGAGTGTACTGCGGCCTACAATTACGTACGCTTCGTTAGTGTGGTGGACATCCTTAGAGAAGAAGGTGAATATAAAACCTCTTCAAAAGATTCATAGACAGTGCTGCATTAGTATTTGCGGCGCCATGAGGACCACATCGACAATGGCCATTGAGAATCTATTATCCATTTGGCCTATTGAGATACAGGTAAAATATGAAGCGGCCTTAGCTGCCACAAGATTAATGGCAATAGATGAGTGGCTTATAAGAGAACATAAGACCAGATACCAAAGAATAACGGATATCTTACCGATAGGAAATATTACAGAATTAACATGTGATAAAATCCCGATGAGATATGAGAATATTAACTGCATCACCATTATACCGGAAGAGGGAGAATGGGATGAGATAATCAGGATGGGAAACAACCATGGAATCGATCTTTATACAGACGGTTTAAAGATTGGTGACCAAACTGGAATGGGCTTATATGACATAAGCCGAGATAGAAGCAAATACTTTCGTCTACCAGATCACAACACTATTTTTCAGGCTGAGATCATGGCGATAACGGAAGGAATTAAATGGATAAAGGAAACGAATAGCGAAACCCCGATTCGTATCTTTACGGATAGCCAATCAGTGATTAAAACATTGAGAAAGGAGAAAGTTGAATCCCGAAACGTTTTGCAATGCAAGAGTGAGATAAACTCATATGCAAATTGTGAATATCTGGAGATAATATGGATACCAAGCCATCACGGGCTGATCGGAAACGAGAAAGCCGACAAACTATCCAAAATGGGAGCTCTTCTGAGTACTATAACTTTGGAGAACGCCAAACCCCTTAAACGATTTAAGGATGAACTTAAACGTTGGGCGATGGAGGAACATGTCAGAAAATGGCAAAGCACTGATGTCGGTAAGGTGACAAGAACACTATGGGGTGACCCAAATCTTGGGAAATCAAAGGAGATTCTGAGACTAAGTAGACCTACACTTAGCAAACTAACCAGTGTGATTACAGGTCATACGGAGTTGAGAACTCATCTAGCTCGCATGAGATTATCTGAGGAGACAACATGTAGAGCATGCGAGGAAGAGGATGAGACTTTGGTACACTACCTCTGTCATTGTCCTGCGTTTGAGCATATTAGGCGCGAAAACTTTACAGTGAATACTATGCCGAACTTAGAATACCTGGGGAACTCGAACTGGAGATCCATAAGGCGTTACATTGAGGGAACTGGGTTCTTGGACTAGTCCGTCATTTATGGGAAATTATGTTTATGGTTTTTGTTTGGGAATTCTGTTTTCCAAATGGAGCGCACAACATGCCAACTGGGCATAAGTGCATACCTGTCATGGGTTTGGGCTTTTATACCCCTCCTTTTCAACCTAACCTAACCTAAAGACTGAGAACAGAGTTGACGAAGTAACTTCCGAAATAAAGAACTTAAGTTTAAGTTACACACATTTGTTTTCTTTAAATGTATTTTTTTTTTGTTATAAAAAAAAATTAAAAACAATTGTAGCAAATCAAAATTGAAAAAGTGACTTTCTAATCATTTAAATTTTTTTTTCGAGAGTGAATTCCACTGGTTCGTAATTTTTATATTATTAAAAGCATTAAAGCAAATTTTTAGATTTTGTTGTCACTGTTCCTTAGGTAAACAGTAACTGTCATAAAAAATATTTAATTTCTATGGGGCCATTACTCACCCTTATCCGGTCCTTAACATTCTCGGTTCTTATAAGGAAATTGTTCCCAAAGTAGCTGTTACTTAATTTAAGCCAAATAGAGATCATAGATTTACACCTGGCATAACAAGTATTTATTTTTTATCGGGGCTACCACGTCCTCCACCTTGATCCTATATTGTTTTGTCCGAAAAAGTAAATCGATTTGCAGCTAATTACATAGAATTTTAAGTCTATAACAATTTTAGCTTTGCAGATAAGCCATTAGCTATATTTTGCAGAAAGGTGCCACGCCTCCTCATCCTAACCAATTTTTTGTGTGAATTAAAATTTTTTTTAAAAAATGCTTGAAAACATTTATCGAGCCTGAAATATAGTATACAATGAGTTTGTTTGTAGGGGGGTTTTACTTCCCCTGCTCCGATTGTATCGATTTTTGGCTGTAGGGAAAAAAATAAAAGTAAAGCACACATGGTTTAGAGGTTATGAATGTTACATTTTTTAAAATATTTTAAAATGTATTTTCGTTATGTTGAAAATGCCACGCCCACTGTTATTTTACAACGCAATCAAAGCCCAACAATGCAAGTTATTGCTATGATATCCCATACAGAAGACTCTATAAGGTATTACAATATTGTGGATATGAGACGAAAAAATTTATGAGAGCTGCCACGCCTACTTAAAATAAAAAAAAAAACAGAAAAAACCATATTTGATCTTTAAAGATTATTATAAAAAAAAATTACCAAAAACGTTTCAGCTGTTCTTTGCACATCATTTAATTTGTGTACCCTTCACCTTTGGTGCCAATGGAATATATCATTTCCAACCCCATAAAGTATACATTTTCTGAAAGCTTATGACTAGGGTAGACGATTGAGCCATGTCCGTCTATTCGTGTGTTGGTTGAAATCAACTTTCAGAAGCCCCCACATCTTACTCAGATCTGAATGTGGTATCATTCTTTTGAAAATATCTTGAAATTAATCACTATTGAAATTCAGCACGATCGACTCATAAATTTTTACCCATATTTTTACTACAATAATTAAAAATTTTCAGCCATAGAATAATTCATAGACATTTTTGTTACCTGCTTATAGATACGATATGTCCCTAGAGATATTCGTAAAAATTTTTGACAAATAGGTTACTTATCAGCAAAGTTATAGGCAATACTTATTTGGAAAAATATATTTTTATAAATATACATATCAAGTCTCTCAAGTTCTTAATAATTTTTTGGACACAATAAATACACTAAATTAAAGGCCGTACTCTCGTTAATTTCTCCTGAGAAAAACTAACTGAGATATTAGCACTAAAATTCAACTTTTTCGGGGTCTTTACAAAAATTTACAAAGGAAAATCCAATTTATGTGCTTCTAGACAACCGAGAGAGTCAATATGGGTACAAAATATAAGGGATTGATTAGCAATATATAATACACTATAAACAAGTAAGAGCGCTATATTCGACCATGCCGAATCTTATATACCCTTCACAACGTGTAATCATGCAATAACAGTAGTTTGTATCACCATTCCCCATATGAAATACGTACATACATATAAAAAACATACATATATAAAAACATCCCATTGTAAAATTATAAATTTAAAAAAAAAATTATAAAAAAAAAATAAAAAAAAAAAAAAAAATTAAAAAAAAAAAAAATTTAAAAAAAAAATAAAAAAACAAATTAAAAAAAAAAATTTTTTTAAAATATTTAAAATATATGTATATAATAAATATAAAACAAAAAAAAATAATAAAAAAAAATAATAATAAAAATAATAAAAATATAAATAATATATTAAATGAAAAATAAAAAAAAAAAATTAAAAAAAAATATAAAAAAATAAAAAAAAAATTTTGTTGCCTCAGCTGGGATTCGATGCTACGTTTTCTCTAACCAGTTTGTAACGTTTGTATGTATGTATGTTGTTGTTGTAATGTTGTTTTTGAGAAAAAAAAAATCAAGGTGGTCGTGGGTTTTTGCTCATATCTCAGTTGTTTATGAACCGATGTTTCTGATTTTCAATACCGATCTACTCCCGAATATTTCTGATATTTTAGTACCTCACTCGGGTCCAAGCGATTTCGGGGGGCTTCAAAACGTTGATTTCAACATACACACGGACTGACAGAGCTTAATCGACTCCCCTATTCATAAGCTTTCAGAAAATATATACTTTATGGGGTCGGAAATGAAAATTGTAGAAATTTCACACGGAATGACAAACCTATATATACCCTTTTTCACTGTGTGAAGGGCCACTACAAAATGGCGTACGATAAATGTCAATATGGGTCAAATCTATTATTTAACATTGTACCCTCCAACTGCAGCTAATATTGGTATCAAATGATTGGGTTTGAAGAGTAAAATACGATAAACAATGAAAAAGTGTAAAATCCAAAATGTCGTGTGAAACAAAATGGCGCGAAATTTGTTTCTTAACCCCATTAATATGGGTATAACATGAAAGAGCTTGACTAGTCGAATGCAGTAAAAATTCAAAATCATAGATGGCGCAATAAGGCACTTAAGATTAAATATGAAATCTAGGCTACGCTACGATGTGATAATTATATCAATGTTAATTATAGTGAAGGGTATTTGGAAGGGTTACAGATTTGGAACGACACTCTTACCTGTTATTTATATCGATTAAATCCATGGTGTAATTACATAAGGTGATAGAGTAAAGGAGAGGGATTTTCGGAGTTTGACATACTCCAGAACACAAACAAATTGTCAGCTGGGCTGGCACCGCCACCTTGTATCGGGTGTCCCAACTAGAACGCAATTTTTAAATTTGGCGCCATTCGAAGTGTCATTGTTTGACATTTGAAAAATTGTTATTGTTTGCTAGTAGAAGGTACGAGGTTAGTAAAAATGGAGCGCTACACGAATGAACAACACATTCTCATTGTGAAATTGTTTTACCAAAATGGTGAAAGTTTTGCGGCTACAGTTCGCAAATTGCGATCATCCCATTTCCATCTTGATGGCTTCGTCAATAGGCAGAATTGTCGCATTTGGGGTGAGGAAAATCCTCGAGTGATTCACGAGAAGCAAATGCATCCTCAACGCGTCACTGTGTGGTGTGGTTTTTGGGCTGGAGGAATCATTGGACCTTTTTTTATGAAAATGAGGTAGGTCAAGCGCAAACAGTCAATGGTGTTCGGTATCGTGAAATGATAACCAGTTTTTTCTTGCCTAGAATTGAAGAATAGAATGTGGAGGGCATGTGGTTTTAACAAGATGGCGCCACATGTCATACAGCCAGAGAAACAATTCAATTGCTGCATCATTCATTTCCCGGTCGTGTTATTTCGCGTTTTGGAGACCAGAATTGGCCGCCTAGATCGTGTGATTTAACACCTTTAGATTTTTTCTTAGGGGTTTTTTGAAGTCGATGGTTTACGCGAATAAACCGACGACGACTCAAGCCTTAAAAGAGGAAATTGGACGCTACATTAATGAAATACCGCAGCATTTATGCAAAAAGGTAATTGAAAATTTCATTAAAAGATCGCGTGTGTGCCAGCAAAGCCGCGGGGGCCATCTGCACGATATATTGTTCCATACATAACCTCATTCTGTCTACTTTACGACATAATAAAGTTTCACGATGTTTTTTTTAAATATCTGTGTTTTATTTAAAATTTAAAAATTGCGTTCTAGTTGGGACACCCGATGTAAGTGTACCCTGATTAAATCAATACATATTTATTCATCAGGTAATCTTGAATCGTTAGCTTATTATTTTTTTTACTTATTTTAGATTTTAACTGTCAAGGTTCATAAATAAAAAAACAATTCTCTCTCTTCTCCCACACACATATTTCAAATGTCAAAGTTCATATATAAAAATTATCACAAAAAAATCTCTTCGAACTGGTATAAACTTTAGATTAAATAAGTCTTGGATTCGATATTAAAATAAAAATACTATATTGAAATATTGAATAATAAATAAAACAACAAATATTTATAAAGACCTCGAGCTTGAAGAATCAATTTGAAAAATACTATAGCTTAGTTTTTTTTATAAATTTTTAAATTTGCTGATCATGTTCCAGCAACTACTTGTTTACATAACTTAAGCTAATTGAAATATGACCATCTTATCAACCAGCTTATCCTTAAGGCTCTAATGCAGTTAAAAGTAAACTTGTCTTAACAAATTCATTAAATAAATTTCACATTTATTTACTGACCATCGTGTAGTTGTTGCTGTTGTTGTAGCTAAAATTGTTTAAACTATTAAAATGCTGTAAAATACAGCAAACAAAGCTGTTTCAAACGTAGACCGTGCCAACAAAATTTCAACAGTAGTTCACCGCCAGAATATGTACAGTGGCCATGAGTTTGTTGTTGTGTTTTGTTATTTTTTATTTTTTATTTCTGAAGTCTTGTAGTTTATTAGTTGGGTTTTCCAAAAGAACATTGGCAGCATGAGAGTAGCAGTAACGAACTAACAATTCTTGTAGTTACCTGCATTTTTAACATGCCTACCAATACAAAAACCAACAGCAGCAACAACAGCAAGAAGAGTGTAGAATAAACATCAAGCCATGACAGTAGAAAGAAAATAAATGAAAAGAAAAAGATGAGTGTGTATAGACCATGAATTACTTAAATTGAAGTTTATGAGTGCCAAGAATTTGCTACCAAATTGAAATTATTTCTTTTTCAATTTTCTGTTCGGCTTGTTTTCGAAATAAATTTCTAATAAAATATTTGCACGCAATTTTAAGAGAAAAAGGTAAGATCGAAAAAAAAATCTAGTCGCTTACACTTTTGTCTATACTTTTCCATTTAAAATATTAAGTTTAAGTGGAGTTTATTTAAGTGAAAAATAAAGCCTTAACAAGAGCTTTAATGTGTAAGAGGATTTCAGTTAAACTTTAATTTTGAAGTTTAAAGCAGTTGGAGGGTTTTATTTTATTCAACTGTTTTTATTTAAAAAAAAATTATTATATTTTCTAGTTAAAATTAAAATTTGAGTTTTAAACTCGGGTAAACTATTTTTTCAAACAAAATATTTAATTGAAATAATAAACCACAATTGAATTACATACCGTCGTTCGTAAATTATTTTTTCTTTATGGCGTATAAAATATATACCTAAAAAACACAACAATTAACGAACGACGATATTTAAACCCAGAATACACAAGGCATATTTATTTATCAGTTATCAGTTAACCGCGATTCGGAGAGTTTTTTTGTTTATATATTTTATGTATTAAGTTCGACATTCGAAATAAATGGGAAAAGAGAGAGATTTATTTTTTATGCATAAACTTTGACAGCTGAAGTATAAAAAATTTGTGTCAGCTGACGAATTAAGACAACCTGATGACTAAATATGCCTTGTTAAGGATATTACCCTTATAGGCTTTCGTTTTGTTGTTGAAGTTTCTAATTTTTGTTCTAATTTTTCTTTGCGTCAAAGCAACAAAAAAAAATTTTTTTTGGCTTGTTTGCAAAATATATGTAATTTTAATAATAAGAGCATAAAAAATTAAGTAAAAGAGTTATATACGGCTGTGCCGAATCTTATATACCCTTCACACAGTTTGTATCATTATGAAAATATTTACATAAGTACCTATTAGCGACCGCTAGCTTTTGTTGTTGTTTTAGCTAAACGATAATCTGAATTTTTAATTGACATTTTAAAAAAAAATTGTTTTCGCCTATATCTTTGTTGGTAATTGATCTATTGAGCCGAGATATTCTATAAATGTTGCCAAAATTACATATTGTATGTAAAGGTAACAAACGTTTCAAAAAGTTCCATGGGAGCTGTAATAGAGGTAATCGTGTTCTTTTGCTCATATCTTGGCTCGTAATCTGCCCACATAACTGAATTTCAATAGCAAAATTGTCGAAAGCAGATCTGATAAACTAATACCATACGAGAGTTTATTGTATACGTGGGGGCTTCAAAAAGTTGATTTCAACATACACGCGCTGAGACGGACATACGGACTTAGATAAATCAATTTCTATACCGAAAATGAATATTATAGAAATTACAAATGGAATGACAAACTTATATGTCTGTATATACCCTTTTACATTCTCATGGGTTTAATATGTGTGTTTTTTGTCTCATCCGGGATTCGAGCTCAGGTGCGCTCTAGCCATCATGCCAAGTTTGTAAAAATGTGTTGTTAAAAAAACGAGGTGGATTTGGATTTTTACTTACATATCACTTATTTATGAAAGGATTTTTCTAATTTTCAACACTAATCTTTGTGCAAATATTTCCGATATTTTGATACCACACATGGGTCTAGGCGATTTTGAGGGGCTTAAAAAACTGATTTCAACCTACACACGGGCATTGGAAAATCGACTTTCTTACCTACAAGGATCCAGAAAATATATACTTTAAGGGGTCGCAAACAAATATTGTAGAAATTTCACAAGGAGTTACCAACTCTAGCCGTACATACTCTGTGAAGGATATAAAAACGTTCTGGAAATAAAATAGATTCTGGCGACTGAATTCTGTTATGTATTTTGGATGCTTATTTTTAATGGAAGATTACGTTACTTTGAAATTCTTTTCGATCGTTAATTTTTAATTTAAATTTTCAAACTGCTGACTAATTAAAGCTAAATAGCAAACAAAGTTACCAACTCGTAAAACATTTTTACATGTAAAATACCCTAAACTTTGGAACGTCGTAACCGGAATAGGATTGATTCGTCTTTGGCTTTAAAAGTTAAGCAGTTCCTTCGGCACGGAATCCATATATTGGCAGGGGAAAAGGATTCAGCTAACAATGGCCAATTCTTCAAAAATAACAAAAGCGAAAAATGTGAAAGAAACCCCGTGTTTTTAATTTATACACCCAATAATTTCAACTTTTTATTAAAAAATTTTAATAAAATGTTTATATGGCTTTTAATTCTTCTTCTTCTTCTTCTTCTTCTTAAAAAATTAGTTTATTAAACTGCGATTAAACTTGGAAATTTAGAATTTAATAATTTTAGTATGTTTGTTGCTCAACACAAAAAAAAAACAAGTAAGTCCCTGTTTACACAGGGAAACATTTGGAAGGGAAACATCTGGAATTCTCTTTTGTATTTGCCTTCGCGGTCATACAGGGAAACATTGTTGTGGGAAACATTCCAGTTTATATTTTAATTTTTAATTGTATTTAGTACATTATTTATTTTTTTATTTTTATTCAAACAAAGTCAAATATAAAACATAGAGAACAAAGCACGCCGAAAAGGAATAAAGCAAATATCAAAAAGCATAGCAAATGTAAACAATAAGAATGAAAGCACAAATTTCATATTCTCTTCCCCACCCGTCTATAAAATAATTTTGAAACAATAACTTTAATATTATATTAACTCTTTTAAAATCGAGAAAAATGTTTCCCTGTCTAAACGGGGACTAAGAGCGCTATATTCGGCCGTGCCGCATCTTATATACCCTTCATAACGTGTAGTCATGCTATAACAATTGTTTGTATCACCATTTATCTCATATGAAATACGTTCATACATATATAAATGATGCCACGTTAACTCTGACCAGTATACCACGGTTGTATGTATGTATGTGTGTTGTATGTTGTTTTTGTGTTAAAAAACGAGGTAGTCGTGGTTTTTTCCTCATATCTCAGTTGTTTATGTACCGATTTTTTTGATTTTTGATACCAATCTGCTTCCAAATATTTCTGATATTTTAATACCTCACGCTCGTCCAGGCGATTCCAGAGGGCTTCTGAAAATTGATTTCAACACTTACACGGACAGGCGGTCAGACGGATAGGGCTAAATCAACACCTCTATTTTTAAGCTTTAAAGATATATACTTTATGGGGTTGGAAATGAATATTATAGAAATTTCACACGGAATGACAAACCTGCTATATAAACCCTTTGTCACTTTTGTGTGATGGGTATAATAAAGCAGAGGTTTCTTTTTTTAATTTAATCTACAGCCATGTTCATAAATAAGTTATATACTTTTCATAGATTTATTAAATAAAATTTGTATACAAAATTCCTTTAATAAATCGTTGATGACCTTAAGAAATAATTATGAATCTTATTCAAAAACAATTCTACAGAAAATAACAGTTATTAAAAAAGAATTTAAAAATTTTTTTAAAAAAAAGTGCAAACCTCAATGTGTTGTATCCTTTTGAGATTTTTTTAAAAAGTTTCTGTAAAAAATATTTTTTTTCCTCTTTCAAGGTCTTCAAAGTTGCTCTACAAAAAGTAACTTATGGTACACCCGTACCTTTTTTTATCTTACTGCTTTTTCGTTTCTTTTCAGTTTTTTTTTCCTTTATCTAAAATTATTTAAATTTCTTAATCAGTAGCTTTTTTCTTTGTACACAGATTAAGTAAATTGTTTTTTTATCTTGAAATATTTTCAAGGAACAGAAAGAAAATCTTAAAAAATTGCAAATTTCAATTAAATTGTACACATGCATTGCTGATCAATTAATATGCAAATGTTACACTAAATAAACTGTCGCACCTTCATCACAATGATACAGTAGCAGCAGCAATAATAACAGCAACTGTTGCAAGTTTTAAAAGATTTTTTCTTGCTGCTTAACAGCTTCGGTATCTTAAGTACAAAGACGGAGAAAACTTTAAACAAACAGACAAAAAAAGCAGCAGTCGAAACAAAATATTTGTTTATCTTAAAGATACAAATGCAACACACAGCAACAACAAAAACAACAAGCAACAAAAAAACTTTAAATATGCAAATAATGTGTTGACAACTTAATTCTTTAGGTGGCTGTATTTTTAGCGTATCTAGAGCGGCATTTAAATTGAAATACACTTGTGTGTTGAGTAACAAAAAAATCAATTAAAATTCATGCAAGGACAGACACAAAGAGCAAGAGAAAAAAATTGTTACGCAAAAGACAAAAATTCACAAAAAACAATCTATAAAAGAAACGCGTATTGCCACAAAATGCTTTAACAATGCTACGAATGACGTCTGCCTTATTTGCCAGTCAATTGAACAGCCAACCAAACAGCCACTTGAATTAACTAAAATATTTATTGTGGCATGTGGTTGTTGCTATTGTTGTTGTTGTAAAGACAGTAGCAAAAGGCCAAGTAGATTTGTTAAGTTTTCTTGCAATATCTCGCGGCCATAGTATGGACCAGGTTTCGTTTGTTTTGTATCGTTGTAAGGCTGTCTGTCCGTATGTCTAGCCATTCATTCATCTTGAGTTGGTGTTGAATACTGCTGCACAAAAGGGTTGGTTTAACAGAGTTCTTAATGAAATTAAAATAAGCTGGACGGCTTAAAATTAAGGCTTTAAGGATTTCAAATAAAATAAAAGAAATACTGGGCTTAACTGTGTGCAGTCTATAATTATTTTTCGCATAAACTCATTGACGCATATGAACAAATGTTCAATTAAATATTTTTTAACTACATAAATATAGCGGATCGAGGTTCGAGTCCCATTAGAGACAAAAAAAAAATCATCACGAAGTTCGAGTTTTTACTAAGAGGACGATTGACCCTCGAGATAATTCCAAACACAAAGAAATTTACAAATCCTTGACATTCTAGATCACTTCTGGCAGCAAAGCAAAGTCAATATCACATGGACGTATAGAAAGCGCAGGGCAAAGGCAAATAACAAAAGGTTAACTTGCAGGATCCCACAGCATATAGCAAGGATCTGCACCACTGAACTCCATATAGAAGGCGCTGTTCTAAGGCAAACAACAGGTGACAGATCCATCATCCTGGTATAGGCTCAAACTAAATATCTACTTAGAAAAAAATAACAAGATAAACGAAAGTAAAGCAGGGTAACAAGATGCTCGGTGAAAGCCTTATGCTGCCATGAGGAATAAACTGAGAAAAAGAAAACATGTTAAACGTGGTTTAAACTACAGCAAATTGACCAGTCAAAGTGCAATAGAATTCATTTAAGAAAAATATACAATTTATTTCTACACAACCTTTAAACTGTACTTTAAACTTAGCTTAAACAACTGTCATTAAACAAGTTTAATTATTTTAAAAGATTGCAAAATATTTATGTGAAAAATTATTTGATGTGACACCTGATTTATTTTTGTTTTGTTACATTTAATATTAAGTTTAAACTAAGTTCAAAGTGCAATTACTAGAGAGTTTAACTATTCCAAATTTTATTCAATACAATTTAGTTCAAGGATTTGACAATATGTCTAAGAAATTTTTGCTTGACTTTAATTTTGAAATTGTATTCAGTTAAATTAATGCCATTAAGTTTAACTCTTATGTTTAACTACTGAACACTTCTTTTTATAAAACGTTTTACAAATGTTTTGGAAAATGTTGAACGTTTGTATTCTAAACCTCATTATTGCACTAAACTTAGTTTAAACTTTAGTTTAAATGGCTCTACATAAAACTTAATTCAAGTATTAGTTAATATGTGGAAGCAATTTGGGTTACTCTTTATTAAGGGAATTGAATCCCCCTACTAAGGATGTCGCCTTTTTTTTTGACAGTATGGCGGCCATCAAAGCCCTGAATTCCTACACGATAAGAACGGAATCCGTATACGAGTATATTCAATCCCTGGCATTACTGGACCGCCAACGCCTTACGCTCATGTGGATAGCAGGGCATTGAGGCATCCATATAAATGAGATGACTGATAAATGAACGAGAAATGGTTTCCTGTTAAATGTTCCAATGATTAGGATCAAAATGCCCCTGATAGCACTTTCCAGAGACATTGACAGGTGAGCGATGCAGAGAGGTACACTAAGATGGAAGGACGCTCTCACCTGCAGAATATCTAAGGCTCTCTGCTTAAAGCTATTAAGGAAATAACCTAATGATTAGTTAAATAAAATTTTAATTTAATTTTAGTTTTGGGTCTGAACTTGGTAAATGGTCGATGGCCTTAAAAATAAAAAAATATTAAGCTCGACTATATAAAAGTTCTACAAAAAAGCTTTCCAAAATATGAAGCTTTTATTTAATTTCCTTTTTTTTTAAACAATTTTGACTATTGGCTAAACACAAACTAAACAAGCGATTATAAACATTGATTGTTAAAGAAAAAAACAATCATCTGTGCTTATCGCTATCTAAGTGGTGGCTAGAGCAGGCCAAAGCTAGTGGATAATACGAAAGATAATAACAAAAAATAAAAAGGGTTGCTGTTGGTAAATTTCAATTTAATTTCGTTGTGGTCAGAAAATATTAAACAAAAGGAATTCAATTAACTTAAAATTTCTCAGAGTTAAATAGATGATATTTACATCGAATATGCAACCACCGATCAAAGAGTGCTATTTTAGCATTACACTCGGCTAGTGTCGGCAGAACATATTTTTTCAGCTTATTCTTTTATTATCAAAATTTAAAACTCTTTGTTAAAATAAGAATGCTGAAATAAACTCGAGTCTAAATTAAAATTTAAATATTAATTCTTTGAAAAATTATTAAATACAAAGTTTTGAGGCACTCAAAATTTAAATTTGGTTTAAGTTTAAATAAAATGAACTTTATTAAAAATTGTATCGAAGAGCTTTATATTTCATTTTTAAAACTTGAATCTAAATACTTTTAACTTCTTTTAGGTAGATTTAAAATAAGGCTTAATCCACCATTGTGCAACTGCACCTTTGCCAAGACTGTTTAAGCCAGGTTTTTTGTTTTCGCTTATCTGCGACACTTTTTGCACGTTTTTATATTTTTCTGAGATTTTTGTTTTTTTTTTTCAATTAAGCAGTGGATTTCTCTACAGCTTTTTAGTGAATTGTTAAGTGCGATTTTCATTTAGACTGTGTCACTGGTGTTTGGTGTTTGTTGGCTGTGGGCCCATTGAAGTTCACAGCTACTGTAGTTTTTTAATGATTTCTTTAGATTCCCTTTAACTACACAAGACCAAAGAAAAAATAAAAAACAAATCTGCCAAAAAAAGTGCTTAAAGAGAAAACCTTTTAGTCATTTAACATTTTAACGGCCACTGAAAACGGACAGACAACGAGTCATTTTGTCTGGCTGATTTCCCGTTTTTTTTCTTCTTTGTTTTTTTTGTTTATTTGTGCTGGTGTCTCCAGTCTCTTTAAAGGTGACAAATATTTGAATTCCTTTGGTGGTGTTTTAGTCATACACGTTAATGAGCTTCGTCGAAAAAAGAAAACCTTTTTACAAAATTTAATTTAACGTTAGTTTTTAGTTTTAATCCCCAGTAGTGAAAAGTATTTATTTGTGGTGCGAAATATATTGTGTGTTTGGATGCGTGAACTTGACGCAGACGCATTAAGGTTTTTGCCAGATTAGTGCACAACTTTTTGTTTGACTTCCAATGAGATTTTAAGAAGTTTTTTTCTCCTTTTTTGTTATAAAACAGTTCTTCTTGATATGAGTATCATGTTTTTATTGACAGGTATTTTAAATTTAATGGCGCTTAATTTAAATATCTTGTGTAGCAGCACCAACAGCAACAACAATTTTTATTTTATACAGTTTTTTTAAAGAGAAGGTTCTTGCGTTAGTCTTTAATCTTAATTTAAAGCAAGACATCATACATAAATGATTCATGACCAACAAAAGATTTTACACAAAATTTCTGTCACCAGATATTGACAGAAAATGTTTGAAATGTAAACTAAATAAACTTAAATAATAAAAACGAGTTTTATTAACAAAAAGGCATTTACATTGTAATAATTTTAGAATCTTGCTAAACTATTCCTATATTAGCAGAGTGGAATGCATTTTCGAAACCAGCTACGATTTCATCATCATCAGCACTGTTTATCGGTACACTCATGTGTAATTTGATTTAATTTAGAAAATGTTTTAGGAAATTAAAATAATAAGAGAATAAATGAACTTGAGCCAAAATAAAAATGATTTACAGTACAAAATAGTGTTTTTTGAAATTTCGAACACATTGACGTATGATTAATATTAATTACAGACTATAATTACAATATTGACTGTAGCAATTTAACTGTAAAAGTTCTGGCAACTTTATAAACAACATTAGATTTTTAATAAATTAAATTTAAGTGTAAAATTTATCTTTTAGTTTTTAAAAATTTTTTAATACGAAAAAAGTTATCTTAAAGTCAGGTTTTATGAAATATGAATTTTATATCTATTACTTAATACCCATTTTTGTGCCCAACTTCAATAAAAATAAATTGTATTTTTTGTTAATTAGAATATTATTTATTACATAAAATATTTGTATGTTTTTTGTCCCCCTGTGGTATTTTGTTTTTTTTTTGTTCTTTACAGTCATTGATTTTTATCGCTGTGCTTACAAATTTGTGTACATTATGACAATGACCTTTTACTTTTTTGTTTCGTTGGGCTACCAAGTGGTTTTGCGATATCAATCGTTATTTGGCATATACATAATTACAGTAACAAAAACTCATTGTTTGTTTTTCCATAATAGTATTAATAACAAAACATACATATAATTAATATCAAATCGAAAAGAAGAAAAACATTTTTTTTATTTAACAAAAAAAAAAAAAAAAAAAATACAGAATTACAAAATGAAAAAAAAAAAAAATTAATGCAGGGGGACAAATTAAAAATATTGCATTAGAAAACCAAATATTATTCTTAACAGCAGAGTTTTTTCATTTACTGTAATTGAAATTGCTAACAAAATATTAGTCTTTTTAAATTGATTTAGCGCCATTATTACAAATTGGCATTAGTAAAAGTTAGGTTTTTATTGGACGGATAAGCAGTTATCCATTATTACAACTTTACTTTTATTCACAGTGAGCATTAAGTTAGAGACGAGATTCTTGAACCTGGTAGGGTTTACTAAAGTTGTCGAAGTACTTAGTTCAGAGAGGCATACATCAGGGCGGTGTAATCTCTCCACTGCTTTAGTTTATTGTTATTAACTCGATAATTACTGAATTTGACAAGAGAAGGTAAAACTGGTGGCTTATGTACATGATGTTACGTTACTGCCATCTGAATTGTTTCCGAACGTAATTAGTGATCTCAAGTGCCACGCCTTGGAATTGCTAAGCAACTGGGTCACAGATAGCAGTTAAGGGGCGAATCTAGACAAAACGGAACTGGTATTGTTTACAGAACTTAAATTCCAAGCTTTGGACTACTGAGGATGGGGAACTGCTGAATTCCCCAATCGGACAAAGCGAAAAATCTGGGCATTTTGTTTTTCTCCAAATTATCATGGAACTTGAACCTTTAACAAAGGGTGAAGAAGGCTACAATAACAACATGCGCCGGAAGATGTTCAGTGTGAAATGGGTATTTTAACCTGAAACGGTTAAGTGGCTGCACATCTTGTTCTCATTGACCTTCATATTATGGCCATATCTGCAAATAGAGCAGTAAGGCTCAATACAACCGGTTATTGGAGATCGACAAAGTACGGCCATGCTGGCTTATGTAGCTGGGCTGCCTTCGATCTTACACAAATCTTGTAATTATGTCACCTCCTATATGGATTTTGACAGGGCGTTTAAAACTCCAATTACCATCAGGAGTGAGTACGATAGGGGTGACTTTAAAGAGAATTTTGCCACCAGAATCTATTCATACTTCTATATTATGGACTGTGGGATAAGATCCGGTGTCTTACCTTGAGACCAAGGGCAAGGGTTCTCTTTCCGCCTTCCTAATAAATGTACCATATTTAAGGCTTAAATATTCACTAGCTGGGAGGTATGTAGGATACTGAATGACAATAATAGTCACGGGAATATAACACATATAAATTTATCGGTTAATGCAGACAAGAGTTGTCAAGGCTGGGTTAGCTAATTGACATTGCAGTAGGAGTCATAAGCTAACCAGAAGGTGATCTGCTTTGGGTATCTCCAACACAAATGGTAACGTAAACTGGAAACATGTCATCAGGCGTACATCGTAGCTTACAAGTCAAGGTCGGAAGGACATCTCGAAGGTTTTGGCGGTATTGAAGGGCCACTGAATGTGGAGAAAGAATACAAGACACTTCGTACTTCCCTGTATAGATTTGGAGAAGGAGGAATTGGTCTTACACCTTCTCTGCGAATGTCTTGCCCTGCCCTAATTGAACGATCTGCTGAGATATCTCACGGCTACGGGGTAGATCTAGTACCTTCATCTCTCTTCTCTGACTGATTCGAAGAGATACAAGATCTGGCAGGTGATGTGGTCAAAACGGTGTCATACAATAATACAAACTCCACTTGACAGTTCGCGCGTAGTTCGCTACCACGGTAACCGACCAACCAACCAAGCCCCACTATGAATTGTTTTTCTATTAAGTTTTATAGCAATTTTATAGATTTCGTTATTTAGTTAGTTTCGAGAAGTAGGAAAAATTTAGACAATTTTTAATTTTGCGAAATATTTGTAAAAAATATTTTTTTTTTAAAAAGTAAAAAACTTAAATCTTAGATTCAAAATTAAAATTAATTAAATGAAACACTTTTTGTGCTTTAAAAATATTTTAATTTGTTTTATTTTATATATTTTTTAATTAATCAAGTTTTTTTCACAAGCTCTAAAATGCTCATGCTCAACGAGCTCAATGTGTTAAATTTGTCATTTGGTAAATTGAATATTATTTTTTAAAAGACTGACCTGTTATTTATGATTTTTTAATACATTGTTTTAAAATTGTATGGGTTGTTTGGAACACAATTATAAATTTATAATTTATATTGCCTTGATGGGGTGGCGTATGATTAATATTAATTAAGTGGTATTTACAGAGTTTGCTTTGCAACTGCTAAACTACGAATGATATAAGAAAATCTTAAAAATAATTTAAAATTTAAACAATCTAAGCTTACTGTTGCTTTTATTGAAAAATCTTCAAACAAAATAATTAAGACATTAATTTATGCTTAACGAAAAAATAAATTTTAAATTTTTGTGAAAATATAATAGTTAGACCCATATTTACGATATAATAATGTTAAGTTATTTAAAAATAAATATTTTTGTTTTTCAATGTCATGGTTAAAAATGCGTATGCGTGCCGGAATCACTGTCTGCACGAGTAGTACAAGCAAGAGTAGTTAACAGTAGTAGTAGTTAACATTATAAATAGACGACTAAATGTGTGTCTACATGCAACTTAAAATGAGCAGAGCGCAGACAGACAAGCAAATTACTTTAGTTAGAAATCATTCATGATTTCAAATTCAAAATACTAAATAAATAAAATACCACAACAATACACACACACTCACTCACACATATGGAAAAAAAAACAAACAATACTATACTTTTTTTGTGTGTTAAAAAAACAACGCAAGTTGGCGTGTCCAAAATTATGCGAATCCTACAAATGTACTTTTTATTTCAAAATATAAAACGTACATACACACAATATGTTATATTGTTAACAACCCCAAAACTTACTAACACATGTATACTCACACACAAGCACATACACACACACTCATACAAACAGCGTCACTAAGCATAACTGGCTTAAAGAAAAATGTGTGTAAGTGTAACAGGGAAAGAGAGTAATTGTGTAGGATGATTATGTAGAAATGAATGAGTGTGTGTATGTTTGTGTCTGCATGTGGCAGGGATTTTTCAAGTGCATGTTGCACAACATTTTACAAAATTTTGCATGTTTTTGTGTGGTAAGCGGTACAAACGCCCAGGGCGCTGTATGTCGCACATTCTTAAGTTCGTGTTAAATTTTTTATTTCAGTTTTAAATCAAACTCACATACAAACATACACATTACTGCAAGTGTATATGTGTATGTATGAAAGTGTGCAAATTATACAATTTGTTTAACAAATTTTGCAAAAAAAAACACAACAACAACATCAAATAATGAAATAAAGAGTAGTTCAGTGGGTCAGGTTTGCATGAAATTCATCAGTTTTCATGTTTATTTTTCAATCGGGTTTTTCGTTTCTTGGTCTCTTTTTTTTATAATTCCTCTATAGGTTATTTGTTGTATTTGGTTTATTTTTCTCATTTATTATAACTTTAGTATATAGAAATTATTTTTAGTGCATGTTTAATGCCACAACAATAACTTTTCATGTCCATGCAACAAACTGTGTATACAAAATGCGTATAAATATGACGTGTTGGTTAGACATTTGCTTGAGCTACACATGAAAGTAAGTGTAAGTGTATGCATGTAAGTATGACGTTTTTAGCTGTGTTTTTTTTTGGATTCGTTTGAAGTCCTATTGAAACGTCATCAATGTTGCATGTTTGAAAAAGTCAAAACAATTTAGAAATGAAAATGCCGCCACATGTTAAAATTAACTTTTGAAAAACACGCGTTAGACACACACACACATACACAGACAAAAGGTCAAAAAACTTTAAAAACGCATTATTTAAAAAACAAAAAGTATCTTAAAATAAAATTTTTTTAAAATTTAAAAACAAAAATAGTTTTTTTTAGGTTTAAAAGGAGAGGCACAACAATTAAATATTTTTTTTTGTTTAAAATGCCTTAACAAATAAATTTCTTTTATTTAATTTTTTTAATTCTAAAGTTAAGTTAAAGTATTTACAAAAAATATTTCAGGGCGTATTAGTAATATTAATTGTTGGGTATTTTGGGAATATTATTAAGAATTCCTGAACTATCACAGGTATTTTCAAAATTTAAAGATTTTTACAGACTAGATATTTACAGATAACATCCCACTGTAAAGTAGAGTCTTAGTACAGTTTTTAAGTGCGTTAAGAAAGTATTAAAACCTGAAAAAAAAATTTAAAATTTAAGTGAAATATTGGGACATGGAAATTCTATGCTTCGCTATACAGTATTGACAAATAAATATAAATATGAAATCTACAATTCATTAAGATTGCTTAGAGCTTTATTTGGCAGAATATAGAAAAAAAATAAATAAATAGTTACACCTTTCATAAGTTCATATTACCCGCTTGTTTGTTTCTAGAATAGCAAGCGTAATAGGCTTAATATTTTATTATACGTTACAGATTTGTTAAAATCCTCAATAAAGATACTTAAAACAATAATGAGCCATATAATGGTTAATTCTGTTTGTACTAAGCAAGATGACGTTGAGTGAGTTGTAGGGTTAGGCCTTCCTGAATTTCATAGACTGTGCTGATCTCCCTAATGTGTGTAAAAAAAATTTAAAAAAAACTACAATTTTTAATATCTAAATCTTAATTTTAATGCTAAAATTAAATAAGAATTTTTTAAGACATTTTTCCCTTAAAATCTTTGTAAACAAATTAAATTTTTTTTAAATAAAAAATTAATTAAAAACTTATAATTTCTTGCTTTAGAAACAGTTTTGTTGTTCCCAAAAATTTTCCAAGTTATTCTTTATTACTGTCAAAACTAAGAATGACTTTCAAATTATTGTTTCATTTAACCATTTCACAAGATTTTAAGAAATTCGAAAATTTTCCCCAGGGACGTATTATTAATATTAATTTGGGGATAATTTTGTTAAATTAATTATAATTTTTAAAATACAAGAGATTTGCAAAAAAATTAAACAGGTTTCTTTTGAAAATCAAATAAAGACTTCACGTTTGTTATTAGAAAGATGACAGCAATTATTTAAATTGAGAAAAAACTAGCCTAAACTTCGAATTAGCAAAAAAAACTAAAAAATTTGTTTAAAAATTGAAAAAAAAGAACTTTTCAATTTTACAAAACACAAAGCTTTGTTATGAGGGCATACTTGTGGTTTCATTGACATCAAAACCGCCACCTAGTGCCATAATCTGACGGTGGTCTTACCACTGGGTGCCCCGGTGGACTAGCCAGTAGTGTGTTGGTCTGCTAGTTTAGGGGTTGCGCGTTCGATTCCCGACAGAGACTCTGGACTGGTCTGCTTCTCTTTCTCTTTTGTTCTCATTATATTCTAACTATTCTATTCATATGGAGCGCGCAACATGCCAATTGGGCATAAGTGTATACCTGTCGTGGGTTGGTTTGGGCTTTAAGTGCCCCTCCTTTTTAACCAAACCTACTACTGGGTTGGATGGGTGAATCTCAAGCAAAGGTTCTGTGATCATGTTGCACAACTCAATCATGTCACAGGTAGCAATGCTACCTTCATTAATTCTTGGTTCATTTAGATGCACATTGCTCAAGAGCTGAGACTATCTAATACATTATTAATTTTTTTTTTTTTTGCTACATAAATTGATCAGCTACAGAATCAGATGTGCGGTCTGAAGGAAGCTGAACTACATCATGTAACTATTTCTGTTGAAAGGCAACAGCACCCCCTGACATATGTATATGGTTATCCGAAGTTCACAGTGTCGCCACCACACTGCTAGCGTTGGCCTTTAAACCATCATTCTCTATTTCTGTTGACATGTTAACAGCACCCAGAAACTGCCGTTGTTGCCAGAAATCTGACCAAGGTCTAGCATCAGACATTTACCACTCTGTTTTTCCGCCTGGGAGTAACCACAGCCACTACGTGTTCTCCGGGGAGATCTCTCCAATAATCAGACTAAAACAAGTGGTAGAGGCTTACTGATTATCCTTGGTACCAGATTGGTATCTGGTAAGCCTCAAATTATCACCCCCACCAGAGTTTATATTCTCCCAAGTTATGGCTGCATAAAGCCAAAGATGTTGGTCTTACCTCTCTATTCGATACTAACAATCCTCCATGTCCTGGGAGCTGCCAACGAAACATGACCCCGGGGAGTTCTCAATTGAGCAATTCGGTATTGAATACAAATAAAACAAGCTGTTGGCACGATATTGACATTTTTTTAAGGCAACTTATGTCAGTAAGTAAAATACAAATTTTAATTTGGCCTACTGCATAAATCCAGCTGATTTTAAGCGGTTAATTTTTACTTTGAGGACATATGACTTGAGGGAATTTTCAAAAATATTGTTACAGATTTATTTTTAAATAGCTTAATTTACATTATGATTTATTTTAGTTGTAGTAGTTTAAGTAACTGTAGTTTTGTTTGTATTAGTTTATTTCGCTGGTTGTTCGAACATGATGTTAAGTTGTTATTATGTGTAGCATACTCTTAGGCACTTTTATTATTCCTGCATATTACTTAACATTAACATTACGTCGTGAGTACATACGAGAACTTTGTCGAATGTTACCGAATACCACTATGTTGCTATAGATAGCCGAACAACACAGAAATAAGTAAAGTGCTATAAAACAACATTTGAGTGTGTTTAAGTAAATAAAGTGCTTTTAATTTTATAACTAATTGCAACTGTTTTTGATTGCAATAAAAGAACTGAAAGGTTATTTAAAGGAAATAAGCCAACGTTTATAAAAGGTATAAACGTAACAATATTGCGGCCATCATAGAAGTTTCTTTAGAAATTCTGCTTACTTTCTTTTCGTGGCTTTTCAATTTGTAACTATTTCTTGTGCGACACATATTTAGACGTACACCATTATAATTCGAAAACTGTACAACAATGCCCTTAAAGGCTGTTTCCAACTCATCTAAAATTTATATAATTTCCAAAGCTGTTTCTATCAATTTGTTGCTTTTTTTTTTTTTTTTGCAAAAAATTACTGGTTGTTATCTATATGATTAGTTTGGCCGCTGTTGTAAAAATTACTATTTATTAATGTTGTTGTAGTGATTATTTAATGTCACTGCAGTTTATTTTTGTTGTTATTTATAGTCAACAAGGCGGTGATTGGGTGATTGTACATGCAATTTAATGTATTTTAATTATTTTTTTTTTTTTATAAAATATTGTAGGTGAAATTAAATTATATTTTCGATAAAATAATAATAATAATAAGTAGCAACAAGAAAAAACTTCTACTACACAATAGTGTAGAGTTTTTTTTATTTTGCAAATTAAAAAAAATGTTTTTGTTTTTGTATTTTACAAGGCCTAAGTAGCAATTGAAATTGCAATTTATAGCCTTCATTCATATGACTTATTATTTGTAGGTAGAAACTGTTTTTTGTTTTGAACACAAAAATAAAAAATAAAATGAAACAATATTGTGTTATAAAACAATAATAGTTTTGAGATAAATGTCAGGTCTTTTGTGTGTATAGGAGAAGGCAGGGTACACTTAACAAGGTATACTCCAAGGCGAATTCATACTGGTAAAATAGTCAGCCCAGCTACTGGGGAAGCATAATGTCAAAAATTTTTGGAATTCGCATTGATTTCATTTATTAAAACAGGGATGGAAAAAGGGGATTTCGGTTTCGTTATTAAACAATTAACTTAAGTGTACTTTTTTTTAAATTCAACTTGCTTTTGCTGAATTTAAAGTGTGTTTTACAAATATCTATCCTTTTTGAGTCAATTAAATTATTATTAAATTAATCATGTCATAACAACGTTTCCATGCCTGACACACGAATTGGCCTTGACCCTAAAAAATTGCTTTGTTGTGTCAATTCGCCCCTGCATAGACCTGTATCAATATGTCTTGATATACTCAGTGAGGTGTTCGACTGAATTCATCTCCTTTCCAAAAGCCAAACTTCATACAAACAAGTAAGAGCACTATATTCGTCTTTATACTAAAATATGTATCACTTTCTTTGTATAACTTCGATATGCTGGTAAAATGTTTTCGCAAATTTAGTCTTTCAATGAAAGTGGGCGTTAAAGTAGGCGTGTCAATGTAATTTTTGCTAATAAATTCAACTTTGATATTTCAATATAGTCCTTTATTCATCCAAAAACTTGATCCATAGAGAAATTATATGAATTTAAGACAAACCGTTATATGGGAGGTAGGCGTTAAAGTGGGCGTGTCAACTTTATTTTCTGGAATAAAAATGACATTGACTAGAAAGCTATTTGTACGAAATTTCATCATCAAACCTCTAATTTTGTCGGTTTTCATTAACAGTAAATTGCATGAAAAGTGGGCGTTATAGTAGGCGTGTCAAAGTAGTTTCTGCTAATAAAATTAAGTTAAGTATTTCAAAGTAGTCCTTTATTCTTCCAAAATCATTGTCGATAGGAAAATATATGAATTTGAGATAAAACTTTATATCGAAAGTGGGCGTGTCATATTTATTTTCTGAAGGTACATTGCCTTTCACCAAAAATCAATGTTTGCAAAATTTCAGAATCACACATCTAATTATGACAGTTTTATTACATTTTCTATTTGAAATATACCGAAAAATAGATTTAAGCAATTTTCGGGAAAAATATTTTTTTTCGTCAGGAAATATACATTCGAAGTTTAATGGCTCTACGTTAAAGCGTTTGGACACAATTGCATTTTATTTGATGTTGGAAGGACACGATTTTTTTATCTACTCTTGTATTACGAGCTATAACTCTCTTCCGATTTAGCCCATTTTCAATACCGAACAAACCTTGTGTATAAGAAATATTCTGGTAAAATTTGAGCCACCTAACTTCTTCGGTTCGAGCTCTATTGTGCTTTCAACAGACGGACGGGCAAAGCTAGATTGTCATAAAATTAAACCCCCATTCAGAGTATATATAATTTATGGGGTCTAAAATGGATATTTCAAAGTGTTACGAACGAAATGACAAAATGAATATTCCCCCACCACTTTTTTGTTGGCGGGTATAATAATAGTTTTAAAGCGAATTCATATTTTTTATAAGTCAACCTCGCCTCCGCTTGTATCTTGTTAAGAGGTATGCTAGGAGAAGGTACTAAAAATGCAGAGGAATGGTAAATAAATAATTTTTTTCTCTTTGAATTTTCAACGAATTTCTGAATTCACAATTGCAGACAATTTTAAGAACAATTGCTTTTACTACTTTTAGAATTTCTTTCATGTAGAGTGTCCATTGTGGCGTTTGCTGTGTGTCCTAAATGTCAATCTATTCATTTACTTTCAAAACATATAATATTTTATAAAAATATGATGACATTGTGCCTTAAAACGCTCTCAAAATAAAATACAAAGCATTAGGCGCAGTGATGGCATCAGGTAATTTAAAATTGTACCAAATAACTTGAAAAATTTATCACGGATGGCTCGATATCGAAATAATCTGCCTGTTCAACGACGTCGAAAGAAAACCCAAGCGAAATTTCATTCGTACAAATCGTTGAAAACAAAAACAAATTTTTAGTTTTTGTTGTTTTTTTTAAATATATTTTAATTGTGTACAGCAAGCTATTCCCGTGTAGATACATCAGCCAGGGTTACCATGGGAGACAAATTGTACTTTATTGAACTTAATTGTATTAAAACAATTTTTTTAATTATATTCTTTTTATTTGGATTTTTTAAGAACTAGCCCAGCCCGGCGTGCGTTGATATGCCCCTTAATGATTAAAAATGCATTCTGAATTTTATTTAAATATCAAGTGCAAGAAGCTAAAAATTATAACTTTTTTTATGAGCATGGCACTGCTCACTTTTCTAATCACGAAACTGTATAGTCATGACAGCTCAATATGTGTGCAAAGTTTCAGCAAAATCGGTCAAGTGCAAGTAGCTAAAAATTATAACTTATTTTTTATGGGCGTGGCACTGCCACTTTTTACAACCCATAAACACACCCTGGAACAATTTGCCAAAGTTTGAGTCCGATCAGCTTTACGGTTTCGGAGCCTATAACGAACACACACAGAAGATATGAAAAAGATGTACTATGATGTACTGTGATATAAAAAAAAGCAATTCAGTATTGAATCTGTATAAACTATTTTCTGAAAAAGAAAATTATGGTGCAACGTTCTAGCTTTTAAATCGATTTCGAGATCACAATTACAATTCTGAAAGTAAATTTCTTGTTAAATTTATGTCATAACAATTGCACTTTTGTGAATTCAGTAAATGCTTTGTTTGGATTAAGCCGCATAGTGTTGCGGCTTGTAGTCTGTTTCTCTCTCTCTCTCTCTCTCTCTCTAGTTTCAATTGTGTTTTGATAAGAAAATATTCTTCCCACGGTTGTGGAACTGATTGAATTCTTGTTAAAATTTTTTTAAGTTCTGGAAACATTTTTTTTTACATGCGCCTCATTTTTTTTTTTTTGAAAATGTTGCCAGAGATCGCTAATATTCGAATCTTTGTAAGATTTTAATACATATTTCAGCAATGATATGTTGCGATATAAGACTGCTTAAACTGGGAGATTTTATAATTGTACTAATTAAGCCATTGGTGTGCCATTGTACTTTTCGAGTTTGAATAGTACCACAAAAGTACAATTGTACCAATTTTGCTATGCCTGATCCCGCGATATATTTTAAGTGTGAATTAATATGGAAAATCTGGTTATGTCAAAGTTCTCTTTGCAAAAGTTGGGTTTAATGCATTGAATTAAAAATGCATTATAGTTTCCATTATCACTAAACGATTTAGCATTAATGTAGCAATATTGCAGCCACCACTCGTGGCAGATGCAAATAATTAATCACTAATTCAAATGATTTTAGCGGTAGTGGAAACTGGATGCACTAAATGAAGCAATTGTAGTGACAGTAGAAATTTAATGCACAAATGAGTGATTAGGGCAATGGACTAGAAACCAGTGCACTCAATTTCCCCTTAAATTAAAATCGTTTCCTTAAATGCACTCAATTTACACTAACACTACAATGATTTTATTTAGTGCACTTTTAATCCACTACCACGGAATATTAGGCGGGATAGTGTACTACTTTCTGCACTACCACTGAAAGTAGGGGAAAATAAAATCCAATGCAATAAACCCTAATCTGCACTTTGAGTATTTGAAAAAGTATTAACTTACGACATTTAAAAATTATAAGAAAGTTCAAATCAAATTAATCGTCACACTGTCACAAGTAGTAGTAGTAGTAGCTATTTGACAAACACTTGAATGCAAAATAAAGCCCAAGTTAATTGAAGTCCTGATCAAAGCCCACTTCAGTAATCTAAGCTGGTGGATCTCCCATGTTCTTGCTGTTAGCAAAAGGAAATATTTTAATAAGGGCTGGCTATCTCCCCTTCCGTTTAATATTAAATTGGTTAGATTTATGATGAGTTCCTCGCAGAAACTCAGATGAGTTACTTGGGACCTAAACGGACCACTAAAATATTTTCATTTTACCAATAATATTTGGTAACTGTTGAAATTGTTAAATAGTTAAATGGCAGTTTAAGTACACGGTGAAGTTAACAAAACCGCTCTGAAAATCAACATTAAAAAAATCAAAGTCAGCCGAAGAAACACAAACAATAACATACAAATTCAAAAAAATGAAAATATTAAGGCATTATATTTACAACATCAGGCTCCGGAGAAGATGTATAAAATTGCATAAAAGATGAAATATAATGTTTTAGAAACTTAAAGGCTCTTTGGCGATCTACACACGTTTCAAAAAGAACTAAGATGAACATTTTCAATCCTTGCATCAAATCAACGATATTGTACGGCTGCGAACTTAAAACGACACACGCTAGAATTCAAAGATCCTGCAGATCCTTGTAAATAGCTGCCTCTGACAGATTTTGAAAATATTTGGCCAGTAACTGTGTCAAATGAAAGATTACAGGCTGACATTAAGCAACACCTTATGCTCATGGAAGTAGAGTGGCTTGACAACACACTAAGAAAACTGACATGGTCAGGTAGGCGATTGAATGGAATCCTCAAGAAACCCACAGGCAAATCAATCAAAAATTATGACTTTATGACACTTCTTGTCAATACACCAATACTTTTGATTTTCTGCACTTCTATTCCAAATGTAATTTCACTACTACAAATCTAACAGCACTGCATGCGCGCAATATGTGTTGAATAGGGGGAAAAAGTGAAGCTTTTCATTTTATTATTATTTCATTCCTTTGGAAGGTTATACAAGACAAGCCAAATCTACATATAAAAATTAAATTCTTTATTTCTAGGAAATTTAAAGAAAACCTTATATTTCTAAATAAAATAAAATTTGGCTGAAATAAGTTTAGAAAATTCTGTATCATTTTTTAAATTAACTAAAACCTCTAAATATGAATTTTAGTTTAAAAAATTTTGTTGATTATTTCAAATACTTTTAGCATAATTTCTTCCTCTATAAAACAAAAAATTAGCAAAAAAAAAAATACTGCTCAAAATCCTTTTAAATAATTCCGCGATTGTGCTGGGTTTTTGGCTTCATTCAAATTCCTAAGAAATTTTTAACACAAACGTCATAAAAGCATAATAAACGGTTGCTATAATTGCATGGCACAGTGAAGAAAAATAGAAATTGCAGCTTTTTATTTTATTTAAGAATTTTACAACCCCGGTATTAAAAACAAAATCCAAAGAAATAAAAAAAAACAAAAAACTTAAATTGCACAAAACAGACAGACCAACATTTAAAGACAATAAAATTCCAAAAAAAAAGGCAAAAAAAATGTTTTGTGTTCTAAGCCAAAAATATAACACAGACAGACGGACAGACAGACAGTTAGTTAGTTAGATACACACTGGCCACAGTCGTATCGACACACCACTGCCACCGCCACAGCCACAAACTAATTTATTTAATTAAATGTATAAACAAGTCACTAATTTAGGAGTTGAGGGTGCATGATCAATAACAGCAATACGACAACAACAACCACAAACATAACAACAACAACAACACGTATAAAAGAAAATAATTATTTAAAATGAATAAACACAAAAGTACCGCAATAATATGAAGAGAATATTTTTTTGTTGTAGACAATTATTATGAATTTGGAAAAAGAAAACAACAAAACAAAATTGAATGCAAAACCATTTATATCGGGCATTTAAGTATAGAAATTAGGGATCTAAAAGCAAGATATTAAGTGAAACTGTGTTTGATATTAAAATTATAAAATTAAAAGTTAATTGTATTGGATAAGAGGGATAAATGATTGAGTTTTAAAGAAAGCTCTAATGGAAATTAAAAGATTTTAAAAGGTTTTAAGAAAGCACCGTTATTTTGAGTGAAAAATTGAAAAATTGATTAAAATTAATAAGTAAATTTCAGCAATTATAGGTAGAATTAAAAACTTATATTTGCTTTAAACAAATTTTAGTATTTTTATACCTTTCACCTGTGGTGCACAAGGGTATATATAGGTTTGTCATTCCGTTTGTAATTTCTACAATTTTCATTTCCGACCCCATAAAGTATATATTTTCTGAAAGCTTATGAATAGAGGAGTCGATTTAGCCCTGACCGTCTGTCCGTGGTTGGTTGAAATCGACTTTTAGAAGCAACTATATGTTCCTCAGATCTGTATATGGTATCAAATTTAAGAAATTTTTTTATAATTCTTTTTTTTAATTTTTTTTTTTTTAAATTTTTTATTATTTTTTTTTTATTTTTAATATTTATTTTTTTTAAATTTTTTTGGTATGTTTTTTACATGTATGTACGTATTTTATATGAGATGAATGGTGAAACAAACAATTGTTATTACATGACTACACGTTGTGAAGGGTATATAAGATTCGGCACGGCCGAATATAGCACTGCTACTTGTTTAATTTTATTTTTCTTAGAGATATTTAAAGAATTTGTCAACGCTACATCCCTAGTTAAGTTTTTACTATTCATTCAATATTAAATTCTTTAAATTTATCGTTAAATTTATGTTAACTTGTTTCTCTAATTAATTTTCTTAGTATGCTCTGCGGTCGACCCATTCAATCGTAATCTATCGTTGTACATATGACTATTGTCAGCAGTGCTCTCCGTTTTGGGAATTTATCCAAAAATAGGGGATTTATCCCAAAATAGGGGATTTTTCCCTAAAAAGGAGATTTTTCCCAAAATAGGGGAATTATCCCAAAATAGGGGATTTTTCCCTAAAAAGGAGATTTTTCCCAAAATAGGGGATTTATCCCAAAATAGGGGATTTTTATTTGCGATTTGTTGAAAATTCTCTCAGTTTTTTTTTGGGGGGAAAAGCAGTTTTTTCCATAGGGCGTCTTGGGGATAATATTTTATTGTAAATCTTCAAAAAATTTTAAACGTAAGAAAGAATGGGAAAAAGGTTTAAGTATATAAGTAAGTTTTAAAGTCATAAAAGTTCTTTTAATGATGACAGAAATCTATTCCTTCTGCACTGAAATCCTTTCCCAATAAATATAACCTGATGTGTCGCTTGCAAAACTTGATTTATAAGTTGCAAAACAATAAGTCTTAAGCTATAAACACAATCAAAGGCTACCGACCATTGACTACCGACTAAAAAAGTAGCTGGCTACAAAAATAGTCAAGTCGCCAGCTACTTAATTCTTTTAACGGCTACCGACCACTAACTACAAACAAATGAACAGATGATTATCAATGGTGCCATTATAATTGTTTTTCGCGTTTTTTATAGCGATATTTAATGTATTGCGTTTTTAAAACCACCATTTCATGCCTATGTATTGGCAGCACTAATCTGTTTTTTGTAGCCAAGAAAAATAGGAAGTAGCCTAAGTTGGCTACGGGCTACAAAAGTAGCCGTGTAGTCGGTAGTCGTGTAGCGGCTAAAAGAATTATTCTCATAAACACGCATGTATTCTATTTTTTTTACATCTTGTAGTCGATGGTCGGTGGACTTGATTGTGTTTATAGCATCAAGAGGCAGAGTGAATCAGTCAAACAAAAAAATAGCTTTGAATAACTTTATACGAAAAATACATTCAAAATTTACGGTAAATGACTTTCTTATTGTACCCACAAGTATATATGGCTTTTTCATTCCATTTATAATTTTCTAAAAACTTATGACCAGGGGAGACGATTAAGCCAAGTCCGTCTTTCCATCTAACCGTCTGTCCATTTGTCTGTGTGTTGGTTGAAATCAACTTTTAGAAGCGCCCACATGTTACTCTGATTTGTATGTGATATCAATCTTTTGAAAATTTTTGCTAATGAATCACTATTGAATTTCAGCACAATTGCTCCTTAAATTTCTGAGATATAAGCAAATGAACACGGCTACCTTTGTTTTTTTTCCCAAATTTTTAACAGTCTTAGGTTAATTTATAGAGATACTTGTTACTATTTTTAGGTACGATATGTCTCTAGAAATATTATTATTAAAAATTTTTGGATAAATCGATTAAAAACCAACAGAGTTATAGGCAACAATAATTTTTAAAAGTATTTTTTTTTCCAATATGTCAAGTTATTAAGGCTTCTAATTAATTTTTGGACATGCTGGAGACACCAGAATACTGGCAGTAGTCTCGAAAATTACTGCTAAGAAAAACTGACAAATCTGAGTTATAAGCACAAAAATACAAAAGCTTGGGTGTTGTTTCTAAAATTTACTAGCGAAAATCGATTATTTGGAAAACAGAGAGGAACTATATGGGAATCAAAAGAAGAAGCTTGATTATAATAAAGGACAATAAAGGACATTAAAAAAATGTTTAATATAAGATGGCCGCCTCTAAAAAATGGAGTACAATTAATGTATATATGGGTCAAATCTAGTAATTAAATATGTACCCACTTCAACGCCTACAATATTGGTATCAAACGATATTACTTAGCCAGTGGAATGCAGTAAAAGATGAAAAATTTAAAATCCAATATGGAGTCCGAAATAAAATAGCGGATATATGGGTTTAAAATAGTAATTACGGCTATGCCCCTTTAACCCCCACAATATGGTTATCAAATGAAAAGGCTTGACCAATACAATACAGTAAATTATGAAAAAGTTAAACTCCAAGATGGCGCTCTAAACAAAATGCCGGATAAGTAGAATCAATTAACTAAGAAAAATCATAAATCGAAATTGTAATTGAAATAATAAAGCAAAATAAAAGCTACGATGTGGTCACTATACCTACCCACAAGATGGTGAAGGGTTTTATTACATTCGGCACGGCCAAATAAAACATTCTAGTATTTGTGACTCAAAATATTCCTTGGCCATAGACGCGTCCACGGATGTCTATAGAAATAAATGGTTGAGCATATACGAGCGTTACTTAAACAAAGTAAAGTACAACGTAAGTACTTTTCTGAGCTAATTTGTTTATAGAAGAGTCAACTGCAGAAACACGTAATGAAGGATTCATCTAACTATTTAAAAAAGGTAGGAATAGATCCAAAAATATACTAGCTTTTGATATGGATGGTGGCAATAATTTTTGTGGTTAACGAAAGCAAAGTTGTTGTGCATAAGCCCGCGAAGGTTTCTCACTTAGTACGACAAATTTTCGACAGATGGCGCCACTATCATTCCAATGAATTTCATACGTTGACGTGACAGTTTATGCAGATTGGAATCTAAAACAGCGAACTAGTGATGACGTTTAGAGTTGTGGGTGACATCAGAATTTATGTAAATTGTGAAATTTATGTCCTGTTCGGGTAGCTAGTTATTAATATAAAGAAGAAAAAATAAAAATAATGATTTAAATGTGAATGTTTGGTTTTTTGTTACTCAATCACACAAAAACGGCTGCTCCGAACTGAATGAAATTTGGCATACAGATAAACAACATAACATAGCCTAATTTGTATCCCAAAAAATATGCAGATGAAGTTGTGGGCACACGCTAGTTAAAACTAAATAAAAAGATTTTCAAAAAATTTCAAACTTCTTCAAAAATGTTTTGCAGTTTACTAGTTTTTTTAAACATATTTATTAAGTCTTTATTTTTTTTCATTTATGAATAATAGAAGACAAATTTGTTTTACATTAACAGTCTCTCCAATTTTTTAAATCTCTCTTATGGCTTACAAGTTATGAGAGTTTTAATAAAATTACCAGCGTTGTCAACTCGGTGATTTTATCACCGTTTTTGGTGATTTTTAACATTTTGGAAGCGAAAAAATTGAGAGTTAGTGCTTGGTGATTTTTTTTAAAGTTTTTAGTGCTTTTATTTTTATTTCGGTGACACTAAATACTAAATTTGAAAATAATTTTTTTAATTGAAAACAATTTTTGTAAGGGTAAATATCTTTAATTACCCTTACGTATTTTGTATCTTAACAAAGCTAAAAAATATTTACTCATTGTAAAATGATATTATGTTGATAATACTTTCAGCTTATGATACTAAAACTAATAATTAAAAAGATTATAAGGATTGATAGTATACAATGTTTCTGTTATTTGAGTGTTTTGCTTGTTTATTATTAATTGAAACTTATTTCCGATACTGGTTTGTTGATATCCTGTATGGTTTATGAGACATAAACCACCTACTTTTTATAAAATGAAATTGTTACGAGAATTTATTTTGTAAGTAAAATTTCAAGTTGATCAAACCTTGGTGAAAATAAAAAAAGAGAAATAAATATGCAAATACTTTTCATTTTAAAATTTTTTAGAGCACAAATTGACACCCTGATGAGGTTGATATTTGCATTGATAGTACATTTGGATGTTTTGGCCTAATAATATAAAGAACAGAATATCTTTAGACTCGTATTTCGATTATCGATATCAATCAAAACTCCAGTCTTATTTCCATTTGTAAAATAATTTATTTTAGGGGGCAACTGGCATCTAAAAGCTTTAATTTTTTTAAGTAATGATTATATTAGCAAATGTAAAGTTAAATTTGTACACATTTTAAACTCAGTGATTTTTTATGAAAATTACGCGCTTTTTTAGGGGTTTAGGTGCTTTTTGAAATTTTAAAGTTGACAACGCTGAAAATTACCCACAAATTAATATTAATCATACGCCACCATGTACAATTTAATAATTTCCTGAAATTTACAGAAGGCAGTTAAGAAATTAATATTTTTTTTTTTAAATATCTTAATAAAGAATAATAAGGTATATTTTGGTTAAAAATTTCCAAAGAAAACAACTATTTAATCTTAAATTTTTAAGTAAAAACAAACCATAAATTTAAGTTAATAATTGCTCTGCATTTAAGTTTAACTCTTAAAATATATTTTAAGAAAATTAAAGGGGTTTGTATGAACAATATAATTTCCTTATTATTTATATGACCGAAAATGCCTTCTTGTATTGGTATCTACACAGAAATAACTAGGAAAGAAAAATAATATAATGAAAGAAAATAATTTCCAAGAAAAACTTTTATTTCTACTTTCAAACAAAGAAAGCATGAAAAAAATAAGAAAAACTTAAACAAATTGTAAAATACAGTACAAAACAAAGGATAACGAGAACAACTGGAGAAATAATAATAAAAAAAAATTTTTACATGTATCTTTTAGTCAATAACACAGTAGCAGAAAAAAGCTTCAGGTATTTTGGGTAGAGGGTCATTTAAAACATTCGTACGAAAACAAAACAAAGACACACAAGTTGCAGTTGTACCCTGTGCTCGAATATTCGAAACATTTAAAGGTTTTATCTGTGAATTAGGATTTCTTTGTGCTTTCTCTTTTTTTCTTTCTTAAATGCTTTTAAAGAAATTACACAATTATTCTATTTTCTGTTTTTTTTTTTTTCAAACAAAAAGTAAAGTTTTAGTATATAAGACAGACAAAAAAAAAAAAGAAAAAGAGGAAAAATGTTACAATAGTGCAAGAATATAAAGGCGTGTTTCTTTCTGCGGAATGTTTTTCTTTTAGATTATTTTTTCTTGGCCAAAAATTACTGTTATTTCTTTAGTTCCACTCTGCCTGCCACATCTCTTTTTACTGTTGTTTTTTGACTATTCAAGGATAGACAAAGGAAATGAAATATATTGTAGGATATGTTACATTTAACTCAATGGAAATAATGCTGAACAAAAAACAAATTATTTATTGTAAAATGTTTTAAGGCTTTATGAAGGGCATAAGATAAAAAAATGTATTAAATTAGGTGTTATGGAAAGTTGGATGTAGAAAAAATTATAGTTGGACAAACATTTTGTAAAACTAATTAAAAAAAATATTTTGTCCCAAACTGAAGCCATAATATTCCTGCAATGGGTGTGGTGTTGCCCACTTTTTCATCATAACTCTGTTTTCGTATGAACTCAAAGTGCGCAAAGTTTCATGAGAATAGAAAAAATGGAAGTGGTTGAAAAACAATATGTACTTTTTGTGCACGTAGCACTGCTCACATTTCATGTATTTTGTTATTGTAACCAAAACAAAACACATGTAAAACTCCAACGCTTGACGCTCAACGCTCTTGTTTAGGTATGAGGGTTAGACTTGGTGAAATAATAGAAAATTAGTATGTATTTTGTATAGGCATGGTACTGCCCACTTTACTAATATAACAATTATATAGTGGAATTTAATTTACGTTTGGCATCGGTTAAGTAAAAATTGTTAAAAAGTTATAATTTTTTTTATGTAGGCGTGGCACTACTCAATAAAACTAAAACTAAATTTATTAAAATCGTTTAAATAGAAATAGTTAAAAAATAAAATTTATATCATATAGGCGTGGCGCATTCCTCTATTAGGTTAGGTTAGATTCGGCAGCCGCCCGAAGGCATAGCTCACTTGGGTCCTCCGAGGGTCCCATTGTGATACCGTAGGCACCTACGCCCATTCGTCTATGTTCTCTGGCCGTCGTTCCTCAGCCATCCTGTCCTATTCACGAAGGTGTGGATCTTTCCCAGATGAACTGCGGAAAGACCAGTTTTACTTTCAAGTATTCGCTGACCTAGAATATGGTGTCTCAGTTCCCCGAATACAGGACAATTACAGAGAAGATGTTCAGTTGTCTCCTCCTCTTTCTCGTTATTGCAACTTCTGCAGAGGTCGTTGTAAGGGATATTTAGCCTTTTCGCATGTGTATCTATAGGCCAGTGTCCGGTCATAACCTCCATGAGGTTTCTAAGGTGGATTCGGGGCATATTCACCGCATATTGCGTCCTATGCACATCCATGTCAGGCAACATCTTTCTGCTCTCCAAGCAAGTGGGTTCTCTCGCCCGTCTTTCCTTGGCATCCAAATAGAATCGATGCGAGATTAGCTGCTTACCCTTCAATAAGGGAATACCCAAAGCACAACTGGATTCAACCGAATCTAAGGTGGTTAAGTAGAAATAGTGAAAAATTTGCATGGGCTTGTATTTGCGTGTCACTGCCTACTTTTTGTAATCATAAATCTGTGTTTTCAAATAATTTCAATGTATGTGCAAAGTTTCATGAAAATATGGTGAACAAAAGTGGTTATAAAATAAAATTTACTTTTTGTGGGCGTGGCAGCACCCACTTTTTCAAACAGCATCTTACACTGTCACAAGAACTTGATGTGGGCGCACAATTTTAAAACAATTGATTAAGTATAAATAGTTAAAGCAAAAAAAATAATTTTACTAGGGCGTGGCACTGCCTACTTTTTGTAATCATAACTCTGTATTTTTATGTGAACTGAATATGTGTGCAAAGTTTTATGAAAATATGGTGAACGAAAGTGGTTATAAAATAAAATTTACTTTTTGTGGGCGTGGCAGCACCCACTTTTTCAAACAGCATCTTACACTGTCACAAGAACTTGATGTGGGCGCATAATTTTATAAAAAGTGTTTAAGTATAAATAGTTAAAGCAAAAAATACTTTTATTAGGGCATGTCACTGCCTACTTTTTTTCATCATAAAATTTTTTTTGTCCAGAGAACTCAATGTGTGAGCAAAGTTTTAAGAAATTTTGTTTGGCAGAAGTAGAAGAAAATAAGTATATATTTTAAATAGGAGTGGCACTGCCCACTTTGGGACTAAATTGTATTGTATTGTATTTTTAGAGGGACTAAATTGTATTGTATTGTATTTTTAGAGGGACTAAATATGTTAAGGAGTTTCAATTTAAACGCTTATACATTTATATCTAGACAGTCAGTCTGAAAAAATAAATCATAAATTTTTGTAAATTAAATTTCGAAAATTTGCTTCCCCACATTACGCTGACGAAAATCTCTGAGATTTGGCATCGTTATTGTTCAATAAAACTAGGACTACAGAAAGATAAAATTATTGTATTCAGTTAAGTATTCGGAAAGCTATTAGTTAAACTAAATCTACTAACACCTTAGAACATACCTGTGGCTTGAAGCTAAAAGGGCCAATGTCAAAATATTTACTTTTGAGAAAATTTGAATTGAAGTTTAACTTTTATAGATGCTTTCATAATGACAGTGGCCAGCATTTTATTTATTAAGCTGTTCTGGGTTAAGTATGACTTTAGCTGTTTTACCATAATGGAATAGATCAAGAAAACAAATCTAATGCAATGATTAACTCAAAAGAGCAAAAAAGTGACATTGGCCCTTTTAGCTCCAAGCCACAGATATATAAAATGCATTTACCCAGTAAACAATCTAAGAATGACTAGAAACTCAACTATTTTTTAAAATTCAAACGTTAGAAAATTGATAAATAATTTAAATTTTTGAATTTCTTAAAAGTTCAAAAGGTGTGCAGACATAATTTAACAAGAAAAAAAAATACTTTATTAAAAAACTTAATTTTCGAACAGGTTGGGGTAGAGTTCGTTTTGAGAGTAAAATTTTTGACCATTCCTTGAATTCTTTTAGGCCGTATTCCAGCAAGAATCTGCATAGTATCGTCTTTTGAGTCACTCGAAGTTGCTGTTCGCCGGCCCTATTAAAGAAAGTCGAACCAACAAGAAAGTAAGAACCTAAGTTTCCACTAAACATTGATTTTTGAAGTTAGAAAATCCCTCGTTAATTCTTTGCTCTCAAAATATTGCAAACTTGTTTACTGAGATGCTCATTTAGGGATTAATTATATTTAACCTGAAAAAATATAGTGCACAAAAACATAACCGAACTAAACAATGATGTTCACAATAAAGTTTCACATTTTGCCAGCATTACTTCAAAGTTAAGTCTATTTGAGTTAAGATAGCAAACCAAACTATAAGCATTACTAATAATAGCGTTGCCAGATCGGGTAAACACTTAAGGATGTAAGTGGACTAAGATTGATTAAAATTATGTAAAATTCAGCAATATTTATTATGATGACTCGCAATTATATCAAAAGATTTTCTAAGCGATGATTTTATTTAAACAAAAACATTTTTTTTTATACCCTTCACCTGTGGTGCACGAGGGTATATATAGCTTTGTCATTCCGTTTGTAATTTCTACAATTTTCATTTCCGATCCCATAAAGTATATATTTTCTGAAAGCTTATAAATCGATTAAGCCTGACCGTCTGCCCGTCTGCCCGTCTGTTCGTGTGTTGAAATCAACTTTTAGAAGCAACTATATGTTCCTCAGATCTGTCTATTGGAAATATCCAGGAATGAACCGCTATTGAAATTCAGCACAATCGCGCCATACAAAAAACCACGACCACCTCGTTTTTTTTTCACAGTTACAACAACACACATATATACTGGTTAGAGTAAACGTGGCATCGAATTCCAGCTGAGCCAAAAAAATTTTATTTTATTTTATTTAATATATTATTAATATTTTATTATTTTTTTTTAATTTTTTAATAAATTTTTTAAAATTTGTTTTTAATTTTTTTTAATTTTTTTTTTTAATTTTTTTTTATTATTTTATTTAGAAAGTGGTTTTCTCTATGTCATTTCTTCTCTATAATTTATTTGTTTGTAATTTATTATCTTTTGAATGGCTGTTTTGTCATTTGCTTTACCCAATTCTTTCTTCTTTAATGTTTAACTAATTTTTAAAATTCTTTCTCTCTATCTCTCTCTCTCTCGCTCTTTGTCTACCCTGGTGCTTCTAAGCCATATGGTTTTTAATTCAGACCTTAACAACCATAATATTGATTAACCTCAACGGGTGGTGTTACCACAATAATGCTCCTGCTGCTGTTTGACTCTTAACTACCCTGGGTGGTGTACTGAAACACATAATAATAATAAGAAGAAGAAGAGAAAAAAGATGATAAAGAAAAAGGATTTTCTCATGGAGTTTTAACACAGAAAAAAAAAATTGATTCCACTTAAAGCGAATCATGTTTTGCACAATTTCCTTTTTCTTTTACTTTTAATAGAAATACAATTTATGTGCAAATGGGGATGATTTGGCCTCTAGTGGCTATCAAAAACCATTGGTAGTATTTGTTACTTCTTTGTACGATATTGTTATTATAAGATCAAGTGGCCATAGATAATCGATTTAAAACAAAACCATACCAGCCATGTCAGACACCCAAAAGCTTGTTCGCTTTTCTTCAATTGAGGTAAATATTTCCGAATAGAAAAAGAAAAAAAGAATTCGTTAACAGTAATTATAACTACCCAACCCCTCTCTGTCTTGGAAACATTTGTTGGAAATAAACAACAAATTGTTGTTAAATAATTGAACAAATAAACAATACCTAAAGTACATTAGCACTTTGATTACTGCACAACTGAACTTAGCTGAGCAGAGATCCTCAAACTTTTTTAAAGGAAAAAGAAACACATGGTTGACTTGCTTTAAGAGTTCAACAGAAAAAGAAACAGATTTTTTTTAAGTAAAATTAAATAGACCAGGATTAATTTTGTTTTTTTTATTAAATTTGAACGATTTTCAAAAAAGACCAGAGTTTATATTTTAAAAACGCTGAATGTTTATGTTTGATATACTGAATAGCCTTAAATATATCACACCATATATGTTATGGTGCCTATAACTCTTGTAAATGAACGCTATTTTAATTGTAGCTTCGATATGTGAGAGTAGATTGTTAAAGAGGGTGTCGGAAGCCAAGAAACACCTTAAACACCCACACTCAGACACCACTGCGGTCTATTGTTGTTTACACAGAATACAAATCGATAAGCTATTGAAGGCTCTAGTCCTTATGAAGGCGGAATACAACTGACTTTTTTTTGCTAAACACTTATTGAGTGATTTTTGGCCAGCGTGAATTTCAGCGCTGATTTTTTGATCATCCTACACCAATTAATCAAACACTAACAGCCAAATAATGTCGAACCTTTTAAAGCTAACAAATTTTCATGTCTAAACAATTTGCATGAGCAAAGCCGCAACAACGCGATGGCAACACTTTCCAATTAGATTATTCGATGTAAACAAGGCGTTTGCTAGTGAAGTTGGCTGCAAAACAACTGCTATTATTTTCTTTTTTCGTTTGTTTTTAAAGTGATGCAAATTTAGCAAATTCCACTTCCGTCTAGCGATTTTATTGAAATTTTGGTTTTTATTTGTTGGATTTTATTAAGCGAAAAATTTATAAATAAGTGTTCAAGACACAACATTAACGCTCCTGTTTAGGTTTGTTACTTCAGCGTTAGCACTTAGCGGAATAAAACACAACGTTTGCTGATCTTGTTTAGAGTTTTTTAGCCGCTCGGCTCAAACAGTGTGGAAAAACGCAAATGCTCGATATGACAAGAATAACGGCGCTATTGTTTTAAGTGTCGCGAATATGGACATTGTAGTCTAAAAATCGTTGTACATATTTCGCTATTACACATTTGCCTTTCCAAAGATTTTTGGCAAAGACAAGGAATAATTACATTTTTAAGTAAACAGACAGTACCCCTAGTCCTCCTGTCGCTTATGATTTACATTCATGCTCTTCGAAATCTCAAAAAGAAAACTGGTAAGTTTCAGTCGAAATTTAACATAAGTGACAAGAATGCCGTCAGAGGTGTTACTTTTGCTGTGTCACTATCAAGCAAATCAATTAATTGTGACTGAAGTGTGTGTAGTTTGTACAGAACGCTGCTGTTGCACACACAGCTCGCGTGACAATAAAATTTTGCAAGAATTCTTCTAGGTCGTCTTATGTCTCCTTTTGGAAATTTGCATGCGACTAGCAAGATCACCCATTTTGGTTGCTTCAGACATTTTTCTTTGGCGTTTTATGCACATAGAGAATGTTTAAAAAAAATATATTTCCAGGTTGCTCTATGCAATTCGCAGCGGTTTGACAGATCGCTCATTTTTACTGACCTTGACTTTTTTCAAGTTGATTTTTGATATTTGGTTTGAAATCCTTAATTAATATGAAACCACAGATTATGCCACTCTTAAAAATAATATACGATAAGCCTACGGAAACTTATCGCTCTAAGTTTAGACTAGATTGTTTAAAATGTCCGTAAAAAGAGGTGATTCCCACTTGATCGACATCCAATTCAACAGCTGATGGAAAAAACATCAAATAAACATTTAAAGTAAAACTAATGAAATAATGTCAAATCATTTCACAAATATAGTAAAGCCATGATGGGGAGATTGATGGACCACTATGTAAACTGTGCTATAATTTGAAAAAAATCTAATCTAAACAAAATTATAAATAAAAGTTTAAGAAATCCTCCTTCTAACCTCAAACATATGCTTTGGCTTGATGGGCATACAGACGAATAGACAGACAGGCAGACGGACGGACACTAACATTATATAACAGAAGGCGATTTAGTGGAAAAATATTAAACACCTTTTCTTTGTTATCCAAATAATATTCCATGATATTAAATTTAACATACAAGACTCATATGAAACTCTTACAATGACTCTGCAAAAAAAATAGAAAAAAATAAATAAAAAGGGGGATTTTTTTAAATAATTTTCAAAGAAGCAAGTAATATGGGAGTGTATGCAACTAAATAATTAGCCAGATCATTTTAATGTTAAATATTTATTTGTTATAATAATTTTCAAAGGACTTTCCAAAGGACCTACGCCTAAAAATTAACCATTTCCTTTTGCAGATCCTTGGACCTTTTAAAAAGATTTGTTTCCATTTTTTTTATCTTTAAAACACAATGTATATTTATTTATATTATTTTTTTTTATTTACAAATAAATATGCATATTAATAAAATAGTTTTTATTTTTTTCTTTGTTTTGTAGTTTAAAACCTCCGCCCAAAGATGGCATCACCAAGAGTAATCCTTCAAAACGTCATCGTGAACGTTTAAATGCTGAATTAGATTTATTGGCTTCGCTGCTGCCATTCGAACAGAATATTTTAAGTAAATTGGATCGACTGAGCATTTTAAGGCTGTCTGTTAGTTATTTAAGAACAAAAAGTTATTTTCAAGGTGAGTACAACAACAACTTGCATCGAAATTATTATAATTTTACCAGCCAACTGAATCAATGGCCTTCGCAAAAAAAAAAAAAAAAACGCGGTTAGAATTAAATTGTAAAAAAAATTGATTTTTAAAACAGTGCTTCTCAAAATGGCGATGGGAACACAATTTCTAATGTATCGGTTCTATGTTGTTGTGTAAAATGTCAAATAATATTAAACGTCAAGCAAATAAAATATCAGGAATTTGAAATTCAATCAAATCTTACTTTTACAAAGTTACAAAAAAAACAACAACAAAAAATTTAAAACGACTTTTAGCAAAGTTATAAAAATCCAACAAATATTTGAAATAAGAAAATAATAATATTTTCTTTTTATCTTGGCAGCGAAAAAATACCACAAAATATTGTCATTTCCCATCCCTGTTTGAATTCAATACTACACTTGAACAAAACATTTGAAATTCAACTCTATTCATGGTGTAATTATATTAGTTGAGTTCGGAGAAGATTTTTCGATAGAATTTTTTTTTTATGAAGTTTGACAATTCGTCGTTCGTAAATTATTGTGTTCCATGTGACATATAAAACCTATAAATATAGAACACAATAATTTACGAGCGACAAATTGTAAATTACAAGAGAAGAGAGAGAAAGTTTTAAATTGTGACATCTAGAAAGTAGCAGCTGACGATCAGCTGATGAATTGAGGCTGCCAAGTTAAATATAATTTGATTACTAATAATTTAATACTAATACACAAATAAAAAATTTAATTAAAAACAATATACTTTACTTTAATCCACATACAAGGGACCAAGCGTTGTTTTTTATTCTACTTAGCTACTTCGGCCACGAACTGTCCCTGCAGGCTGTGTCAGAGACACGGCCATTAAGTTTAACGTAGAATACTCCATCCGATATACTTATAACAATAAATGATAAATAATATAAGCAAATGAATTTATTTATTTTATAGTTACTGCTGTCAAACAGCATCAAGCAGCATTGTTATTTTGCTTACTTGGCAGCACTTTCATTTAACATAAAAATGTATGAATTTATTTTTTGATATATTTTTTATAATTATATATCCATGTTAAATTCAAATTCACATTTAATATTTAGTTTCACTTAAATACAATCAAAACAACAGCCGAAGGATTGTGTCCACACTGAAACAGCAGCATAGTTTGTGTTCACGCTACAAACTCAAACACCCAACTAAACACCACACATACATATGTTTGAGTGTATGTGTTTAAAGAATTTTCATTTGAGAAATTTAAATTTTAGGAAGATATCAACCAATATGAAATGTATATCAAACGAAAGATAACATCTTCATTTACCTACAAAAAAATTTGTAAAAAAAGTTATCTCGCCGTTTCCTCATAATCAATGAAATAACGATTACAACAATAACAATCTGACATGACTCCCTATACCGTAAGGTAAGACGTATTCTACGCCAAAAAATCCAAGATGGCATCCTAGATTAAATGATGAATATATGAGTCAAATATAGTAGTTACGGTTTTGTCCCCATTTACCCCAACAATAGTGGTAACAATGTACAATGTAGTGAACTATTAAAAAAGTGTAAAATCCAAGATGGTGCCTGCAACAAAATGGTGGAACAAACTTTTTTAATCCCAACATTATCGGTATCAAATGAAAAGGCTTGACTAGCAGAATACAATTGACTTTGTAAAAATTCGAAATAAAAGATAAAGTCGGAAATAATATAGAAAATGGCGTATAATATAAAATATAGGTTAAGCTACGGTGTGGTATTTATACCTATGTATGTACCTGACGGTGAAGTGTATTATTAGATTCGGCACGGACGAATACAGCGCTCTTACTTGTTTTTTCTAATAAAATCCGTTAAATAAATATAAAAGATTTAGATAAAATCGCCAGAATGGTTTAAAAAAATTAAATGATTTATCTTCTCAATAATTACAAAAGCAAAAAAACAATAACAATTGCTATGTAGCCAACTTCACTAACTAATGCTCTGTCAAAATCGGATTTTTCACTTGCAAAGCGCTGACGCCGCGTTTATGATCAAACAGATTAAAATAAAAACAAGTAAGAGCGCTATATTTGGCCGTGCCGAATCTTATATACCCTTCACAACGTGTAGTCATGCAATAACAATTGTTTGTATCACCATTCATCTCATATGACATACGTACATACATACATATAAAAAATATATATAAATTAATACATCCCATTGTAAAATTATAAATTTACGTATGTATGTTAAAAAAAAATATAAAAAAAGATTTAAAAAAAAAAAATTTAAAAAAAAAATTTAAAAAAAATTTTTAAAAAAAAAAATTTTTTAAAAAAATAATTTTTTTAAAACCAATTAAAATATATATAATAAATATAAAACAAAAAAAAATTAAAAAAAATTAAAAAAAAATAATAATAAAAATATAAATAATACATAAATAAAAAATAAAATAAAATTAAAAAAAAATATATATAAAAAAACAAAAAAAAATTTTTTTTGGCTCAGCTGGGATTCGATGCCACGTTTTCTCTAACCAGTATACACGTTTGTATGTATTTATGTATGTTGTTGTTGTAATGTTGTTTTTGTGAAAAAAAAATCGAGGTGGTCGTGGGTTTTTGCTCATATCTCAGTTGTTTATGATCCGATGTTTTTGATTTTCAATACCGATCTACTCCCGAATATTTCTGATAATTTTTTTTTTTTAATACCTCACCAGGGTCCATGCGATATCGGGGGGCTTCAAAAAGTTGATTTCAACATACACACGGACAGACGGACAGACTGACAGATCTTAATCGACTCCCCTATACACGGAATGACAAACCTATATATAGCCTTCTTCACTGTGTGAAGGGTATAAAAATTAATACAAGGGCATGACAAAAGTTTACAGCTAAAAAAAAACGTTGGCCGCTCTGGTCTATATTTGTCCAAAAGAAGAAAAGAAATAAATTTATTTAAAATTCCTACATCAATATTCCATTGCAATTGACAATATTTTTCTCCATTCTTTTGTTACGTGTCTTTCTGTGTATTCAAATCTCTTTGATGTGCCAAATTTTTGCCTTAAATTTCGTACAACAAATTACTCTACTCTGCAATTTCCTTAATTATAACGTATTTCTTTTTGTAGGTTGAATTGTTTTTTTTTTTAACTGCAGTATTTTAAATCAGAGCAAATTACAAATGAAGCGGAGAGAGAAATAATAAATAATTGAAACTTATTTTCAAGGTCACATGGTCAATGTAAAAACACTATAATCAACATAAATGCATAACGGTATCGAGAGACAGACAGACAGACAGACGTACATGGACAGACATAAACAGGCACAAAAACAAAGACAAAAAATAAAGCAACAACAACAATCTGCAGGGTTTTTACTCTGCGTGTTTAGAATTAAATTGGTATCCTTATTTGCCTTTTGTTTGTACATAATTTTTGTTGCTCCTATTACTTGTTGGTTCGTCAGTTGCTTGGTGGGCATACAAAAAATAAATTACGCTTAAGAAAAGAACAGTAAAAAACAGGGACTGTTTTTTTAGATTTTCACTTAAAAGAATGTAATCTTAAGAAAATTTTGAAAAAATTAAAAAAAACGTCAATATAAATCTGTAATTAGTAAAGGAAAATTAATTCATTACACAGGTCAACAGCAAAACAAGGCTTTGATAACCATTATATGGATTAGATGCATCAAAGATACCTACTTAAGTACAAAAATGCTTAAATTTTTCAATTCTATGGAATTTTAATTTTTTGAATTTTTAAGTAAAATTCAAGATTTTTTAGACGCTTCTCCACATAATCAATGATAAGTGAAAAACGGTTAGTCCAATATTATTAAAATAAACTTTGAAAAATTTAGATTTATGTAGCGTTTAATCCGTTTATATATTGAGTTTTAATCGGCTAAGTAGTTTCGTACTTGTAAAAAAAAATTAAAGCAAACAAGTAACAGTGCTATATTCGGCCGTACCGAATGTTATATTCCCTTCACAACGTGTAGTCATGCAATAACAATAGTTTGTATCACCATTCATCTCATATAAAATACGTACATACATGTAAAAAACATACCATTGTAAAATTATAATTGAGTTTACGTATGTATGTTTCTAAAAAAAATTATAAAAAAAAAACCAAAAAAAAAATATATTAAAAACAAAAAAAAATTACAAAAAAATATTTAAAAAAAATTTTTTTAAAAATTTTTCAAAAAATTAAAAAAAAAATAATAAAAATATAAATCTATATAAAGGGTGTTTTTTTAAGCCCGATAGAACTTGAAATTGTAAAAAATAACACAAAAAATTAAATTGTAATCAAAATTTTTTTTTTATTCGAAAGATCAATACGTGACATTAACATTTGAAAATGATTTCGGGCATATTGGCACCGCGGCTGTTCTTGACGAAGCGCATTCTGGACGTCCAATTTTGGGCCACTTTTTCGAGCACTGCTGGCCGTATGTCACGAATAACACGAACAATGCTGGCCTCCAAGGCGTCAACTGTTGCTGGTTTATCAGCATAAACCAGTGACTTCACGTAGCCCCACAGGAAATAATCGAGAGGTGTCAAATCGCACGACCTTGGAGGCCAATTGACAGGTCCATTTCTCGAAAGCAACTTATCGCCAAATTTTGATTTCAATAAGTCGATGGTTGCGTTCGCCGTATGGCACGTAGCGCCATCCTGTTGAAACCACATCTCCTCCGGATCAATGTCATCCATATTTTCAAACAAAAAATCATTGATCATGGTGCGGTAACGATCTCCATTGACCGTAACGCGAGCTCCGGCCTCATTTTTGAAGAAATAAGGTCCGATGATGCCACCAGCGTGAAAACCGCACCAAACGGTGCATTTTTCTGGATGTAATGGAGTCTGTAGGGTCTCTTGTGGATTGGTCTCGCTCCATATGCGGCAATTTTGCTTATTAACAAACCCGTTAAGCCAAAAATGCGCCTCATCGCTGAACACAATTTTGCGATAAAATTGGACGTCCAGAATGCGCTTCGTCAAGAACAGCCGCGGTGCCCATATGCCCGAAATCATTTTCAAATGTTAATGTCACGTATTGATCTTTCGAATAAAAAAAAAATTTTGATTACAATTAAATTTTTTGTGTTATTTTTTACAATTTCAAGTTCTATCGGGCTTAAAAAAACACCCTTTATATAAAAGTGAAACTCTGTGTGTGTGTGTTAGCTATAGACTCCGAAACTGTAAAACCGATCGGACTCAAACTTTGGTAAGTTGTTGTACACATACCAGGGAGTGTTTGTGGGTGGAAAAAAGTGGGCGGGGCCACGCCCATAAAAAATTAGTTATCAGTTTTAGCTACTTGCACTTGACCGATTTTTCTGAAACTTTGCACACATATCGAGCTGTCATGACTAAATAATTTCGTGATAAGAAAAGTGGGCGGGGCCACGCCCCTAAAAAAGTTTTAATTTTGAGGTACTTGCACTGGACCGACTTTTCTGAAACTTTGCACACATATTGAGCTGTCATGACTAAATAATTTCGTGATAAGAAAAGTGGGCAGGGCCACGCCCATAAAAAAAGTTATTATTTTGAGGTACTTGAACTTCACCGATTTTTCTGAAACTTTGCACACACATATTGAGCTCTCATTATAATACAATATCGTGATTAGAAAAGTGGGAAGTGCCACGACCATAAAAAAAGTTATAATATTAAGCTTCTTGCACTTGACCGATTTTTCTGAAACTTTGCCCACATATTGAACTCTCATGAGTATATAGTTTCGTCATTAAAAAGGTAGGCGGGGCCACGCCCATAAAAAATATAATTTTGAGGTACTTGCTCTGGACCGATTTTGGTGATGACTATACAGTTTCGTGATTAGAAAAGTGGGCAGTGCCATGCCCACTTGATATTTAATTTAAATTCAGAATGCATTTATATTCATTAAGGGGCGTAGCAACGCGCGCCGGGCTTTTCTAGTAATATATAAAATTAAAAAAATAAAATAAAAAAAATTTTTTTTTGGCTCAGCTGGGATTCGATGCCACGTTTACTTTAACCAGTATGTATGTATGTTGTTGTTGTAATCGTGAAAAAAGCGAGGTGGTCGTGGTTTTTTGCTCATATCTCAGAAATTTATAGGGCGATTGATTGGATATTTCCAAGAAATCGATACTATACACAGATCTGAGGAACATATAGTTGCTTCTAAAAGTTGATTTCTCACCAACACACGGACAGACGGTGAGGGCTTAATTGACTCCTGTATTCATAAGCTTTCAGAAAATATATACTTTATGGGGTCGGAAATGAAAATTGTAGAAATTACAAACTGAATGACAAAGCTATATACATATACCCTTGTGCACCACAGGTGAAGGGTATAATAATAACACGTTACCTGATGATGCTACACAAAGACTTAGCGAAATATTGATGAAATAATATAAAGTAGAACAAAAAAATTCTTATTACTGAAAAGACCTTAAGCTTAAAAAAAAACTATTACGGAAAATTTAATCTAAAAAACAACTTAAATTTTTTTTAAAGAATTATTTATTTTACACCGCTGGTGGCTCACAAAAATTCTTTAAGACATTTTGCCATAAAAAGTGAAAGAATTTGAAATTTGCATTTGTAACTAGTTGACCGGGAATTTTGAATGCGTTTCTTTGCGTGTTTCTGTGTTGATTTTGCTGATACTCAACTGTCATTTTTAAATAATTTATAAGACGCAATCACTCAGAGCCTTTTTACACCAAGCATTTTCAAGACTTCCCACATTCTCAATACGTTGAGCATGAATGAAGGAATACTCTTTCATTCAGACTGCGCGAGTTAGCAACTGACTGGCCGGGTTAATGGATGATTGTTAGAAGGCATTTGATTTATTTATAAGATTATTATTAGTTTGTTTTTAACACTTACCTAGTTTTTTTTGCAACACTCCGTATGTGTGTGTGTGTGTGTGATTTTTTCTTTTTTTAATAATTTTGTTGTAAATATGCAACTTTTTTTTCTAGCTGCTGTCGCTATTGAAATACTTCATATTGTTTGCTTCGGTAATAAAACTGTAGGGAGAGCCAACAAAAAAAAATCACTGAAGAAAATTTTGATGTGTTGCTGACGCTCTAGTCGTATCGCCGTCATTGTCGGGTCACGCTATAGTCTGGTGTTGTGACTAAAAAGTAGACAAGAAGATGTATAAAAAAAAATATTTATTATTATTTTTTACTCATACTCGCAAATATTATCAAATATTGCGTGACTTTGCCGTTTGTTGGCTAAATTCATTCATTTAAAGCTTCATTTAGTTAAAGTTTATAGCAGATTCTTTTGTTGCTATCGGCGTTGTTTTAGTTCACTGGTTGTTGGCAATTTGGGTTCGCAAATCTCTTGGTATTTAGTACGTCTTGTGTTTTTTTTTTAGTTTTTATTTTAAATAAAATATAAAATAGTTGCCAAATTTACACGCCGCAAATAATGACAGAGAAGGTGAGAGAAATAGCGAAAAGGCAAAGGGTCGACAGTTAGGTTGGCTTCTCTTCTCGGTTGGTCAACTGATTTTAACAGAAAAGTATACCACTTGAAAGGTATTTTCGTATGTCAGTGCAGTAGTTAATCAGTGTCGAAGTGGATTCGGTATTTTGCAAGTTATAAGTGTTAAAATATCTTACTAATCTACACGCACATGCACAAGCTGTTTTTATAAGATACTAGAAAATGAATAAAAATGCATTCTGAATTTGAATTTAGTATCAAGTGCAAAAAGCTAAAAATTTAAAATTTTTTTTAATGGGTGTGGCACTGCCCACTTTTTTTTATCAAGAAATTGTATAGTCATGACAACTCAATATGTGTGCAAAGTTTCACAAAAATCGGTCCAGTGCAAGTACCTCAAAATTATAATTTTTTTTATGAGCGTGGCCCTGCCCACTTTTCTAATCACGAAATTGTAAAGTCATGACAGCTCAATATGCGTGCAAAGTTTCAGAAAAATCGGTCAAGTGCAAGTACGTAAAAATTATAACTTATTTTTTATGGGCGTGGCCCCGCCCACTTTTTTCACCCATAAACACTTCCTTGAATGTGTACAACAACTTGCCAAAGTTTGAGTCCGATCGGTTTTACAGTTTCAGAGTCTATAGCTAACACACACACACACACAGAGTTTCACTTTTATATATAAAGATAAAAAAATTGTCTCCTCTACAAGTACAAGATGGGCCAAAAGAAATCACCCTATTGGAAAAAGCTCTTATTTTTGCAAATGGCGGCCAATGTTAAATCTGTTTTGACATTTGTGAACTAGACAGATGTAGAATACAAGTGAACAAGCGATGGAGCGATACACTCCCCCAGAATGCGCAAAAATCGTGTCAAGACCGCAGAGGAGGATTTTTCTACCTAAATCATAATGAGCGATGAGGCTCATTTCTACCTTAGCGGGTACGTGAACAAGCAAAACTATCGCTTCTGGGCACCGAAAATCCACGAGTAATGCACGAGGAGCATTACTTCCGTTCAAAATGACCGCATGGTGCGCTGTTCACGTTGTGTCTGTTCAAACAAGAAAAAAAATACGAAACGTCGAAAATTCCTTGAACAAACAATTATTAGAACATTAATTGTTGTTTTAATTGTCAGCAAAAAGTCTCTGTTAAGTATAATAGCGTCCCGATGGAATGAATTTCTAAAAGTTGGTTCACATTTCGTTTTAGCTTACTAGCAATCAGTTGTTGTTTTTGACACGTACTTCTTATAATTAACTAAAAACTAGACACAACAGGATACCTGGACGTTTGGCAGTGAAGTTGGCTGTAAAACGTTTGTTATTGTTGAAAAGTCATGATATTTAAACTACAAATTTATTTAAAAATATCGTCTTTTCTGATATTAATATTTTTTTTTTTGTTGAGCTCAAGTCACTTTTTTTATATAAAACTAAAAAAAAAAAAAAAAACAACAAGTGATCCCAAATTTATTTATTTAAATCAAGGCATATCCATAAGGTATATGCATCGCGGCAACAAACACAACAATAAAAAACACATGTATTTTGTTTTTATATATATGCCGGCATATGTCACACAATTTTTTTATTTTCTTCTTTAATTTAAATGATTTTTAAAAAACTTTAAAGCGAAAACTTTTTATTCATGGTTTTGTATTTTTTAAACGTTTTCAACCAACTGAAATTGCGAATTTTTTATTGTATAATAAAATTGAAGAAATTAAGTTTGAAAACTGCAGGCAAGACTTTTAAAAAAGTTGGTAACGCTCAAGGCGAATTCATACAGGTGTAATTGTCAGCACATGATGATGGGGAAACACAATGTCTAAATTTGTTGAATTCTCCTTGATTTCATTTATTAATGCAGGAATGAAAAATTAGATTTTCGATTCCGAATTAAACATTTACCTTAATTGTGCTTTTTTGATAAAAAATTTACCAAATTTATGTATATTTGTTGTTCTTGCACCATTTATAATGTGCTTCACAAACACATATCCTTTTTTTTAATAAAATAATAAAAAAAATAAACATATACAAACAACTGTTTTATCTCTGTTATAAAAAATTGGCCTTGACAGAAAAAATCCCCTAAAAAGTTGCTTTGATGTATCAACTCGCCGTTGCATATACCTGTATGAATATGAATGGTAACGCTCAAAAAATATATATAAAAAAACAGTCAGCTGATTGGATACGAGTACCTTATGGATATGCCTTGATTTAAATTATTTTTTTTTGCATTCAGTTACTCTGCTAGTTTTATTGCCTTCAGTGTTTTATTTGTTTGTTGATATTTTGATGAGTTTGACATTTTTCGATTTTGAAAAAATTTTTTCTGTTCTTTTTTTTTTTTGTTTTTTTTCATTGATTCTTTTTAAATTCCCTGCTGCTGTTATGATCATAATGATTGTGACATTGTTTGTTTATTTTTGATTTTTATTTTTAAGTTGTTTCTTAATTTTGTTGTTGTCTTAAGTCATTTGAAAAATACATAAATAAATGTCAAACGTCAAATGTTTTAACATTTATAGTTTCGCCATTTTGTTTGTTAGAGATTTTTCCAGTTATTTTTTGTTGTTTTATTTTTCTGAATGCTTCTGATTTTTCCCTCTGCCAGATTTTTCCCTCTGCCAGATTTTTCCCTTTTTTTTTCATTTCATTTCAAGCTACACACTTACGTACATGCATACAAATGTTTTAGGGTGGGGTTATTTGATTCGTCAGTATGAATGAATAGTGATTTGTTTTTCTTGTTCAGTACCAAAGATGTCTTTGCAATATCTTAATGTTGCCCTTTTTTTTTTATTATTCGTTAGGGTGTGTTTTCTTCTATGGCTTTGCTGGCTGCTATCGCTGAATGCTCTAAGCAATATCTAAACGTCGCCATTTTCAGTCGTTACTGGAAAAAAATGTTGTTGTGTATCTTCTGTAGCCACCCCATATTAGAGTTAAAGATTTTTGTTTTTTTTTTTTTTTTTTTTGCTTTCTGTTTTTATTTTTCTTTTTTTATTTCTGTTTTTATTTTATGTTTAGTTTTATATAGACATAAAAATTTATTTTATTTTCTTTTTACTTTAATCATTTGTGATGAGTTTTGGTTATACAGTGCTGTCTGGGTAGAGTGAACCCCCGATGCTATGAATACCTCGTTAGAGTGAACACCAGAATGTTTACATTGACTACTCTGTACAGTGAACACTTATGAACCTCTATAGAGTGAACTGACTTTATAATGAGTTTTTAGGTTTGCCGAAGGATAAAAACAATGAAAAAGAGTATAAAAATTAAAGAGAACATAAAATAACGGTAAAGTTACGATTCTTTTAGAGTAAGTTGACAAGTTACTCTCACAAATACGCATTCTATGATGAGTTAATTTATTTAAGTCTGCGCTCATGTTCCATTAAGGTCGTGTCAATAGAGAGCAGAGAGCCAAATTCTGGGCAAGACGTCGTCGGCACATTTGAAATATCAGATGATGAAGACAATGGCGAAACACCAGCAAACACAAATTCGATATCAGCTGCTGAAGCCATTAAGGTTTTTGATAAGGGTATCGAATGGGCTTGAAGCTAATACTACAAATTTCGCGAATATGCAAGATCTACATTGCCTTCACGATCAAGCAGTGCAAATATCGGTAAACAAACTAAAGAAACAAACAACTATTACTAATTTTTTCCAGTCATAAATTTAAACTTTAGTATTACGTGGAAATAAATAAAATTTATAACCTATAAGTGCATTTAAAATAAATAAATTAGTTTTTTAAATAAAAAAAATTCAACCTTGATTTAGTGAACAACCTGGGTATAGTGAAGTCGCTCGGCAAAAATTAGTTCACTCTACAGCACTGATGAAGTAGCAGGCGAAGAATTCTTATGCTTTTTGATGGACACTGTATTAAACAGTAATAGTGTTGTAAACTATTTTGACTAAATTGTTTTAAAAGATATTTAAAAGGCGATTTGAAAAACAAGACTTAAAGTACAGAATCAAGTATAAATCAAAGTTGTATTACAACTTCAATGGATATTTCGATCGGTGTTGAATAACTTGATATGGCCCGATTTTTCTCATCGGTTTATATTTTAATTTACCAAAGAATATTTAAAGGCCTTTTAAATTCGAAAAATTACTTTTTGTCCTACCAAATGTAGTCTCTTATTAATTTATTGCAGCCTGCAATTTTCATTTTAATAAATTTTTTCCTTCTCCCCCCTCCCCACTTTAAGTAACTTCAGCATTTTTGTTTACAGGGTAGTGTGTTGTGAAAAAGTTTAGTAGTTTATTTGTTGCCCTGTCATTTCCTTACGCTCCCTGGGTGCCCAGCAAAATATTTAACAAAGAATAACATTATGCTTAATTGGTAACTGTGTCTAAAAGTTGTTTGCATATGTGTGTGTGTGTGTAACTGAATGATAGACAGACAGACAGACTGACGCACCCACTCTCCAAAAAGGAAAGAGCAAAAAAATTCTATTTGTAATAAAAATCGCAAGTTTGTTATAAACAGCTTGTTGTTTTGTTTTCGGTTTTTTTTTGTTTTTTTTTTTTTTGGGAAATGGGCCACAAACACATTTTCCTTCAGGTTAAACATTTAAACTGATAGAGGGTTGTTGTGTTGGGTATAAATAAATGGCAATAACAACAAAAATCTATAGTAAAACAAAATAGTAGTGAAATACATAACGACTACGAGTCCTACTTGACCCTGACTTGCGCAGTTTTTCGCGCAAAAACAAAAGTGTAAAAAGGAAAATAAAAGACCAGAATGTTGTAACAGTCTTTTTTGTTTTCTTGAAAATGTGTGTATAATAAAATGCCAAACTAATGAAATTCATATAATTAAAGACTTAAATAAATGTTAGTTTTGAACTTTAAAAATGGATTTGAAAAAAAATTTTTAAATTTTCTTTTGAATAAAAACAAGTTTTGTTTGCCATAAAGTCCTTAACTAAAGTCTAAATTGTACGGTGTACTTCGGTTGAATTTTGGGGTGTCCTTTAGTACAGGGTAAACCAACAAGATATTTCCTTTTTTAAAATAGCCCTTCATTTAAATAGTTGTCTTTACTCAACCAGTAACTAAAAGCTGTCTCAGTAAGACTACACTTTTCATTTTAAAATTAAATATTTCTTGAGATGGTTGTGATTTTTTTAGGATTGTTAAGAAGACATGTTCCGATTAAGTATGGAATAATATATTTTTTAAATGTTCCCACGACTCTCGTCACAGGCCATTACTTTTTTCATGAAAATTTCACAGAGATGTGACTGCATCGCGTTGGATCTTGGCTTTGAGCTCAGAAATTGTTTTTGGTTTATTCGCATAAACACGAGATTTCAGAAGACGCCAAAGAAAAAAATCACATGGCGTTAAATCGCATGATCTTGTTGGCCAGTTGACATAAGAATTTTTTAAAAAAAATTTGCTCTAAAAATCGTTGCTGCAATAAATGAGTGGTTTTATGCGCGATGTGGCAGGTGGTGCCGTGTTGATGAAATCACATGTCATTTAGAATAATGCCGTCCAGTTGAGGCGACAAGAACTCCGTTATCAAGTTCCTGTAACAAATGCCGTTAACGCAGCCAAACACCGCACAAGGCAATTGCTCGTTGTAGGTGTATCTGTATCTCATAGATTACAAGAGGATTGTCGAAGTCCCAAATTCGACAATTTTGTCTATTCACGAAGCCATTCAGATGGAAATGCGCTTAATCGAAGAAAATAAGATAACTTTTTGCTCCAAAAATGGTCTTGACTTCACTTTGCTCCATTATCATCACTGATCGAATTGGCGGCCTCTCCATGGCCTGCTGGTTTGAGCTCCTCAGTAGGCTGAATTTTGCAACCTTAATGGTGAAGGTCTTTTGTCGAAATTCGCTGTGCAGTGCTTCGTGAAACTGAAAGCTGTTGAGAACGATACATATTTTCGTGTTTTCGGCGACACTGTCGTTCAAGAGATCTACCCGTACCTAGACGCACAGGAGTCTTATTGTCCATAACCAAACCGGTTTCTTCAAATTTGATTTAACCAGCCTTTGAATGGTTGACACATTTGGTGCACTTTCTCGACAGAAAATTCTCTAAAGTTTGCCAGCTGCCTCAGCATAACTTTCCAAAGTTTTGTAATAAGTGTTAACAATTATAACGCGTTGTTCGTCCATAAAGCGCTCCATTCAAGGTAATCGGAATAAATATGTGACAGCTACTTAATTGAAAATGTGCATTCTCACCGAGTTACCGTTTAATTGACAATAACAACTGAGTACATTGCTGTTATATCCCATAATGCAGTAGAAAACTTAAACCTCTCTAATTTTCGTCGATCGTTGGAAGTTGGTACTTCACAAACGACATAATGAAAGACTTTAAGATTCAGTTTACACAATAACTTAAGCCTACTGACCATCAACAATATTGTGTTGTGCTAATTGGATACTTGAAATGCATCAAGCTGATCTAGGATTTCATGAAAGAATTATCTTGGGTGATGAGACCCACTTTAACCTTGGAGGCTACGGGTTCAGTAAGCCAAGAATGGTGCGACTGGGCGATGGAAGATTCATGAAAATAATCTTGTTCTGCAGGCACAGGTGTTTGTATTGCATTACTAATAGCATACCCATCTCTTTACATTTAATTAAACATGTAATGATTTGGCTTAAAAATACTTCTTTTCTTACATAACAATATGAAACATCTTATTATTGGATTATGGGAAGACCTTGTATAAACAATACCCCCTGTTTCGTGTTTCAAGTGAAAACAAATTTCATGGAATAATGGTTGTAGTGTTAGTGTTGTGTAGTATGGTTTACATTTTTTTGCAGGCAATTATAAGCCAAACTCACCTTGTCTCATATAAGAACCACATGCGCCAATAAGGGTTAAATTTTTTTGTATCATATACCACGTTACCGACCCTGGATTAAAGATTATACTAGATTTATTGTTACAGAGGTTTAAAGAACATTCTAGATCATAAGCATTATGGTAGTGCTAATAGAAATAGTTAAACAAGCGCAGCTGGTACAGCAGTAATACAACAGAGTGCGTTGTGTGTACATCAAATTTAAAAGGTTACACGTAACAATGATATGACATTTTCAAGCGCCTTAATTTCACTTAGGACACGAAAAAAGTGGGTTATTTTGCAGTCTATTTACTAGACAATCATCTAAGTTAGAAATATCACTTAATATAAATATAATAAATAGTTGACTAGACTATTGTCCAAACTTTATACTAAATTATAGTCGAAATTGTTGAGTAGACTATAGTGTAAACTATATGCGAAACTATATACTTTAAACGATGAACTAGATAATCATGGAAGCTAGAGACAAGAGTGCAAACTAAATCGTATCCTCTGTTCCAAACTACAAATGACACTGTAGACTAGATTGTAGTTAAAACTAAAGACTAGATTGTATTTAAAATATATTCCTGTTACTCCTACTGGAGCAAAGGGCGCCAACAACAGCTGACTCAGTTGGGTCTTTTCAGATTCTGTTGAACGTCTTCACGTTGTGCGTGGCCTGTCGCTGCCTCTACCATCTTGTAGTAATGGGTTTCATCTAAGAACTTGTTTAGATTCATTGATGTCGTTTCCATGTAGGGTGTGTCCTATCCACTGTCATTTTCTTTTACGTATCTCGGTTGTCTTTGCTAGCAAGTCGGCATTTGATAACGTTCTAGGCCAAAGATACATAATATTCTTCTTATGCAGCGGTTAATAATAGTTTGAAATCGTTCTGTTATGTCATCTGTAACCTTCCAAGTTATACAAGCATATAGCAGCACCTACCGATCTAACATTTGCTTCGAATATTCTTGTGGATTGGATGATTTTGTTACTTTGCCTGATTGGTGCTAGCATTCGAAAAGATGATGTGACCTTGTTTATTCTAGTGACCACATCGAGTTCAGCTCCTCCATTTGCAGTTATCTTGCAACATTTATAACAAAATTGGTCACTTTGTCTCAAATATTTGGTTGTTGATGGTCGTTGGAACTGTTGCTGTACCGATACTTAGTGTTTTTGTTTTGACTGCATTTATTTTTAGCCCTGTGTATGTGCCTTTAGGTGCTAATCTGGTGGTTGCGGTTTCGATTCTCGCCAGAGACTCTGGACTAGTCTGCTTCTCTTTCTCTTCTTTTCTATTCAGATATTACAAAGGGATCAATATGGACATAAGTGAGCAGCATAAAAGCTGCCTGTTCCTGAAGCTTTGTAGTTGTTTGTTTAAGGTCACCAAGTTTGGATGGAACTAAACACATATCGTCTGCGTAAGCCAGGTAGTTAAGGGAACGATTGTTAATTTGCCGTTGTATTCCTGATCTTTTTTTCAACATCTTCCACAGCAACAAGAAATAAAAGAGGTGACAATATGCAAACCTGCAGACTCCACTTTTCACTACAAGCAAATCAGCGAGAGATTTCCATTATGAAGAGCGAAGCATCTGGCATGTTTATAGCTTTCTTTAGACTACAGTTTAAACTATAGACTACAACAATAATAGGCTTAAATCTAAACTAGAATATATTAAGCAACTGGATAGATTGAACTAATATTTCCTCGAAATATTTAAGGTTGCAAGGAAACCCTAAAACAAATTAAATTTAACACGATGATCCTATTTAACCCGTTTCACATAATCGGTTCTACAATATTTAGTTCATGGAATTTCAATAATTCGTTCTCTATTCACTTTATTGCGTTGCTTAATCACACAATGTGTTGTTGTTGTTGTTTTTTCTTCTATTTTTTTTCCTTCTTTTGTTTATTTAATGAAGACATTAATTATTAAAGCAATTCATCAATTTCAGTTTTGTTTGTTTTGGATGATGATGATGATTTTATTACTAATTCTGATGTTGTTTAATTAATTTAAATTTCATTTTATATCACTTTTCTTTTTTTCTTTGTTTTTGTTGTGCAGTTCTACAGAATTTGATGTCTTTTTTTATGAACTTTTATTAACAGTCGTCATTTATTATTCATTGTCAGAGTATCATCTGTTGTGAGTGGAAAAAAAAATTAATTTATTATTAGGCTGTTTTAGGACCCTTCTAATTCGTGTTTGTTTTGCCTCAAAGTACGTTACATTCATACAAAAAGTGGTTTGAGAGTCAATGTCCTGTATTGGATGGTCTGTTAACTCTTACTTTTTATTAATATTTATCTTTTTGTGTTGTTTTCTTTTGCTAAAAATTAACCCTCCCCCAACCATAAAACAATCATACACACACACACACACATAAACACGCTTCTAATGTTTTCAAAAATAAATAACATTAAAAAAATATACTTGACCATTAAAAATCAACTAAAACAGGCTGTTACAGCAAAAACAAATTCTCTATATTCCTTTTAACAGTTATTTACTAGTGTTGTGTAGGTTTGTCTACTTCATACCTTCGTTTTGGTGATTTGTGTTTGTACAACAACAACAACAACAACACAGCAACAATATTAATAACAACAATAGACCCTTAGAGAGAACATATGTTTTGTTGTTGATACTCGTTGTCTACTTTAATGATCTGTTTTATAATTTAGAACGATTTGAACAATTTTTCTTTTCTTCTTCTTCTTTTTCGCTTTCTTTTGTTGTTGTAATAATTTACCTTTTTCCTATTGTGCTAAGAACAATTGCAACTACTAAAACAGTCCTTATTCTTGGGTAAAACTTCTGTTAATCTGCGTTCGAGAGTTAAGAAAAAAAAACACGGCACGTGTGTTAAAAATTTTCACTTCATTTAAACACACACACACACACACACAGGGGCGAAAAGAGTTTGTTTAGTTTTGGTTTTTAACTCGAATTCATGTATGTGTGTATATTGTAAATGAATGAGTCATGGTTCATTATCCTTTTTGTTAACACAGGATTTAACTAATCACACAACTGACTTTTAAAGAATTTTTTGTTGACTTACAGTAGACTCGCGGTAACGTGAACTATTAAAAACCGAGCGTGTTCACGTTTGCGAAGTTGTTCATGTTAACGAAGGTGTAACTCTTTAAAATTTCCAAATAAATTAGACATGTGATTTAACTCAAATTCATATATTTTTTTGTATTTTGGATTATTATGTACATATGATTTGTAAGGAAAAAAAATACTTTAAAATTAATTTAAAAAATGTGTTACCTTTTTTTGTTCTTGTTCAAACAGCGTTGTCAGAACATTTGTTCGAACAACGGTGTCTGATATTAAAATGTATTTTGAATATGAAAGAAAGAGACGACATATAAAAATTGCGACAAAATACACTTTATACGTTTTAACCACATCAAAGATCATGAATAATTTTTTGACAATTGCTCTGGACAAATCGATGACTCGTCTAGACGTAAAGTAAAGAAATAAAAATGTTCAGGCAGCATTTTGCTATTGTTTTCTTTTCAAGACGTTTCCAAGTTGAATTCAAATAGCCAATACTGTCCATTATTAGTTAAACCAATTTTCAAAAATTTCAGCTGTAATCCATTAGGATTTGGAGCAATTCTAGTCCACAGGAGATTCAAAATTTCTAAAAAAGCGAGGATTTTTTGCCTTTCCAATCACAAGAAGTTTAACTTTAGAATTTTGGTAGTTTTTGTGACATTTTTTACGAAACACTTTAGATTAGGCCATGCTAAATCAGCAGCACGCACTAAACTAGACCTGTGCAATCATTTATGGGGATAACCCTTTTTATGAAAACGATTTGCATAACCGACAAATTTGTTCACGTTATAAGGCTTTCTCACTGTGTTCACGCTACAGAGTAGTCAGTGTAAAAAAAATTATGTTCATCTTATTCGGTGTTCACGTAAGGCAGTGTTTTTGTTACCGCGAGTCTCTAGCTGGTAAGCAAAAGGTCTTTATTGATGACTTCCAATGGACTCTGTTTTGGACTGTTCTCAATGCCTCCTTGCATGAAACTCTGCAGTAGTAAGTAAGCTTACGTACGGTTGCAATTCGTTAAGTTATTTTTTGAAGTCCATGGAGCCGTGAAGCTTGGAGATTGGTTCTGTCTTGGCTACCTTCTTATCATATCCCAGTGTGTGGCCAATCCATCCAAATTAATTTTTCATGGCGTCGTACTGAATTGGCTGAATTGGTTGGTTCATGCTTCGAAGCAGTTCAGCGTTAGTTCTTGTGATTGTCCATACACAACTTGAAAACTTGCAGTTTTCGTACGTCGCTTTTGGATAGACTCCCAAGTTTCACATTCAAATAGATGTATGGGCTTTACACATGTTGTTTTATTATCACGGATGATACTCATACTTTTTTTAAACAATGCATAGCATGATGGGTCTTGTTGATTTGCGCAAAAACGTGTTGGTTTGTACCGCTGTTCCTTGTGAGTGTGCAGCCTAGGTAACAGAAACCATGTACATCTTCTATGGTGTTATTGTTTAGAATTAAGCGGGAGATATTGGTGGTGTTTATTCTTTTGTTTGGTTTTTTTAAACCATCTTTGAGCGCGTTATATGAGAGCCTTCAGTTTATTCTTTATATTTTCGAACATATGTGCTATGAGACATAAACAAATAATAAATTCGATATTGATTTCGAAATTCGAACATTTAGAAAAATTTTTAAATTTTCAAAATACAATTGTAAAACTTAAAATTTTAATTTTTTTTAGTTCGAACTCAAAAATGTTCCGAAATATGTAATAGAAACATATTTTTTTTTTTAATACAACACACTAAAGCAAACGAGAACAATTTTAAAAATTTAAAAATTAAATGTAAAAGGTTTTTTAATGCAAAATTTTGGAATTTTTCTTAGAACTTATAGCTTTGAAATTAAGGAATAACGTTTTCTAACTTTACCAAAATGGCCCAAAAACTTTTCTTTTTTGGTTTATAGGAAATAGCTCCGCAGACAAAATTTACACTCTACAGGACGCTCATATTGCCCATGCTGTTATATGGATTCTTGCACAAGCAGATAAAGCTATTCTTGGGGTGTTTGAGAGAAAGATTCTTCTTAAGATATATGAACCGACCTGCGTTAGTGGAGAATATCGGATTCGTATTAATCAATAGCTTTGCGCCTACATTAATATATTTAAACTTGTTAAACTGCAATAAGTGTGTTGCCTTGGACATGTTGAGTAAATGCAAGAAATTGGTTTAGCAAAAAACTTTCAAAAATGTTCCCGCGAAAACCCGTTGAAAAAGACGTGCAAAACTTTACTGGCATCTCTATTTTACAAATGTCTATGTTACAAACTGAAAAAGTTGCGCACAAGATCAAAGCGCTTGAAAAAATTTTTAAGCTGGACCACTGCCCATAAAAGTTTTTAGCCCTAGGCCAAACAAAAAAAAAATAAAAAACATAAGAAATTTTATTGGAAACAAATAAAAAGGTTTTCTTTAGAATTTATAACTTCGAAACTAAAAAACTATGTTAAAACAAATAAAAATTTTGAAAATATCGTTACTATTGTTATAAACAATTAAAATATAGCATTTTCGAAAAGAAATAAACATTTCGAAATTAACTTCGAATTTTCGAAAATACTTTTTTAAGTAAAGTTTTTCAATACTTATAATAAATTCAAATATAAAAGTTAGAATTATCAGTTTTGTTTTTTTAAATTTCAAGTTCGAACATTAGATTTAATGTCTAAATGTTGAAATAATAAGTTAGAATGTGTGCATTTTGTTGTTATAATATTTTCGACTCTCGAACAAACATGTATTTTTCAAGTTTAAATTAAAGCAGAGGCAAAATAAGTTTTATTTTTTTTATATCCCACCCATTAAAATAGCCGATTTTGTGTTGTTTTATTACAAACATTCTTAATAAGTTTTCTTCTTTAATGATGTTCTATAGAAGCGTAAGTCATATTAAAAAATTGTCAACTTGTTTCCAACTAGCACACAGATAGACAAATAACTCTGAATGGACTTTTTCATGGGGTTGTCTGCCCACTAATAGTGTAGAACTTTTAAACCATTTAATTATTACTTTTACCATGAACTTTCCAACAACAATTCAATTATTTAAATTCACATTTGAATTACAACTTTAAACAAACAAACGAAAATGTTTTAACAATATGATGACAATATTTTTTACAATTTTCTTCAATATTTTATTTTTTCATAAACAATTTTATGATTATTATAAAGAAAATATATAAATTACAATGTTACTAGTAACAGGGGAAAACTGAAAATCTCTCACGATTGTCTTGAGATTTTTCCTGGGAATTTTACATTTATTTTTCTGTTATTTAAGCATTATATTTTTCACTAGATTTTATAAGAAGATCTAATCATAATATGTATAAAATATTTGCCATTTCAAATGGAAAATGGCTGTTTGGCTGGGTGGCAGTCAGTTGTTATGGCCACATTTGAATTCTCATGACATTAAAGCCTATAAAACGCTAAAGATACTGCTGAAACACAATTGAATGACAAGAAATTTGAGCTTTTAAAGCAGTTTAAGATAAAATGGAAAACATGTTTGATTGGAAGTAGGTCAACATAAAAATATGAAATAAATAAAAAATGGAAGAGGAACCTTTTTGAAAAGGTAGTTCGAGAGTTAAAAAAAATAAAAATTTAGAGTTAAACATAGAGTTTGTCACAACTTAGCCATTAACAGAAATTGTAATATATTTGCTTTAGTTTAGGGGCTTCCCCCCAAACTCACTCTCACTAAATAAAACATAAATATTGTCTCAGTAGCGGCATTAAATAATTAAATTAATCTTCTCGTTTTCATTAATCATAAGTAATTAAATGTCTTTTGTTTGTCATTAATTTTGGCAATTAAATTATCGTAAATATTGCTTTTATTAAACAAAGTAGCGCCAATAATAAAAGAAAGAGTTGAAACCTTTGAGCAAAATAATTAAATTAATTTCAAAAATGCGTGCTTAAAAACTTTTTTCATTTCGATTTGTAACCAACAACAAAACAAATGTACAATTGTTTTTTTGGCATTAATTTAATGACTTAATCACGTGTCTATGTTGGTCACCTTTTGGCAATTGAAAATATATATTCACTTACATTTTATGATCTGCTCTACTACCTCCCCTTGTTCCTTGTTTTCTAAAGGCCATAAATTGTCATCCGAGTAAATATTTAGACAATTAGCGGTCAATTGTATTTGTTGTTTAATTATTTTTATTTAGTTTGTCTTTTCTTCTTTCAATAAAGACTCTCGTGTAAACAACAATGACTTCCTATTTTTGAAAACATTTTATTCCCCCACCCACTGTACTTCTTAATTTAGTAAGAATATATCTATAAAGAGTTTGGCCACTAAACTTAAGAGTTAAGGAAATAATGACAACTTTTAAGAACCAATTTTGTTACTATTGAAATTTGTCTAAAAGCATTTAAATCTACAACACGTGCTGGCTTCTCATTTTATGCTTGTAATTGTAGGCATCACTGCAGTAATAGTGATTCCCAAATTCTTTTAGTCGAAATATCTCTATATAAAGAATTGTAAATATCTTTCTAAAAATAAGGAAACATTGTTAAAAGAGTGAGTGTCTAAAAGTAGAAGCCTCATAATAAACGGTTTAAAAATAAAACAAGTAAAAGTGCTTTATTCGGCCGTGCCGAATCTTAAATACCCTTCACAACGTGTAGTCATGCAATAACAATTGTTTGTATCACCATTCATCTCATATGAAATACGTACGTACATATACAAAATAACCCATTGCAAAATTATTAAATGAGTTTACGTTTTTAAAAAAAAATTTAAAAAAAAAAATTTTTTTTTAAAAATTTAAAAAAAATTTTTTACTAATTGAAAAAAAAAATATAAAAAAATAATAAAAATATAAATAATATATAAAATAAAAAAAAATTTTTTTGGCTCAGCTGGGATTCGATGCCACGTTTACTCTAACCAGTATATATGTGTGTTGTTGTAATTGTGAAAAAAACGAGGTGGTCGCGGTTTTTTGCTCATATCTCAGAAAGTTATGGGGCGATTGTGCTGAATTTCAATAGCGATTCATTCCTGGATATTTCCAAGAGATTGATATCATGCACAGATCTGGGGAACATAAAGTTGCTTCTAAAAGTTGATTTCAACCAACACACGGACAGACGGGCAGACGGTCAGGGCTTAATCGACTCCTCTATTCATAAGATTTCAGAAAATATACTTTATGGGGTCGAAAATGAAAATTGTAGAAATTACAAAAAAGCTATATATACCCTTGTGCACCACAGGTGAAGGGTATTTAAAAGATTCTTTCTCACTACTTCTTTATATGACGCCTTTGCATATTGTTGCTTTAAACATATAAACGACGGCAGTCTACCAACCACAAACTGTCCAAACTAAAATACACACTCTATAAAAACGATTATTTTTACACAATCACGACTAGGACAAATTTTATTTTCGTTAAGACTCTTTAACAAAGTTTGTGCTTTTTAGTGTGCTTGTCAAATTTTCCACTGCAAAATGCATACCTGGATCTCAATTCTGAGAAATTGTGAAATGTAAAAGTTTTTGTATAGAAAAGGTGGCACTATATGATATGAAGCACAAAAATTTTTCATTTCATAGTTTCATACTTAGAACGAGAATTGATATCCTGTTGTGCAAAAGCTAAGAAAATTTGCTCCTGCAAATGTCTGCTTGCATTTGCAGTGTAAACATTTTCAATTAAAGAGTGTTCAATTAGAGTGTGTTCTTAAGCATCTGATATCAGCTGTCTTGCTAGTGGCGCCAAAAACACAATGTTTGTTATAGGTTTTGCCGGATGAAACTGAAAACGCAATTGTGAAAGCAAAAATTATTAACCGTCTGTTAATTGTCAAAGTGACAGACAAGAGCAATTGCAATGGATCGTACAACTGACAAAGCCACTTTAAAATACAATGTTTGTAGAAGTGTCTTTACTCATCGCCGCTATCGTTTAAATCCAATCAGGCCGTCATTTTTGTTTTGACTTCGAGAGTTGTACGTCTAACTTTTGCAATGGTTAATTGTGTGGCATAACGTAACTGTTCTGTATTGCTGTTTCCAGAGGCTTATATATTAATTAAACACATGCATTTCTTTTCAAAATGGAAAAGAACTATCCATTAACTGTTATAGTACTAAAATTTACGTCTCAAGTTTATAACTAAAATACTAATGGAGTGTCCGCTGGATTACAACGTTAACGTTGAAGTGACAAACCTAAACAAGAGCGTCAAGATTGTGCAATGAACAGTAATTATCGCTTATGTTGTTAAATATAACTCAATAAATAGAAATTAAAGATACAAATAAAATCGCTAGATTGACATTACTTTTCATCAATCATAAAAAGGACATAAGAAACAACAAAAGTTGTTCTGAAGCCAATTTCAATACCTATCGCCTAATCGATAGAATTTTAAAATTGCAAAGCGTTGCCGCCGCAATATTTCAGTTTGCTTCATACAAATTATACGAACATGAGCAAAAAAAACGCTTGTCGCTTTTGTTTAGGTGTGGCTCTTAGGTTATAGTGTGCTAATTTTCCAGTCTAGCTGTTACCATTGCTGTCAAACTCTAAGGCCGAATTCACCAATTTGTTGCGAACAAAATTTTTGTATACCCTTTAGCTGTGGTGCAAATGGTATATATGACTTTGACACTCTGTTGCTAATTTATAAAATATTCATTTTCGACCCCATAAAGTATATATTTGATAAAAGCGTATGAATAGGGGAGTCGTTTAACTAATGTCCATCTGTCCGTGTAGTGATTGAAATCAACTTTTAAAGCCCCTAAATACTGCGCAGATCTGTATGTGGTATTTATCTTTTATAAAAATACGGAAATGAATCGCTATTTAAATCCAACAAAATTGCTCCATAACTTTCTGAGATATAAGCAAATAAATACGACTGCCTCTGTTTTTCCCATATTTTTCCATAAAAATCATTATTTTTTAGCCATAGGATAATTTAAATAATTTAAATTGCTACTATTTGTTGATGTGATATATCTCTAGAGCTACTTGTAAAAAAAAGTTTGACAAAACGGTCACCAATCAGCAGAGTTATAAGCGAAACTAATTTTTAAAAAAAGTATATTTTCTTAAAATATATCGAGTTACTAAAGCTTCTAATTAATTTTTACACGCTATGACAGTAAAATATAGGCTGCAGTCTGGAAAACTATTGCTGAGAAAAACTGATAAATCGGTTAGAAACTAACTGAGATATAAGCACAAAAATACTACTGCTTCGGTGTTTTTTATTTCCAAAATTAACAAACGAAAATCGACAACAAATTGAACAACAAAGAGGAGCATTACGAGCATCAAAAGAAGAGTTTGACTAGCAGAATGTAATACACCATAAAAACATGTAAAATCCATAATGACCGCTACTACAAAATGGCGTACAATAATTGTATATTTGGGTCAATTATTGATATCCCATCAATTTTGGTATCAAACGAATAGGCTTAATCAGTTTAATACAGTAAACTATGAAAAAGTTAATATTCAAGATGGCGTCCTTAACAAAATGGCGAATAATTTTTTTCTCGAACACATCAAAGGGCTTGACTAGTAAAGTGCAGTTAAATATGTAAAAATTCAAAATCAAAGATACCGTCGGAAATAATAAAGCAAAATGGAACACAATATTAAATCTGAAATTTAGTCTAATCTACGATATGGTCACTATACCTTTGTATGTGATGGTGAAGGGTTCGACAAGTCCGAATGTGGCATTCTTACTTGTTTTTTATCTAGCTTGACGTCTGCCTTTTTGAGTGAGAAATTAATTTGTTCGGCTAACTCTCAGCTTGGATTTTTTAATTTGACTTTTCTCCAGAAAAATTTGTAATGAGTTGCCATATCACGTCAGGTTTGCACATAAAAATTGTTAATTGTTAATGCTTCATTTACAAATTTTTTTCATATGATATCTTTGATTTTCCGACGAATTTTTTTTTAGTGTTTTTAAACATTTGAATTGATATAAGTTTTTTATTTGCAAAAAAGTCTTAAATATTTAAATGTGGCACCACTGAAATATGTATTTCTAAAACTAAATATAAGCAGCCTGCTTACAATGTTGCTGTCGATCTCATTATAATTAAACACGTGACTGCACGGCGATAATTGCAGCTGACAGTATTTGCAGTTGTGTATTTTATTATTAAGGGAGAATTTATGGAAAAAAACTCGTTTAATATAAAAATTTTAAATTAAAAAACTAAATATCGAAAATTCTTGGCAGCTAGAAAATATCTAACCAATACTCTCTTAAGATAGAAATTTATGAAGACAATTTTGTGGATCATATTAAATGATTGAAATTCTTCCTCAGGCCTACCAAATGTTTCTTTACTCGTACAAGCAAATTTAATTTTATAAAATCAGGGGCCAAATTACGATCACGATCGAAATTTTGCTCGAACGATCGAGTTCGCTGTGCTTTTAGTATAGAGATTCTAATTGGAATTTTAAAATTTCGATCACGTTCGAATGCCGTAATTCGCCGCCAGAATTTAAATCCAAATTCTTTTTTAAAAGAAATTTTCTACAAAAATGCGCTCTCGTTAAGAATCACTGCTACGTGTTAGCAAACAAAATGCACCTCTGTTTGCTTTAATCAAGCATTTCCCAAAACATCGTGCGTACCCAGTTTAGAAAAAATTCTTAAAACTCTGAATATTTTTTGGTCAATTTTTTTTTGTCAAGTGACACGTGTCCTTGCCCTTTCGACAGCAAAAGGCACATCCTGTTTAGTTTCTTTTTTTTTATTTCTACTAGTTTTTAGATCTTAATTTTCTTGCTCTGAATTTTTTTTTTTTTTTATAACAAACATTTTGTTTATTTATTGTTTGTTGTCATTTGTTTGTACATTTTACGTTGATTATCCGGCAAACGTTGTGCCTTGCATTCGTCTGTCCTTCTGTGTATTTTTGTGTCATTGTGTGTTTTTGTTGTTGTTTTTTTTCATTTGTACAAGTACTGGCCTGTGCTTTGAGTGCGTAGCTGGTCTTTTGTTTTTGTGCAAAAAAGTTAATGGACCAGAACCAATGTCAAAAGGTTTTTTAATTGAGTCTCACATAGTACCAGTAAACCTTTATGACCTTTTAGCTTAAGTAGAGGTCAAAATTTACTTTTAATCATTTTAAAATTGAGGAAATAGGCAAATGTATTTGAGGTTATAACTAGTGATAATGTTTAAGAAGTTTTCTAGAATTATGTTGACAGTTTTAGTACCTTCAAGAGATGTTTTAATCATAAAACGTGGATTGTAACTGTAAGTTGCTTCAATAATGTAAAATGTTGAAATATATAGGAACGGTTGTCTTTGTTTAGTCCTATTTGAGAAGAAAAAGTTATAAAGTGTTAATCAATTAAATAAATGATTATTTTTTATATTATAGGGGTTTCAATAAGGGGAGGGCCAATGTTGAAATGATAAAAAACGAAATGGTATCAGCAAACTTATTTTTTTCATTTAAGAGACCCTTGTGTCAGTTGCGGTTTTAAATATTAGCATGGACCTATAGAGTTCAAGCTTTAATCTGTTACAAGTTAATCTGTTAGTGATGAACTGACTTATGCTAAATTATAGTTTAGCTGCTCTCTCTCTCTCTTGAAAGCCATTCACGTCTCCTCGATGGAAAATAACTATGCCCTCAAATCATTCATATATAATATCCCTGTGTAACACTTACGAGTCGTGCTGATATAACCAGATATTGACTCACTAATCGTTAAAGTTATAGGCAAAAATTATTTGAAAAAATATATATTTGTTTTTAAATATATCAGAATTTTTAAAACCCCTAAATAGCTTTGAACACTCCTAGGATACCAAATTATAAGCCGTAATTCCATAAAAAATTTCTAAGAAAAATTAACAAATCGGTTTGAAACCAACTGAGATATAAGCACCAGAGTACAACAGCTTCGGTGTTTTTTTTATAAAATTTACAAACGAAAATAGATATTTTTAAGTTTCTATACAACAGAGAGAGTCAGTATTGGGATTAAATAAAAGGGCTTGAGTATTAAAATAAACTTAGCTATGAAAAGAAAAAAATCCAAGATGGCGAATATACGAGTCAAATATAGTAGTTACTGCTTTGTCCCCTTTAACCCACACAATATTAGTATCAAATAAAAGAGCTTGAACATTACAATGTAGTAACCTTATAAAAAAGTGTAAAATCCAAGATGTCGTCTGAAACAAAATGGCGCAGCGAATTTTTTTAACCCCAACAATATGGGTATCAAATGAAAAGGCTTGACTAGTAGAATAGAGCTAACAATATAAAAATTCAAAATCGAGGATGCAGTCGGAAATAATAAGGGAAAATATAACATGAAATATAGGTTAAGCTACGATGTGGGATTATATCTATGTACATGATGGTGAAGGATATTATAAGATTCTGCACGGCCGAATATAGCACTTTTACTTGTTTTCTATGTGCTTTTTCAGTGTAACGAAAGATTCGTATCATAAGGCAATGCCAAAATTTTTTTATAAAGTTTATCATTTTACCATGAATAGATCAACAAAGCAACAACGGTTGTAAATCATTTCATTTTTTAAGATTTGTTTTGTGTTAGAAATGTGTTTTGTATAATTCAACAATTTAAAAGTCGTCATAATCCACCCACCAAACAGGTCATTCAAGCTGTTGTGATCGAATTTCGCCACAGTTTTACTTTATTGGACATTAAGCCATCAACCCGTTTGTCGCCGTTGTCAACAATTGCACTTGTGGTTTCCGAATACTTACCTGGTAGTTGATTACAGACTTGTTTTACCCAAAATGAAAGAATTAAAATAAGTTGATGCGTAGTTTCAACAAGAATATGCCACATGTAACAAGGCATGCAATACCATGAACCTACTTAGAGGGGAGTTCGGTAAGCAATAAAACTCATTCATGCTGCCAAGATCATGCGATTTAACCCCTCTAAATTATTTTTTCTGAGGACACCTAAAGTCTGTCGTTTACAGGACAATTACAGAACTGGAAAACAACAGTACAGCTGCTGTCGGTGAGATACCGGCCGAAGTGCTGAAAAAAAGTATGGCAAAATTAAAGCTTACGAATGGACCACCTATCGCACAGCCGCGGGTAACATTTACATTAAATTATCCGTAAAAAGTAAATGGCATAATTATAAATGTATCGCTATAAATAAATATTTTATTAACTTTTGCAAATTTTTTGTTATCAATTTTCAAAGCCCAAACAGTTCAAATATCATCTAGTAGTTCAGTTAGGCCTAAAAGAAGTTGGGTTATCAGTAACGATTCTTCTTAACATTAATGGCTTCTACAATGCCCTAGTGGCGCTGATACCCCAACAAGAAATTGGATTATTATATTACAAATATGGACTTTAAATAAAAAAAAGTAATTTTCCAAAAAAAAACCCGGACTAATAATGTCACCGCCAAACAATCTGCACCAAATAATGTTAGTGGATGCATTGTTACCTGTGTGGGTTGGCATTGTCCCATAAACGACAATTTTGTTTGTAAACAAATCGAATGATGATTTTTCTCCTTCGAAGTATTAAGAAGTCCGTTGGTAAAATAAACGGCGTTGTATATAATTGTTAATTTTGACTTTCTCCACTCAGTTTTATTTAATCTTCACGCTAAGCTCGCCGTGTTGTTGAAATCTACAAAAGTTTGCGTTCTTGTGTAGACTGCGAAAAAATAAATTCTGTCAAGTCCTGTATGAACGATAACAAAGTATTCGCGTGCCATTAAAATTTACTTTAAACGATGGCGCACAGTGGGGCCAAAGGTCCTCTTTTCCGCGAATCAATTTATATGTTCACAACTACAATAGTGAGTTTCACTAAATTTTATGTGAGTAGCTCTTGGAATAAACGGAAAGTTTCAATAAAATCTCGGTGGAATAGCAGAGAGGATAGGGGTACTCCCCCATACAAAGTTATTATTAATTAATAAAAATAAACATGAGTTTTTTTATTACCACACGCTCCTGCCTGCCATTAAAGGATTTCGGGTACCGATTATGTAAAAATTAACTCATACGTTACTCACGCATAATAAATCACGGTATTTGAACAGCTCTAAACTAAACACATAAAACAATGACAACAGCAATAAAAAAGTTAACAGAAGTCGCAAAGCGCTTTTTGTTAGTAAACTCAACGCAGCTATTTATTAATTCGTTTATAACTTTGAAGGTGCATCGATGCGCAACATAGTTTTTTTTAAAGAACGCTGATTTCTTCAACCTTAAAAATGAAATTAAAATCTCTGCTAAATTGAGCCCAATTAATATTCTATGTCCACTTAAACTAAGAACCCCCATTTTTGTTGGCATTTCCAATATCAACATTAAAAACAAAAGCACTTCCACAAATAATTTTTATTACAAATTTTAGCAAAACATTTTAACAAATTCCTGAACTTGATGGTTGCATGAATAGATTTCTTTCTTTTTTAAAATTACTTAAGATTAATGTGATTTAATTACGTAAACTTTTTAGCTATTTTCGGCCTATTTTTTTCAGTTTTTTCTCGCAATGTTTCATTTCAAAGCGTCACTACAAAAGCATCGTTACCTATTTGACATTAATTTCTTGCCTAGTGATGTAGAATTTTATTAACTTTAAGCGAGTTTGTGTAGTTTTTAGGGTACTAGAAATGTTTTTTTTTTGTTTAATTAAAATATAAAATGACCGCCTTTGGCCCCTATGTGCGGCGCACAGTGTTCGTTCCCATATAACAAATGGACAAAAATATAAGGAGTTGTCAGATATTTTTGAAATTCGGTACACTAGCATAAAATAGCTTATTGAATTTTTATTTTTGTTGAACTTTTCTGTTTAAACATTCAATGCATTCCACTCGGCTAGTGTCGGTAAAAATATAATTTTTCAAGATTTATTCTTTCATTTATCACAATTAAAAAAAAATTCTTTGTAAAAATAAAGAGTGTTAATATGAACTCAAGCCTGATTAAAAATTTAAATAAAATAGCTTTGTTAGGAAAAAAAATATGAATCTTTAACCAAATCGGTTTAAGGATACGACAACCTCCCATGTGTCCTGAAATTGAAAAATGTAATTTTAGCTGCAATAATGTCTATAAAATTTAAAAAAAGGGGCAATGCTGATACACATACAACTAGAAACGTGGGTGTAATTTTTCACTTCGAAATAAGGATTAAAGGTCCTACCATATATCCTTTGTATTAAAAAGGCGGTGTCTGCCGTAAAGCAGACTTAATTAGCCGTGTCGGTTCAACAAAAAGTATGAACCTAATTTTTTATGATTTAAGTTTCTTAAGTGTATTTTTTTTTTAAAGAAAAAGATAGGAACGACTTCTTATTCTAAACTCACAACCAGCAAAAACCAGCCATTTTGAAATAAAGTTGTATTTAAGAAAAAGGAGTGGCCATTTAAACAATATTTGATGGTTTTTCTCGTACTTCTAAAGCCCGCAAATTTTGGCGCGGGGATATCAAATACAGCAACAATTTATAATATTGAAAATTGCCTTAAAGGCAAAAAAGAATTTTAATTTCTTGTCAAGTTTTAAATGTTGTTTTCAAAGCATTAAAGGTGTTGACTATTACACGTGCATGTGTAATAGATTACGGTGTGTGTGTAGTAAGTTACATGTGAAGTATGCAAACTCAAATTGTACAACAAACAACACAGCGTTGTATGTACTAAATTTGAGTAACATTTAATACAGAACAGGCAGAGGGAGTTTAGTTAGCCGGGATTGTGGGTTTAATCACATTAACACTCTCTCACATTTAGTTGTGAACAAATTTTTCATGCGTAAATTAGTTACAAGGCAACAGAGTAATAATTTCTGTTTTTCTGCTTCTTCTTCTCTCTCTCTCTCTCTACCACTATTTTACATTTTTGATTACTGATTAAAATCATAATTTATGACATCAGCTTTTCATTTAAGGAAATATTTTTCTGTGCTGGTTTTTTTATTCATTTCATTCTAGTTAAAAAGTATAAGAAAGTTTTTTTTTTGTTTTCGCTTTTTTTTTTTGGTTGTGACAAATAAGTTGATAAAAATTCCTTTTAGTTATTTTGTTTATGAAACATTTTTTATTTTATTATTTTTTTTATTTATATCTGAGTTGTAAGTTTGTCTATAAATCAATTTTGTTCCATTTCTACGCTGACAAATGTGTGTATTAAAATTTCTAAATTTATTAACTTTGCCAAGTTTTTTTGGCAAATAAAACAAAAAAAAAAAAAGTAAAAGAAGAAGAAAAATATTAAATACCCATAAAAAGAAAAGAAAATTAATGTCATAATTTGGTAACAACTCTTGGCTTATAACTTTCAAGTTATTGCTTGCCTTACTGTACTGGGTGGGCTGAGTGGGGCGTTTGGGGTTAAACGTGAATAAACTGGGTCTGTGTAATAAAATATTTGTGACACCATTAAAATTTATATTCTTGTTTATAGTTTTATTTTATTTTTTACCATTTCTGCTTGCATAGAATTATCATAAAATTTACAACAACAAGGGCTTGTTGTTTTTGGTTAAATATTATACATAAATATTATTTATTTGTCTAAGTTACTATAGTGATTTCAGTTAATAAATTCTTATTATTTTTGTATTTATATCAGCTACATAACAACAATAGCAAATACAAACAACAACAAAAATATGAATATTAAAAGACGAATCAAGACGTATCGTATCATAACTGTCATAACAATTGTAACGACAAAACTCTGATTCCCACAAGCAAACAAAAACAGCAAGAATCCTTAAGCTGCAAATTAAAAGAGAATTTCTAAAATAATACTTTCAATACAATATGAAAACCCTAGACCCGAATAGGTGCTTTCAAAGCAAAAAACCGAAATAGTCTTTTAAAGGCTAAAAAGGAGTCTATTAGAGACTAGGTTAAGTTAGGTTAGATCCGGCAGCAGCCCGAAGGCATAGCTCACTTGGGTCCTCCGAAGGTCCCATTGTGATACCGTAGGCACCTACGCCCATTCGTCTATGTTCTCTGGCCGTCGTTCCTCAGCCATCCTGTCCTGTTCACGAAGGTGTGGATCTTTCCCAGATCACCTGCGAAGAGACAAGTTTTATTTTCAAGTATTTCCTGACCTAGAATCTGGTGTCTGAGGTCCCCGAATGCAGGACAATTACAGAGATGTTCAGTTGTCTCCTCCTCTTCCTCGTTATCGCAACTTCTGCAGAAGTCATTGTAAGGGATATTTAGACTTTTCGCCTGTGTATCTATAGGCCATTTTCCAGTAATAACCGCTATGAGGTTCCTAAGGTGGATTCGGGGCATATTCACTATATATTGCGTCCTATGCGCATCCGTGTCAGGCCAGATCTTTCTGGTTTCCAAGCAAATGGGTTCTCTCACCCATCTTTTCTAAGCCTCCGAATAGAATCGATGCGAGATTAACTGCTTTCCCTTTGATAAGGGAATACCCAAAGCACATCTGGATTCAACCGAATCTAAGGTGGTACCGGCCTATTATTACCATCAATATCCCCATATCCTGGAACCCACACAAGGGTAACCATCGAATGTCTCGCTATCTCCTCAAGAGACACCCGGCATCCCCGGGCAATTTTCGATGTGCTGTACACACTCTCCAGGGATCTAATAACCGCCTTGTTGTCAGTAAATATATGAATATCCCTTCCAGATATTCCATGATACTGAATCTGTTCCGCGGCAGTCTTAATAGCCATTAATTCGGCTTGCCTCGCGCTACAGTAATCTGGTAGCGCGATTCCCCCAAAGAATAATTCTACGCCAATTATTTTAGTCAGACTCAGTTGTAAGGAACTAATGCACCAACCAACCAACAAGATGGTTTAGTCATCTTTGCAGGTTAAAAGTCTCCAAAAAACTTTGATTTGAAATGCAGAATGACATGAATCGAAAATTGGGGTCCATAATGGATCACAAGTTGTTTATGTGCTGTGGCTAAGCAAAAATATTTGAATAAGAATTTTAAAACTTCACAAGCAATCGAAATTGAGACTCTGGTAAATCATCAGGAAAGGACTGACACTGAAACAACTTATAGACGGCTTCGTGATTTTTATCGCGAAAATAATTATTTGGTAAAAATGTTTGTTAATAAACAAATTTTTCCGCATACAGACATTTAAAATATCGATAGAAATTTCCCCTTTGGGGGCGGTTTACACGACCATATGCGGACATTAGCGGATATTATTCTTTAAAAATGGAGCAGAAGCTTGCACCTTGGATATTCATTTTGTTCATATTATTCGTGACAAACGGTCAGCAGTTCTTGAGAAAGTTTCTCAAAATTTAATATCCAGAATAGGCTTCACTAAAAAAAACGGGACTTTTTTTCAATAAATTTATTTTTTTATTTTGTTTTTTTTTCACACTGTAACTATGTACGTCTCTCTATCTGTTTGTGTCACGTCTCAACTATCCAGCCGAAATAAATAAATTCCACCAAAATGTTTACAGGTACCTGACCCAGTCTGTTAATGAAAATCACTGAAGTCATTCAGATACAGAAAATATTATAGAATAAAATGTAGAAACCTTTAAATTAATTAAGAATTCATGCTGATTATTAACATGTGTGCAGGACAGTCTTGTGAGTTTAGTGTAAAGTGTGTTCAATGAGGAAAATTAGTTTTATTGGTGCACTAACAAAGGCTTGTTATTGTTTTTTGTCTTTACTACTTAAGGATTAGAAGTTATCCCATCCTTCGAGTTCATTATTGCTTAAAGCAAACTGTATCTCAAAAGTGGAGCATAAACACATTGAAACTCTAATTTCAATTGTCGTCTCTTCTTGGTGATTCCAGGGCCAGCTTTGAAAACTGTTCTCAAATAACGATGAAACGCATTTTCGTTGCCAGTAACCAGAATACAGTTCGAAGGACCATAAACAATGAAGTCGTTATTGACCTTGTCACATGTACACCTCACAGGTATTGAATAAAAATAACGAAACAAGTTGGTTAGCTGATGTGAGCTTTTCAAGCAAAGCGGTTGTGTTGGGGCTTGTTTTTTTAAATTTTATGTTAATTTTTTTTTGTAGGTTAGAAGGATTTAGAATTTTTTTTTATTGCACTCCTGTCAAAACCGTACGTGATATTTCTGGTATTTATTTTGCTTAAAAGATTTACGTATGTATATTGGCTTTAATTTAAGTTCTTTTGGTTCTCACTACTCGTTCTTTTCCATGTGTTTTCTTTTTTTTTTCAAACTCTATAGTAGTCGAAAATGGCGATACCACCCCATCGCCAATAGGGTGGAGCACTAACGACAGAAATAAAATGAAACAAAATTGTTTTATTGTTTTAAAACTGCAATTTAGAATTCAAATTAGCACTACGCAAAATTAAAGTTTTTTTAAATCAATTATGGAGATCCAAAGTTAAGAGGCAGCAATTAAATAAGCTGCTTTTTATCATGACACCGGAGTGTCACTTTACATTGTACTGTGACAAAAGGGCATCAAACAAATAACTTTTAGCGGATCGGGATGTTTCCGGAGCATGAGTTGGTTCCGGCAACTGAAAAACAATATCACTTTTTGGAACATCATATAAACATATAGCGGAAACATTAGGTTCATTGGCGAATAGACCCCACTTGGGGGGTTTTTAAAGTTATCAGCAGTGATCGAAACAATTTAAGATTAAAACAAAACTAAAAATACAATCCAATCTTTTAAACTATCTTTACTATAAACTACTCTACGTTTTAAAGTACATTTTATGAATCTGCCGTCCATTTAGCGATCTTTAACATGGTAGTTCGCTGCACGCAAACAGTCAAGTGGAGTCTGTATGACTCCGTTTTGACAGCACCACAGCACTCGTCAGCTCTAATGTATCCCAGGATAAGTCCAAGAGTAAGGGTACTAGGCCACCCCGTGGCCGTGAGGTACATATCTCAGTAGATAATTCAAACAAACTTCAGATATCGCAGAGAGGCCATCCAGTACATGTTCGCCTAGAAATCTGTGATTTAGCGATCTTACTCTGACCAGGTGCTAATTGAAAAAAAAAATGCTTGTAGTATTTTAACACGTTGTAATTTAGATCTGTTGTTTGTATGTTTCTAGAAAGAATTCATGATAAGAAAAAGTTAAAAATTTCCAAAAATTCTTGTGTTTTTTTTTCATTTTGAACAGTCAATGGCGGACTGTTAAAAGTTTTTCCAACTCGGTATAGTCTTTATTAGCAAATTAGCTTTACCTTTGAGAAACCCCCTCCCCCAGCTTTCCTTCCTTTTTGCTTAAATGAGAATAAAAAAGACATTAAAAGTATGTAATAAATTTTGTTTAAATTACAATAAAACTTCCTTTCAAATAACGAAAATCACACAAATTTCTTAGAAATTAATATAAAAAAAAAATAGCTTCAGGTCATAAAAAGAAACTTAAGCTCATTTAACAAATGTAAGCAAAACACTCCCTGTAAAACAAACAAAAAAACTAAAAAAAAAACAAAATAATTACAACAACTACAAAAAAGCAACTAACAAACTAAAACTGATTTGTTATCCTTAAAAACTAACAAAAATGTAAAAAAAAGGCAACAAAGACACCAAAAAAAAAAACAAAAATAAATCATAAAAAAGGACACAATAAAAAATACTTATTTACGGAAAACTGGACATAAAAAAAGAAGAAAACAAAATTAATTTAATATTTTTATGCACGAAAATAATAATAAAAAAAGCAAAAAAAAAGCAGAAAAAAAAAACTATTTAGAACTGAAAAATATAATGGAACGACTAATTAAAATTATGCATTAATTACTGAAACCAAAAGAAAACTCTTTTTTTTTTGGGGGGGGGGGGGTTAAAACCTGCCGGTGGCTAGATCTAGAGCTAGAGCTTTTATGGCGCAGATTATTTTTCACTTAAAATATGAAAAACACGCACCTTGTACTTGAGTTGATTCCATAGAACGGAACAAGTGTGATGCAATCTTTGTCAGAGGATTTTATTACAGTTTTTTTTTGTTTAACAAAGAAAAAAACAGAAAAAGAAAAAACAATATTATAAATTAACCCGAAAAAAGCCGTTTGTCCCCTCTCTAAGAAAAATTCCTCATAGCAATTACACTTCGTTCAAGTGTTTCTTTTTCTGTTTTTTTTTTTTTTTTTTAAATTAAATCTCTAACGACATTTCTTTTATCGCATTTCCACCGCAATGAACATAAACTTGTGTTACATTTCTTTTTTTTTTTCTATTTAAATTTAATTAAATCCACAAGAAACCAACTAAAAAAGTCTCTGTAGTTGATTATATGTGTGCATGTGTGTGTGTGTGTGTGTGGAATATGAGTAATTTTGCTATTTACACTTCAACTGCGAATAACGGCAACGAAATGTCAGTGAAACTATTATTTATTCATTTATGAACTGAATTCCATGAATAATTTTAGGCGTCAAATTTTTACCATCAGTGAGTAAGTCTCAAGTACCCCCTTCTAGCCAGTGTTTGTACACTTAATCACAGTTGCTCGCAAAAAATCATTAAACTTTTGTTAAGAAGATGTTGCGATCACTATGATACACTTTTTTGTATCTTGCTTTTTTGCCGAACGTAGACCAACGGCCCACGGTGCACGGTGCTTTGTCCCATAGAAAAAAAAAAAAAAAATTTTAGTCTCAAAATGTGATAAAAGATATATTGATCGATAGATAACAACACAACTCTTTTTTTGACTCTTTTAGACTCCACCAGAGGTCGCTAAAGTCAGTTAAATTTAAGAAAGAATTAATGAATAAAAAAATGAATTGCATTGCTTCAAGAAAATAACTCTCAAAAATTCATTTCTATAAAAAACAGTTTAAGGTTTTGTTTTTTGAGTTTCTTGGTGTGTTGAAAATTTGGCAATAATAATATTTTTATTAAAAATATTGACTAAAGTTAGTTTTTATCGTTCTTTATTTGGTTGTTGGGTTTAAGCTGGTTTATAGGCATTTCACTGGTGCTTATGCCAGATCATCAGTAAACCTTTTACCCAAATTCCTGAAAAAGTTTAAAATGTTATAAGTTATATTTTCAAATTCACATTAACAAAATGAAAAATCAAAAATAAAACAAAAAACTATAAAAAACTTTTTCAAAAACCCAACCAACAATTTTTCAATTTTAATTTATTTTATTTTTCTAATCCCTTTAATGATCTGGCATAAGCACCAGTGAAATTCATATAAACCAGCTTAAACCCAACAACCAAATAAAAAACATTGAAAAATTATGGGACCATATCCCAAATAATCTAGTAAATTATTTGATAGTTTTTATCACTCAAAAAATCAAAAATTACAAAAGTTTGTTTGAACTTTTAAAAAAATGATATAAAATCAGACATTTTTTTATTTCGTTTTTTCTTAGCAAATAGTGTTCTTAAAAGGGCCATTGAAAGATTAGTTCCGATTTTTTGCCGCAACTTAAAAAAATGCATTTCAAAATAGGTCTAATTTCACAATTTTTTCTTAAATTTTTTGTATTATAGAGCTATAATGTTTAAGTAAATTTACAAGATATATGAAAAAACATAAAATCCTAATTTGTATTAAAGAAAAGCTGAGGAGGTATTATATGGAAGTCAAATAGTGCACCATACCCCTTAACCAGAGTGCGCTAAAATTATGTCATTTTCAGCAGGATGAGGTAATACGTTATATGATCACCTCTTTTTGTGGTACATCAATCCCAATAATAGATTAGCTGTGCTGTTAACGCCACCTGTAAAGTAATTTCACCTTGATTTGAGTTATTTTTTTCTTTGTTTTTTTTCATATTAAAATGCCGTTAATTTATATTTCAAATTAAAGATGAGAACGTGAAAAAAACATTTTTTAAGTATTAATATTCGTTTATGATATTGATGATATTTGTGTTTACATTTTACAATCATGTGAGTGGTACTTTAGGTTGGTATTAAAATTTAATTTATATTTAAAGGTTTGCGTAATGGTGCTAGTAAAATAAAAAATTATATGTATATAAGTTTCTTTATAATAATAAGTGAGTGCTAAAAGACCAAAAGGCTCACGGGTCCATCCCAATTTTTTTATAAAAACAAATGTATATTATTTGAATATTATTTGGTTTTATTTATTTTCATTAAAAGAAAAATTCACCACTTATTGACGATAACATGTTTATAAATATAGCCAAATAATGACTTTAATATATGTTTTCATAATTTACAATTTAGTGCTTCACGGGAAAACGCATACAATTTTTAATTTTGAGAATTTTTTTTTGAATTTTTTCGCATTCCTTTATGGGAGCCAGGACCACTATTTTGCTTTTATATAACACTTGTTTCTGTTCAAATTTATTAAAATGCGATTAAACTGTGCATGAAATTGACACTTTTTTTTCGTGACAAGCTGGGCACCTAGCGTTTTAACATAATTCGGGTACGCTAAATCCAGTGGTGCCCTCGGTTTTTTAAGATTGGCTCTGGTTTTCGAGATATACCGTTATTTCGAAAATGGAGGAGGTTGCACCACATATGTTCGCGTAACTCAAAAACGCTTTAGCTTATTCCAAAAACTTAAAAAACCGAAATTCCACAATAAAATTTCCTTTAAGAAAAGTAAAACTTCTTTCTAATATCCGTAGTCGTTTTAGAAAAATAATTTTTTTTTTGAAAAAAAAAATTAATTTTTTTATCAAAATTTCGAAATTTTTGTTCTTTAAAAATTCATAAAAAATTAAAAAATTCAGCTAGGCTTCTAATTTTTTGCAGACATATAAAAAACAAAGCTGCTAACAAAACAAGCCATAAATGATTAAAATCTGTTAGCAACTTTTGATTTTTTTCACAAAAGTCGACAAATTTTAATTAATTTAAGAATTTCATAAAACGCAATATTTGTATGGGAGCCCCCCTAAGGGATGGTGATAAAGGGAAAGTATAATTTAAGAAAATGTTAAGAACAAAAAACAATGAAGGTCGGTCATACATTTCTTCCCCCTAGGAGTGAATCCTAGGCCTTAGAAACAAATGTTGGGAATGAAAAATAAAGTTGCGCAGGTGCAAAATAAGCTATTTGTGATTAAAGTCTGTCTACAACTTTTGATTTTTTCAGAAAAGATGAAATTTTTGGATTTTTTATATAACCAAACTAAAAATTTTTTGTTGTTAAGTAGTTTTTATTTATAAATTTATTCTTCTTCCTCCTGCAGATTCCAACAAATATCCCCTAATAGCGAATCAAGTTGTTTGCCGCTATACCAGTGTTCGAGCCTGGCTGTTACTTGGTGAAATCTCTCGCCATGTTCATCAGACTCGGCTGGTGATTGTTCATTAAATTTTTCGGCATTGTAATGCAAAAAATGTATTTTCAATGACATTCTAACGTTTAAGTTTTTAAATGCGGTTAGCATATTTTTGATTAAAATTCGCCAGTTTTCAGACCGATGATTTCCTAATACATTTTCTATTACTGATTTCACACATATCATTCAATGCAACCTCAAATTGATGGTCCTTCATAAGACGGCGAATGTCCGGTCCATTAAGAATTCCTGTAAAATAGAAACATTATGAAATGAAATATAAATCTAATTTAATAAAGTAGTTAGAGTTCATACCTTCTTTTACTTTCATGCCGCTTAATCGTGGAAAAATTCGGTGCAATTCGGTAAAAGCAACACCATCTGGGCTCAATGCTTTTATAAAATTTTTTACAATACCCAGTTTGATGTGGAGTGGAGGAAGCAAAATCTTTTCCATCGACACAAGTGGTAATTCAATAACATTGTTTCTATGCAATCTGTTTTCCTCACGTAAAGCCCAATCCCGTGTATTGTACTGGTCGCCATCGAAACGCGTATTCCATAAGCACATGAAGCACATACTTATTTTTAGTATAGCCCAATTGCATGCCTCTTAAAAGAGCTACCACTTTTAAATCTGCGCATATTTTCCACTTGTGGTCTTCATATTTAATTAACTGTATTATTTTTTTCATTGATGCGTATGTCTCTTTAGTATTTGTGCTAAGTGCTATCGGAATAGGACTTTTTAAATTAGTGACATGTAGCAAAACTGCTTTTAAGCTACTTTTGGAAGAATCAATGAATAAGCGCCAATCTCCAGGATTATATTCATTTTGCATCGTTAAAACCAATCCGCGGATGTCAGTACAATACGCAATAGAATTATTCTCAATAGATTTAAAAAAAGTCGTAAATCGTCTATGGCGATTGATAGCCCCGTATGTTTGTACACCTGGTGCTAAAATATTAGCTCGTTTTAACTCTTTTGCCAAGAGAATGCTCTGTCTTTGAGATAATTTTAGACGCCGTACCATTATATCCAGACGATCTTGCGTGATTTCATTGTGACTGCATGGAACCGTGATGCATGACGGTTGATACATTGAAGTAGCTGGTCTATCCGCTTCAACAGAATGAATTATTAAGGAAATATGTTCTGTTGGTATATGGCTACCCGGAACAGTAATTTCATCAGAATGTGGCAGCGGAAATCGAGCATATGCTGTTTCAGTATAAGACATATAAATCATTTTTCTTCTGTTTATACCCGCTGTATAATTTATGCACGCATAACACTCATCTTCAACATGAACTATGGGATCTCTCTAAATCATTGGAACACCAAATGGCATGGCATCTCCATTTTTTCCCCGCTTATTTAAATGGTAAATGCAGTGTGTACACACTATTGATGGTGTCCAACTCTTACCATATATAACCCTTAAAGAAAAATATGATTCATACAAGGTACTTGTTTCAGTAGTGATTTTACGGCGACTTGGTATATTTTTATATTTCCCACACACATAACAAAAGTAATTAAACTTTTTACACGGCCCCATCTTAGATATTTCAATATATGAGGAACTCTTATTTATACTGTAATTGTTTTAATCAAAGTACTAGTCGCATGTTTTGTAAAAAAAAAAGCCAGGACGAATAATATTTCTACCGTTTCCAGGTGTAGATTTTATTGCCAATAACTTGAAATCACAGGTAATTCAAAAATACTATGTTTTAATTTTTAATTCCAAGAACCATGCCAAATACCGTTGCACAATGCAAAATGAATGTAATCCTGGAGATTGGCGCTTATTCATTGATTCTTCCAAAAGTAGCTTAAAAGCAGTTTTGCTACATGTCACTAATTTAAAATTTTTTTATACGCGTAGAACCCTAGCCTTAAATTTTGCACCTGCAGCGCCTGAGATACCCCTAAACGGGCCAAATGTATGACCAGCGCAACTTTATTTTTCATTCCCAACATTTGTTTCTAAGGCCTAGGATTCACTCCTAGGGGGATAAAATGTATGACCGACCTTCATTGTTTTTTGTTCTTAACATTTTCTTAAATTATACTTTCCCTTTATCACCATCCCTTAGGGGGGTTCCCATACAAATATTGCGTTTTATGAAATTCTTAAATTAATTAAAATTTGTCGACTTTTGTGAATAAAATCAAAAGTTGCTAACAGATTTTAATCATTTATGGCTTGTTTTGTTAGCAGCTTTGTTTTTTATATGTTTGCAAAAAATTAGAAGCCTAGCTGCATTTTTTAATTTTTTATGAATTTTTAAAGAACAAAAATTTCGAAATTTTGATAAAAAAATTAATTTTTTTTTCAAAAAAAAAATTATTTTTCTAAAACGACTACGGATATTAGAAAGAAGTTTTACTTTTAAGTTTTTTAAGTTTTTTAAGTTTTTGGAATAAGCTAAAGCGTTTTTGAGTTACGCGAACATATGTGGTGCAACCTCCTCCATTTTCGATATAACGGTATATCTCGAAAACCAGAGCCAATCTTAAAAAACCGAGAGCACCACTGGATTTAGCGTACCCGAATTATGTTAAAACGCTAGGTGCCCGGCTTGTCTGTTTTTTCAACTAGCACAGTGTTATTAGTCAGTTAAAGTCCAACTCCGGTACGACATTTGTACATACGCTAGGTGAAATCGTGAACCGATTATAACCAAAGTTAAAAAGGTTTGTGCTTGGGCCCAAGGAGTACTGTGCACCAAATATCATGTTTAAAATTGCGACCTGTACTTTGATTAAAAAATTTACATGGACAGACGGACGAACAAATAGATGGAGACTAGGGTGATAGATTATACGACTTTTTTAAACCGATTTTCAAATAGTTTGAAATTTAAAATTAAAAAAAAAACCGGTTGCTATTTTGAAAATTGAGAAAAAACCGGTTAACCAGTTCGAATATATAAAATATAATATTTAAAGTAAAAATTAAAAAATATTGTTAAAAGAGATTATAATTACATTTATATATAAATGAAATTTTTACAGTTTATATACGTTTGGCTGCATAATTACGCAATAACGCAATAACTGACATGAATGCAATTGACTAATTTGGTTTTTGGTTTAGTTGAATTTAAAGACAACAGGTATTCTTTACAAGTAAAATAAATAAATACAAAAAATTAATACACAAATAAATAAGACTTTTTATAAGGCTGTTATAAAATTTTGTATCTCCTTCTCTAAATTTTTTAAATGTTAAATAGATCTTTTAAACTAATATACACTAACGTGTTTTGTTTGAAATTATTTCTGCAATTTGAAATACATTTTAAAGGCTAGGGAAAAAAATCTTTAAAATTTCATTTTAAAAATTCTTTCTTATACCGCTTAAAGACATAAAAATATAGACATAAACTAGTTTGTTCGATAGTTTAATTGAAATTTAAGTTGGCAGACACTCAATGCCATTATTTAAAATTAGGATCTGGAAGTAAATATTATTGGTTTTTCTTTATTTTAACTACATTTTTTACCTAAAAGTGATCGATCAGCTAAGTTTATGCTTCAATTACCTTTAACATTTAACGTTAGGTTTATTTATATCTTATAAAAAAATAATATTAAAGCTTAATTATTTTTCTTACTTCGCATTTGTTTTTTAAAAAACAAATAAATTTCTTACAATATTATGGAATAATATTTAATAGTTTTTATTTTCTGATTTTTGGAAAATTTAAGCGTTCTAAATATACTATAGTTACAAAGATATATGAAAATAAACTTAAAAAATAAAAAAACCGGCTTTTTTGGATAAAAAACCCGGTCTAAATCTAAATCAACATTTAGAAAAAACCGCCAGCTGAAAGAGGCAGAAAACCGGGTTTTTTTCCACCGATTGCAAAACCGAGTCGATCACCCTAATGGAGACGGAAAGACTGACGGACGGACAAAGCTTATTCAACTCAAAAAAAATACTTAGTAAATACAAATAAATATACAAAGTGTCATTACAATCAGATCAGAGATTTTGCAAAAGTTATAGAGTTTTTAACAATTAAGGGATATACGGCAGGACCAAGAGTCCTTGCTGCAATCACTACTAACATGAACAGAAAGATTGTAAGCTTAGTGCGTAAAGCAAATACGGATTTTTATGATTTTTAAAATAAATTATGCAGCCAATATTAAAAATTATATTTTTGGCATATATGGGAGGTAGGCGAGTCCTTGGTCCGATTTTTTTTAAAAAAATTAAATTTTTCTTAATTGAGATATTTCATATGGGCGTACAAAATTTCAAAAGTCTACTACAACTACTTCTATTTTTGTCCCATCGTTATATGGGGACAAAGCACTGTGCGGCCCTCTAAACAAAAAATTTTCATTTCAATTTACACTTTAATATCCCACTGTGCAAAAATCCCAATGCGATATGAAAGTATTAACTCCATCACCATAATACCGGAAGAGGGAGAATGGGATGAAGTAACTAGAATAAGAAACACCCATGGAATTGATCTTTATACGGACAGTTCAAAGATTGTAAACCAAACTTGAATGCTAATACGACATAAGCCGAAACAGAGTCATATACTTCCGTTTGCCAGATCACAATACTATCTTCCAGGAACCGTAGCTGGTTTCGAAAATGCATTGCACTCGGCTGGTGTTGGGATAAAACTTACTTTTTTAGCTTATTCTTTCTTCCATTATCACGAAAAGAAAAAAATTTTAATCTCTTCGTATAGAAGAGTTAAAAATAAGTGAACTCAAGTCAGAAATAAATAAATTAATCTGTGGCTTAGAGCTAAAAGGTCCAATGTCAAAATATTTACTTGTGAGAAAATTTAAAATCAACTTTAACTTTTAAAGATGCTTTTATAGTGACATTGGCCAGCATTTTATTTATGAAGCTGTTCTGGGTTAAGTATGACTTTAGCTGTTTTAGCAAGAAAACAAATCTAATGCAATGATTAACTCAAAAGAGCGAAAAAGTGACATTGGCCCTTTTAGCTTCAAGCCACAGAAATATTGTCTTAAAACATTAATAGTTCGAATTAAAATTAATTTAATTTAAATAAAATTATCTAAAAACTCCCCCCTCTTTTTGAAAAAAAATCGCTTTTCCTTTTAATCTCTATAAAAAAATTATTAATTTCGTTCTTTCGACAAAACGAAAAATCAAAACTAAATGAATTTGATTAATTATTATTTGTAAAATTGTAACATCTTGTTGTAATAGTTTGTTGTTGTTATTTTTCTGTTTATGTTCCAGTTGTTATGCATAAGGATAAAGAAGAAAATGGTAACAGTGTCTTACCTCATATACACGCACATGATGGCTATCGAACACGAGAGCTGGGCGCTTTCGAACATGGTCTATTAGATGGTGATATGTTCCTGCAGGTAAGCAAATTTACACAAATTATTTTTATTATTTCGACAGAGACGATATCAAAACGAATAATGCACAAAATAATAAAAAAAATAACAAAAACCGTGGAGAAATTAAGACATTAATAAAAAAATAATATAAAATAAACATTCGGTTTGATTAATGTCACAGATATCCAGAAGAATGAAGTAAATTGAAATGAGTAATTAATATTAAGCATAAATGATATAAATAATAATTGGAGAAGCAAGGCACTGAGTCTTGCAAAAGAAACTTTAAATGTTGTGAGTGAAACTTGTGAAGAACTTTTGGTAAATTCTGTATTTCTTTTTAGAAAATTAAAAAAATCTATTTCTACAGCTAAAAATAATAGTAAATTATATTTTAACACAGAACTTTTGTTTTCTACAAATTCGGTAATAAGATTTTTTTGAAATTATTTTTACACATGTTTGAATGTTATTGGAAAACAATTTTGGCAAATCAATAGTAAACCGGTTTCCAACCCATAACTTTACTTCTTTATATATTATACTAGCTAATACCCGGTGTGCTTTGCCACGCCCATCGTAATGAAATAAAAATTTTATAGTTCAAAAATATATTTATTTTGCAAGTGCCACCCCTACTATAAATAAATCAATCATTTCTTATTCAAATAATCATATAGACGTCAAAATGTCTCTTGCAAAATTTGGGTTTTTGTATTTAATTTATATGACAGGTGCCACGCCCACTATTACTAAAGCATCAATTTCTTATCAAAATAGTCATATAGATTTCAAAGCTACTCGTGCAAAATTTGGGTATTCTAACTCTTATCGCTTCCCGAATATACGAATTTTAGTTTTCAATTGCTATGAGAGCTGCCACGCCCACTATTTCTAATGTACCCATTTTTTCCAGAAATGTTTATTTGGGTGTCAAAGTTGCTCTTGCAAAATTTTAGTACTCTAATCGATATCGTTTTCCAAATATACGAAATTTAGTATTTAATTCATGTGGTCACGCCTACTATTGAAAGTCCGCCCATTTTTTACCCAAATGTTCGTGTGGATGTCAAAGCTTACCGTACTTAATTTGAAGACTGTAGCTGCATTAACTTTCGTGATATATAATATTTAATACTTATTCTTTAATAGGGCGTGGCGACCCGCCCACTTGCCTATAGTTCCTTCCAGACATACAGAAAGATTCTGTGAAAATTTCAAGGAAATCGGTCCAGCCGTTTAACCGTCTATAAAGCACAAACAAACATACAAACACACATTGATTTTTATATATATAGATTAAAACAAATTGTATTTCAATTACAATTTATATGCAGAAGTTGCTTTGCTATTTTCGTTTTACATGTATCGAATTTGATAATTATTTTCGGAACCAATTCGAAACCGGTTATTGTTTAAAGAAAAAGCTGGTAACAAACTTAAAGTTTTTATAATAAAATATACTGTAATTAATCCTTATGATCTGGTTTAAAACAGTTAATGATCCAGTTTTAAACCGGTTATGATTCGGTTTCTAACCGATTAAGAATTTACTGTGACATTTTTTAAATATTTTTCTTTTTACAAATTATATTTATTTGATTTATGTACAAGTTTTTTTTAAGTCAGCCAATCTTTTAAGTCAGCTAGAAACCGAAATTTACTATTGTTTTAACATCATTCATTTTAAATTCATTATAATGTATTATATATTACTTTTTTTAAATAATATCGAAAAAATATAACCGGTTTATAACCGGTTTTAATCCGGTTCATAACCGGTTATAAATTTGGCTTTAAGCTAAAAATCTAAGGAAATAATTGAACTAAGAACTTAACTATTCTATTGCCACAAAGATTTTGTTTTGCATGTGTACAAAAAAACTATAATATTTTTATAAATTATTGGAATCACAAGTTTTATACATTAAAATTTTTTATAAATACTTACATAATAAAAATCATTCTAATCGAACAATTTTAAAACTTAAATATTGAGAACTCTAGTAGGCATTCTTTGCAAACCGTTTTGTAAAACGTTTTTGAACTAGTTATTCGATTGAGATAAAAAAAATATCTTATGAATTGGTTATAGGTTTCGAAATGAATATTGAAAAAGCTTTTGTTGTTTACCAAGGTATATTTATTCATTAGGTAATCGCAGTTCGGAGAGAATCTCTTTCTTTATGTTTTTTTATATTTATATGAAGTGTAACATTTTAAATTAACTGGAGAAAAAGGAAAATTAAAAAAAAAATTTTTTAAGTGAAGAAAAAAAAAATAGTCAGTTGAATAATCAATACTATCTGATGAATAAGTCTGCTGTGATTTTTACCATAAATTTATGTTGTTTGATATGCCAATATATATATATATATCGATGGTTATGGGTTACTGCGCCACACGATGCAGTAAACTTGGTTCAATTGAGCTGATTTCTCGACGAATATTTTCCTTTAAAGCTACAAGAGGATGAGAATTGTCGTTATAAACCCCTTTCTTTTAGGTAGCCCAATAAAAAATCCATGAGAGTAACATCTGGCGGCCTCGGTGGCCATGTCGGATGTCCTCAAAGCGACTGACAACTTCTTGGGAACAATTTTCCCAAAGCAAATTTATCGAAGCTCTGGCTGTGTGGGCAGCCGCTTCATCCTGTTGAAACCACATGTGTAAAGAGTGCGATGGATGACCTAGCAGGTTTGGCAAAAAGAATTCCATAATCACGCGTCAATAATTTTCACCGTTGACATTCCACGACTGGCCTCGAGAATTTCCGAAAAAAAATTGTTCAATTATCTCATGCGTGGATAAGGCTCTTCAACATCGTTTAACGAAAATTTTTGCGTAAATCGAAGTCAGTTCTTAATCGTTTTGAATTTTTAAAGGATGGAACTTCCGATCCTTTATTAAAATTTCATAAATAATCGTTCTTGGAAGTCCCAGTGAGGCTGCTCTTTTCCATATTGAAAGTTGCGGATTTTCACGTCTACTGTTTTCAACCAGTTCTATGTTTTTGCGAGTCCTTGAAGATCGACGAACCCCGGGTTGTGGGACATTCATAGCCGAAGTATTTGCGTGGAATCTCTTCACCCACGAACGAATTAAATTTACACTCGGTTCATCATGTATTTTCCGAATACCGAACTTTGCACAAAACTGTCGACGAGCAATTATGTAAGAATCATTACTCATAAAAAATTTCTCCACAGCGAACGCTCGATGCTCACTCGACCACTGCGACATCGTGACTTATAAGCACGCACAATGGATAATTCCAAAGGCGCCATACTCCCTCCGCACCGTTTATTACTTTTTGAAATAATCGTATTTAAAAACATAAGTTTGCCACTAGACACCCTCTACAATGTACATGTATACAAACCGGTTATACATAAAAAAATTTTTATAATAAAGTTTTAAGATTTAATTGTTTTGAGCATGTATTGCACATCAATAAATTTAAATGAAATTAACTTTAATTAAGGTTAAACCTGGTTATTTACCATATACACATATTCGGTTATAAGTCGGTTTTGATATCCGAATCGATTTTTTTTGTGTTAAAAATTAAAAAAAAATTTCACTCTGAGTGAGAGATCATTTTTATTTGCTGGAGTTGGAGAAATGTTAAAAAACCGGATTTGAACCGGTTATGAACCGGGTTAAAACCGGTTAGGTTTTTTTTAAATATAAAAAAGTTGTATATATAATACAATATAATAAATACATAGTAAATGGTAATATTTCGGTTCCTAGCAGACTTTAAAGATTGGCTGGATGTGCACAAATTTTGCTTAAATTTTCGAATTTATTATGTTATGTTGTTAAGTGTTACGGAATTTATCAAATATCTGGTTATTCAACTTTTGAAAATAACTGTTTAAAATTTAAATTTTATTGCTTTAATTTTTGTTTATAAAGATTTTGCTAAGTTTGAATACGTTTGATTAGTCGATTTATTTTTTATAATTTCGTAAAAAATTTATAAATTTTTTTTACAAGCTAAGTACGGCGTATTTGAAAGTTCATTCTGTTTTTTTTTTTTTTTTTTTTTTTGAATAGATTCTGGTTTTCAAGATATGCCTTTGTTTCAAAAATTAAGACAGTTTTACAACATATATGCGAACAACTGGAGAACGATTTATCCAATTCAATTGAGAAGAAAATTCGAAATTCTACAATTAAATTATACATATTCAAGAAAAATTTCTAAATAATTGCTTTTAACAAAAAAAATAAAATAAAAAATTCCTTTTAATTGACGTATTGTCATAAAAACCAAAAAAAAAAGGAAATTGTATTTACGAGTTCAGAGTCCCTAATAACCAGGTTCAGGCAACAAAAAGTTGTCTGCCATTTGATTTTATGTATTCGGGTTTTCAAACAATTTTATTTAAAAATTTTTCAAATAAAAAAACAGTAAAAATAGATAATGAAAATAAGAAAGTTTTTCTTTAATAATTTATTAAAAATATTAAAACTTCTCTTATAATCTCACCTCAATCTTGCAGTCAACAGATTATTTATGATTTCGGAAATCAAGCAACTTTTATGTAGTCTTTATTTATCAACCAAAAAACTTTTTAAAATTTTTTTTTTTGACATTTGGCAACAAAATGTTTATATCATTTCAATTCATTAAAATGCAAATTTTTAAAATTTACAACCCCCTGCCTGTTGGTATAAAAAAGCTGCACCTGCATTTCAAATGCACATGGTCTGCAATCAAACAATGTGCAAGTTTTTCTTTAGAAATGTTATTCTTTTGTTCTGTTTCTTCTCTCCAAAGGGTAGAGTGGCTTTCCTCTAATCAACCACTTTCAAAAATTTTATTGTTAATTTTTCGTACGAAATAAACGAAAAAAGTCGTTGTGTTACACATGTGTGTAATAGAAATTGTTCGGATATCAAAGAAAAAAGGTGGAAGTGCATTTACGAGTCTTAGAAAATGCACCTTGTTTTTAATGTTTCGTTTACCAAAAGCCTTTTTTGCAACAACAAGTTTTGATGGAAATATGCCAAAATTCTTATCGAGTTGTTTTTGTTATTGCTGCTGCAATACAAGCATTTGCTTTTATATGCAAAAGAAACGAAAAGAAAAAAATTAACGTTTTTTAGTGCGATATATTTAAGGGCTTTTTAGTTGTTGTTGTTTTTGCGAAATATTCTTATAAGCCTGAGTATGTGTTTGTGTGTGTGTGTGTGTGCATTTAAAGTTTTTTCAATAACACCTCTCATGTTTTCTAGTACTAATTGCTGAGTTGCACAATTGTGCACTTCCGGCCATATTTGTCCTGACACGTCACGTACTTTGTGTCAGTTCATTCATTCAATCCTACATCGTAACATGTACATACATACATACACATTCTAGGCATGAAAGTTGTGCATACAACCCAACTCCCTGCTGCCTGCTTGCATGCAAGACAGAGAGAGAGAGAGACAGCAACAGAGTGAAAGATTTTCTTTCACCTTAAGAAAATGCATTTTTGTATGCAATTTTAACAAGAGTACAACACAAAAAAGTATTCAGAATTCAAAAATATGTAACTTTTTTTCTTCTGCCACAAAAAATTTCCTTTTTTTCGGTTTTATTCCTTTTTGCATACCTGTTGATGTTTTGCTAGAGTACTTGACGTGGTCGAGAGGATGGTACTCAATTTACTCACTGGGTTTTGTGTGTTTTTGCGAGGAGTCTAATCATTTTCTTTAAAAATGGCATTTTGTCACGCATCCCGAATGTCGGTAAATATTCGTAAATATGCTTAACAAGTGAACTTGTTAGTAAAATAGCAAACAACTACAACAACAACAGAAATATCTGCGAAACTTTTTCTATTGGGAGTTGTTAAATATTAAAGAAATTTTTATGTAAAATATTTTTGATTTTTATTTTTCATAATTGCTGGCAGAAAAGTTTTTATGCTGTCAAATAAATACAAATTAAAAACAAAAATAACATTTTAAAGAAAAATTAATATAAAAATTCTTTTAAATTCAGAACATCGTTATTTAAAAAAGTTTAAAGCAACTGGAAAAGAAGTTGGAAGGAAATTAATAAATAAAAAAATTGTAATTGTAGTTTTGTTTTAAATAACGGGTCTGCCATCTAACGTTTTTGTTTCAACTAGTGCTTTTTTCGTGAATGGTAACACTTAGCTCATGTCTGATTTGACAGGTTATAAGTTTTATCCATCCGCTGAACGAATATGGTTGTGTATACGCTTGAACAACGCTGGGAAATATTGCGACATTACTTTGGCCGATTTTGCCAAAAAAAAAATCATCTTTTCAGAAGAAGCTCATTCTGATCTTGGCGGGTATGTAAACTAGCCAAATTTAGGGCATTTGGGGCACAGAAAACCCGCACGCATACATTGAAAAGCTGATACACCCAAAACGAGTCACTGCTTGGTGCGGATTTTGTTCCAGGGGCATAATTGGGCAATTTTTCTTCGAACGTGAGCAAGGAGTGGCCGTGGTCAATGGCGATCGTTATCGGGGCATGTTGAACGAATTTTTGTTCACAAAAATTGAAGAGGAGGATATTGGCAACATTTGCTACACTCAATGTTTTGCGCCCTGTTTGTGAAGATCGCATTATCAGCCGCAGAGCTGATGTCGTTTGGCCACCGCGCAGCTGCGATTTGACACCGTTGGACTATTACTTGTGGGGTGCCGTCAAAGATAAGTGTTACGCCAACAAGCCAGAAACAATTGACGCTTTAAAGGATAATATTCGTGAAGCCATTGGTGAAATACAGCTGCACACAATCGATAATATGCTTAAAAATTGGACCGATCATGCAGGCTACTGCATGGCCAGCCGAGGCAGCCATTTGAATGAAATTATTATCCATTTTTAACCGGAAGGATTGTACTTTCAAATAAAAAAAAGAAATTTGAGAAAATTTCAGTAGTTTTTTTTATAAAAATTAAAAAAAAAGTTAATTGGCGGACCCTTTAGAATCTTTATATGAAATCAGCAGTCTCTTTAAGCTTAATGATCGGTTGTAGCTGAAATATAATTTAAAGCAACCACAGGAAGTCGGCATCAACTTAAAACATTTCGATATTAATTTAAAAAAAAGTATTTTTGAAAAGTCCTATCATTGATACTAAATGTTGAACAGAACAGGACTGCAACTTCAAGCAAAACGCTGTCAAATAAAACTAGACGCATTATTAATATACGACAGTAACCTCAATTACTTTTTAATATTTTTCGGTTCTTCGGTTTTGTTACCACGGTTTGTCAAAATAGATTAGATTCAAACTAGCTACTGCTTTAAATGTCGTGCTGTATAAAAAGTCGTTATGCCTCAGTGCTGTTTCAACACTAAAGGCCAAGGACTGACTCTCCTACAAAGACGTGCGATTATGTCAAATAAAAATATGACGTAATGTGTAATTGGATGTCATATTCTCACATTCACAACAGAAACTACTATTTTATGAAAATTTCGGACACGCTTGTCACACATGTGCACTTTATGTCCACACTATCACACTTCCTTAATACACATAAAATTTTTGACACACATTTTGACACACAAGTCAGTCAGTCATGGTCTTAAGCAATTTAACAAAAACTAAATAGCCAAAAAAAATTTATATGTGACCTACTCCGAAAAAAGGGATCTAGTGTGTCGAAAAACGGGTTTGGACTTAATAAGATTTTACCCTATAAAAACGTACAAAACGAACTGAAGTTGCGTTCACAGTGATAATGCGTTATGAAACTTTAAGTGCGTTTTTCTCAAAACTTTATTTTCGCACACTACATCCTTTTTCTCGGAGAAGGTATTTTTTACTATAAAAAATTTTTTTTTTTAATTCAAGTTCATTTATTCTATAAATGAACTTCCTAAAACATTTTCTAGATAAAATTAAATTGTAATAATTTTTAGGAATATTTAAAAATTCTTCCGTATTAGCCGAGTGAAATTCATTTTCGAAACCAGTTACGATTTCATCATCAGCACTCTTTATCGGACTACACATATGAGTAATATTTGAAATTAGTATTTATGTTACAATTCAATGAATGTTGTAAATAAAATATTCGAATTTTAAAAATTTTTAATCGTTTCAAAACAAGTTTATAATGTGTCAGTGGATCAGCTGTCGTAAATTAGTTTCTTGATTATTCGAATATATTTAATAAAATTGTTAAAAATTAAAATTTTAGTAAACAAAGAAAAAACGTTTTTATGCATAAAACCATTTAAAGAAATTACAATTTTCCTTAAGTTAGAGTTTTGGAAAACTTTTATTCGATTAATTATATCACATATCTTTTTTACGAATAACTATTACAACTAAGTGGTAGTAAATTTTGTTAGAAATATACGAAAAATATTTGAGTTTTACCTTAGCATTTACAAAATAATAAAATTTATAAATAAAAATAAATAAAATTTTTTTTATTTTATGGCTTGCACGAATAATCGGTTATTCGGTTTGTTGTGTGTACGACTAAATTGTATCTAAAAAAATATGTTTTTGTAAATAGTATAAGACCGAATGTTAATTTATTTCATTTCGTTTTATTTTTAATCGAATAATATTTTAAGCGACTGCGAATAATCGGATCGAATAATCAGGTAAAATACTACAAAATTAATTATTATTTCAATATTATTATAAATGTACATTACATACAATTATGTCTGTATTTTAAAGATATGTTTATTGTCTAAACATCCAAAGTTATTAACTTGCCCATACTTGATTCGAATAAAAATAAAATCGCTTAATCGAATAAAAAACTTAAAATTTCTGTTGAAAATTAAAAAAAAATTGAAATTGAAAAAAAAGGTATTTGTATTGAAATTTTAACATATTTTACAATTATACTGCTCTTTTCGATTATTCGATTAATTGATTACTCGTTGTTTTATAAGTAATTTTCGAAATTTATATTAAATCGTTAATATTTAAGTCTTGCAGATTTTAATGATTTTTAATCAATTCATCACAAGTGATCACTTAAAGTTGTTTAGCAATTTTTTATCTAAAAGCATTATTTTGCATTCGATTATTCGAATAAAATTGTGAAAAATTTTACAGAAAATTATTTAAAATATAAATAAAAATTAAAAGGTTTTGTAATGCTATAAAGGTTTGACACACTTTATGTAAATGATACACGTGCACATTTCACTTTTATATACATACTAGAAAAGCCCGGCGCGCGTTTCTACGCCCCCTAATAATTAAAAATGTCTTCCGATTTTAAATTGAATATCAAGTGCAAAAAGCTAAAAATGATAACTTTTTTTAATGGGCGTGGCACTGCCCACTTTTCTAATCGCTAAACTGTATAGTCGTGATATCAATATGTGTGCAAAGTTTCAGAAAAATCGGTCTAGTGCAAGTACCTCAAAATTATAACTTTTTTGTATGGGCGTGGCCGTGCCCACTTTTCTAATCACCAAAGTATATAGTCACGACAGCTCAATATGTGTCCAAAATTTCAGAAAAATCGGCGAAGTTCAAATACCTCAAAATTATAACTGTTTTTTTATGGGCGTGGCCCTGCTCACTTTTGTTATCACGAAATTATTAAGTCATGACATGTCAGTATGTTTTCAAAGTTTCAGAAAAATCGGTCCAGTGCAAGTACGTCAAAATTATAATTTTTTTTTATGGGCGTGGCCCTGCCCACTTTTTTAATCACGAAATTATAAAGTCATGGCAGCTCAATATGTGTGCAAAGTTTCAGAAAAATCGGTCCAGTGCAAGCACCTCAAAATTAAAACTTTTTTAGGGGCGTGGCCCCGCCCACTTTTCTTTTCTCGAAATTGTTTAGTCATGACAGCTCGATATGTGTGCAAGGTTTCAGAAAAATCGGTCAAGTGCTGATAACTGATAACTAATTTTTTATGGGCGTGGCCCCGCCCACTTTTTTTCACCCGGAAACACTCCCTGGTATGTGTACAACAACTTACCAAAGTTTGAGCCCGATCAGTTTTACAGTTTCGGAGTCTATAGCTAACACACACACACACACAGAGTTTCACTTTTATATATATAGATTTGTATTCGAACTTGCAGAACCCGAAGCGCTTTGCTGGATGCAACAAAGCTCTGGCATTTTATTTTTAGTAAATATATAAGGTTAGGGCGTTTAGTTTAACAACCCACGTATTCCTTTTCTCTGGCATTTAGTCGTCCATAATTCCAAATTTACAGAAAATAATTCAAAAAAAATACAGTAAAAAAATATTGTATGTTAAAAAATGCTTTTGGTAACATCCAATGCGTCTTGTGTTATCAAACATTTTTAAAAGCCCTTTTAGTTTCGATGTAAAAAACTATGAGTTTCAAACACAATCTCAACTTAAAATACTTCGCAGTGAGTGTTTAAGAAAATATTTTTGTATTAGAGTTCTGGAAAATTTTAATGTCATAATATATCCCGAACTTGAAAAAAATGTCCATTACTTGTTTATCTTTAGTTCCCTTAACTTACCTCTGCGAACGAATATTTTCCGATTTGAAATTCATTATTTCAAAACAACGGAACAAATTCACATAATTACAAAAAACATTTTGCTATTTCGAAACATCATGCCGTATACTACTAACTGTCATTTATGAGTGTACTTAAATAATTTCTCTCCTTTTTTCACTCTCACTAATAGAACTGCAAAAAAATGATTTAACTGCCTGTTCAACGATGTCGAAAAAAAACCCAAGCAGAATTTCATTCGTACAAATATATTGAAAACAACAACAAAAACTAAAAATTTGTAGTATCAGTTCCCCTTCTCCGATCGTACCGATTTTCGGCTGGTTAAGGACAAATAAATTGCAGGCCAATTACACAAATATTTTAGGATTCTAGATGTTATATTTTCCAAGATATTAAAAGAAGTTTCTTTTTTTATATTTAAGGTGCCACGCCTACTTTTAATTTTCAGTTCATTTTAATCTCAACTATGCAAGTTATTATAATAGTCCACACGAATGTAAAAGACAATAGGTATTACAGTACTATAAATATGTAGGAAAAACAGTTGATTTTGTATGGAAGGTGCCACGCCCACTTAAATTAAAAAAAAAATTTAAATAAGAACCATACTTGAGCCTCATTGATTATTGTTTCAGTCGTTCTCCAATTTTAGAAAAATTCGTAAAAGTGGGCGTGGTTACTTTTTTTCCGTTAAAACATAATGTTATCAAATTGATTATTTTAAATAAATCGGTGCAACAGTTGTTATTTAAAGTGTTGTGATTACCAAAAAACGATATTTGATTTTTATTTGTATAGAATAACCGGTTATTAAGAGTATTTGTTTTATTTTGCAAAAAACTTCAAATCATATTGTATTTAATAAATATTTGTTGGCTTGGTTTATTCTTTAGTTGATTAATCGAATAATTTGTGCCGTATTCTTGTTTGTAACATTGTAAAGAATCACTTTAAAATTATTTCTTTGTATTGAGTTCTAAAACCCTTATACAGTCTTTTCGGTTTTTTTTTTAAATTTTTTTTATTTTAATATCTATGTCGTTTCCCTTCTTCTTTAAGCTTAAATTCTTTATATCACTATAAAGTTTTTTTCGTCGCTCCTTTTCATTATTTATTTGCAGTCTGTTTGAAATTGCAGTTTTATAGGAGCTTAAGATTAAGCGAACCTTTAACAAACATACAATGTCATCCTTATTCTTATTAAATAACATTTATAAAGAACAATGTTAAAGTTTAATTAAGGTCTTCTTAAATAGCTTGATCTCATAAACACTTTTTTATAAAATTTTTAAGACCTTCAAAATTACGTTTAGAATTTTTTTCATTACTTTTCCTTCCTTAAATATGTACTTTGTTGTTGGTATGAAAACCTACTTGTTGTAGGGTAACACACATTCACTTTTTTAATGTTTTTACCTCCATTTATGTTCATTTAATTTTGATTGTAAAGCATCTCTATACATACGTTAAGGAACGATAGTAAATTGTGTATCTCAAATGGTAGTTTCTAATGAGTTTTTAATAATACACGCCTGCGCTTTGTTATGTTAAAACAAGATTGTTAACAAATATTTTGAAAATTTGTTTGACGTTAGGCAAAAAGGTCTTGCATTAAATCGGGTTTAACTACAGTTCTTTTCTCTTTCATTTGGTATTAATAACTTAAGTCTGCTTCCAATCGTATCATATGCTCTTCAATAAATAGTTTCGAAAAAAGCATATCTTGTTTGATATAAAACCAAAACCGAGTAACCATTAAATAATCTTTAATACTATAAAATTTATCTTAATTTTTGTAAATATTTATTAAAATTTTGCAAAAAAATTTAAAAATTAATCGAGTAATCGTTTGGAAGTCTTTTTAAATAATCGAATAAAATTTATTTTAAAAATTAAACTTGTATATAGAAATATCTCTAGGTGTAAATGGATTTAAATTTATTTATTTATTATTTTATTTGCCTTATCATTTATTCGGTTTTCCGAATATGTTGTAGCCATTTGCATTGCCTTATTGAATTAATTGTAAAAATCAATCGGTTAATTTGCCATCTAAAAAAATTTTTATTTATATGTCCCGCATTATTATATTTATAAATAAATTAAATAAAAATTGCTATTTAACCGGGTTTTCGAAACACTTTTGAAGTTCTATTAATTTATTTCTGGTCTAAGCGTTATTAAAATGCCAAGTAGCTAGTACATAATCATTTAATAAATAATAATTTAATTATAATTATATAAACTAATGTAATTTAGTAATGATATAATAATGTATAAAAAAAATGTAATCGTGAAGCATATGTTTATTGAAATTTTGACAAAAATATTCGATTAACCGGGTAACCATATAGTAGCTTTTTTAAATAACCCGCCCAAATCTACGGAAAACCTTAACTTTTATGTAAGATAATATAAAGGGTTCGCCTTCTAACGTTTTTCTTTTCAACTAGTGCTTATTTCGTGAATGGTAACATTTAGCTCATGACTGATTTGACAGATAATTTTATCCTTCCGCTGAACGAATATGGTTGTGTATACGCTTGAACAACGCTGGCAAATATTGCGACATTACTTTGGCCGATTTTGCCAAAAAAAGTCATCTTTTTTTTCATTTCAATCTTGGCGGGTATGTAATCAAGCAAAATTGTCGCATTAGGGGCACAGAAGACCCGCACGCATACATTGAAAAGCCGATACACCCAAAACGAGTCACTGTTTTGTGCGGATTTTGGTCCAGAGGCTTAATTGGGACATTTTTCTTCGAAAATGAGCAAGGAGTGGCCGTAGTCAATGGCGATCGTTATGGGGCCATGTAGAACGAATTTTTGTTTACAAAAATTTAAGAGGAGGATATTGGCAACGTTTGGTTTCATCAGGACGGCTCTACGTGACACACAGCCGAAGCTACACTTTTGTTTTATAGCATTTACAAAAAAAAAAAAAGTTATTTGGCGGACCCTTTATATGGTTGATAGTTTTAAGTTTTGCACAATTTCCTTGAATTTAATTTGTTTATACGTGTAATCGATTATCCTTTTTTTTAATATTTCCATAAATTTCTAGGATAAACAATGCTCCTTCATAAAATAAAACATTTTTTCGATGATTTGAATAAAAATTATTTAATTGTTTGAAGAAACAATTTTTCCTTAAATTTTATTTTTTTTTTCGTGTAATCGATTATTCGGGATTTTCGAATATTTCCCTAAATTTATGGGATAAATAATGTCATTGTCATTTCCTTCATAAAAAAATATTTTTTCGGTTATTCGCCTAAAAATTATTCGAATTAAAATGATTTAATTATTCGAATAAAACTGATTAGACACTTAATTTTATTTGTTTTTTTCGTGTAATAGGTTGTTCGTTTTTTTTCAAATATATCCCTAAATTTCTGGAACAAATAATGTTTTGGAGTCATATGCATTCCTTTATGAATTAAAATATTTTTTCGATTACTCGCAGAAAAATTATTCGAATTAAAATGATTTAATTATTCAAACAAAACTAATTAGTTTTTTTCAAAAAATAGATTTTTACTTAAAAAAATGGATAGCTACAGTGTTTTTAACCAAATTATTTTAAAAAAATTTATATAATTATTCGAATAAAGCTAATTAGACACGTAATTTTATTTGTTTTTTCGTGTAATCGATTATTCATTTTTTCGAATATATCCCTAAATTTCTGGAACAAATAATGTTTTGGAGTCATTTGCATTCCTTTGTGAAATAAAATATTTTTTCGATTATTCGAAAAAAAATTATTCGAACTAAAATAATTGAATTGTTATATGAATTATAAAAGAAGGAATAGTTTTAAAAATGACTGTGCGTAAATAATTAATAGTTTCATTTTTTAAACCTATTCATTTTTGTAGTTTTTTGTTGTAGCCGCGTGAAATATTAATTTAAGCTGGGTTTGTCAGTTACTTTAAAAATTATTCTTATTTAAAAATAAGTTGACTAAATTTCTTAGAATTAAGCATATAGTTTTTTTATATAATTATTTTCCTCTATTACCTGAACTTGAAAACAAATGTTTTTGTTTATTCGAATAATTATTCAATAATTTTTCTAAATAATCGTCTAAAATCCCGTTAAAGTTTTATACAAAAGCAGCTAAATATTTATATAAATAAGCAGTATATACATACATACTACGTATAAATACATGTAAAACTTATATTTTGTTTTTTTATCAGTTATCCGGATTTCCGAATATATTTTTAATATTAGATTTAAGATTTTTATCTCATGTTTATTGTTTGTTGCCTTATTAATCGAATAACTGAGTTAACGATTATTCGAATAACTTGATTTTTTACTAAAAATAAGGATTTTAAATAAAAAAAAAACGCAATATAAGAGAAAAATAAAATATTTTTTACACAAACCGGTTTGTGTAAAAAAAGCGCGAGATTTTTGGAAAAAAATTACTAAATTTGAGGTTCTTTTAAAAGTAACTCGCAAAATTTCTTCAATCCTTTTAAGAGATAACACTATTTAATTGCTGTTTATTACTAAGTCTTGTGTATGACTGCAGGTGTGTGCAAGAGAGTGGTAAATGGCTACACCAACATTATTAAACATCCGCTTAAAAATATCACGAGTTTATTTACAACTGGATCTTTAATATGTATAAAAAAGAAAAGAAAACACAGATCTATCTGTTCTGTGTAAGCGGTTTTTTTGTCTGTGATCTTTATGATGATTATTGATGAGCTAGTGAGCTTGTGAGGAAATGCCCCTTAGGCTTGATGACAATGCCATATCCTTTAATACTACTTCCATATAAACAATAACACAACAACTATGCTCAACAACTGTTACTGGTACGAAACATAATGGTATCCAGGCGAAAACAACACCAAATACGAATAACAAACGAATAAAGACTATAAAGTTGAGATTTAACACTGATGCATTTTAAATTATGACGCCACTTAACATTTTATGATCATCTACTAAATTGTACAAAATGCACTGAAGAGGAAAATAAGAAACTAAACAACAAAAACAAAAAAAAAATAATACTTTTTTTCATTCGCTTGCCAAGCTGGGGCGTTAATGATCCATGCTGTGCGTTTATTATGACTGCGCCAAGCGTTTGTTTGCCTGATTTCTTTGTAAATTCTTTATGAGTTTTATAAGTTAAGCTTTTTAAATATACACACATACATACACAGCTGAAATGCGTGTGGTTTACTTGAAGTTTTGCTTATTGTAGCTTTTGGCTCATTTGTCTACTTCAGCGTCACTGGGAGGACAGTGCAGCTCTGCTGTTTTATTCTTTTTGCATTCACTCATCCATCTCGGCCATTCATTAGTACTTCAGAAATTCTTTTTCTCACTCTCAGCCCCTCAAGTCAAGTGATATTTAAATACTCAAGTATTAATTGTTCATACTTTACTTAAGCCTCCTCTAGTTCATTTTTTATTTCCTAAATACTACTCGTATTTTTGTAAAGTTGTCTTTAAGTCATTTTGACGAGTATTTAATATTCATATTTTATGCTTTTCATATTTCTTTCTTTTTTGTTTCCTTTTGTTGCGAAAATAAAAAAAAATTTATGTTACAAATGATCATGTTGTCGTCATTAGGTGTAGATGAAATTTATCTTTTTTTTTTCTTTACAAACTTGCCAACTTTAAAACTTCTTAAATATGAGCGACTGCGACCGGCTGCTTTAATTGATAAAGGAAATTTAATATTCAAATGTTTATTGTATTTTATATGAAAAGAGAACAGGTTATTAATGAAAATATATTTAAAATAAAGTGAAAATAATTCATTGAAGCTTTAGGAAAACAGCAATAGTTTTGAAATGACTTACAGTGGGGCTAAAATCATTTTTATTTATTTTATTCTCATTTTCTGTACAACAAGACGGAATCTTATATTTTAAGTACAGAAACGTGTTAAGAATATAATTAAAACAAGTAACAGTGCTATATTCGGCCGTGCCGAATCTTACATACCCTTCACAACGTGTAGTCATGCAATAACAATAGTTTGTATCACCATTCATCTCATATGAAAGACGTACATACATATAAAAAACATACATATATAAAAACATCTCATTGTAAAATTATAAATTTACATGTGTGTAAAAAAAATAAAAAAAAAATTTTAAAAAAATAATAAAAATATATATAATATAAAAAATAAAAAAAATTTAAAAAAAAATATTTAAAAAAATAAGAAAAAAATTAAATAAAAATTAAAAATAAATAAAAAAAATTTTAAAAAATTAAAAACAAATTAAAAGAAATAATAAAAATATAAATAATAAAAAAATAATTAAAAAAAAAAAAACAAAACAAAAATAAAAAAAAAAAACAAAAAAAATTAAAAAAAATTTGAAAAAAAATAATAAAAATGTAAATAATAAATACAAAATAAAAAACAATTAAAAAAAAATTTTAAAAAATATTAAAAAAAAATAAAAATAAATGAAAAAAAAATCAAAAAAATAAATATAAATAATATATAAAATAAAATAAAAAAAGTTTTTTTGGCTCAGCTATGATTCTATGCCATGTTCACTCTAGCCAGTCTACCACGTTTGTATGTGTGTATGTGTTGTATGTTGTTGTTGTAAAAAAAAAGAGGTGGTCTTGAGTTTTTGCTCATATCTCAGTTGTTTATGTACCGATGTTTCTGATTTTCAATACCGATCTACTCCCGAATATTTCTGATATTTTAATACCTCACCCGGGTCCAGGCGATGTCGGGGGGCTTAAAAAAGTTGATTTCAACATACACATGGATAGATGGTCAGACTAACAGAGCTAAGACGTCTTCCCTATCCATAAGCCTTCAGAAAATATATACTTTATGACAAACCTATATATACCCGTTTTCACTTTTGTGTGAAGGGTATAAAAAGTTTCCGAGAAATAACTAAATAAAAATGCCTCAAAACGATTAGCATTGCCATTTAATTGTTGGTTTAGTGGAAGAAAGTTCCAAAGGCGACTGTCATTCCGATACGAGGTATTGATGCCGTTGACTTATTACATTTCTTCTCCGTTGTGATTGCAACAACGGTAATCTATCAAATAACTGCCTGTTCAACGATGTCGAAAGAAAACCCAAGCGAAATTTCATTCGTACAAATACGTTGAAAACAAAAACAAATTTTTAGTTTTTGTTGTTGTTTTCAATATATTTGTACGAATGAAATTTCGCATGGGTTTTCTTTCGACATCGTTGAACAGGCAGTAAATATTTAGGTGTGTGAGCGTTAATTATTTTCCATCAACGCAACAGGAGTACGTATTCTTAGAAGATTTTCAAAATAAAATCCGTAAGGATTTTTCGAAACCGAAGAGATACGATCAAACCTTTTCAATCCGTATACGTATCTTGCAATATTATTGAACAAAATATTTAATTTTCTTTTGCTAACTGAGTCACAGTTTCTAAATAATTCAGCTGGCAATCAAGTAAGTTTTGGCAAGTGAAACTCTTATTTTGAAAGGTGTGAAGTATTGTGCAGATTAGATAGCTCGAAGTTTAATATACGTTTGGGTAACTAGTGAATTTTACATGATTGTCCCATGCCAAATTGTTATTAAATATTATTCCAAGATTTTTTCACTGCTTTTACAATTGCAATTTTGTCTCCGTTTATCACAATATCACCAACAATACTAGAATAAAAGTTCTTTTTGAGTATTACAATATATTTAGATTTTTGCGGTTTTAAACAAAGACCATTTATAGTTGCCCAAAAGTTAATTTTGTTTAACGGTTCATTAAGAGTATTAATACAACAAAATCTTGTACGTATGGGAGCTCGTTCCTGCGTATTGCATATATAAATATAAGTCATTAGATATAATTGAAATAAATCAAAAGATTGCAAGTTATTGTTTATATTATTGTCATTGTTGTGGCATCATCATATAATTAGCAAATTGTGGTTGTTGTTGCAGTTGTGGTTGTGATGGAATGTTTGGTGATGTTGTACTAAATAATGTTGGGCCGCCGCCACCAACAAGTGTGGCAGCATTACCCAAACCGGGAGATATATTAATGAACATAAAATAATATTTAAAATGGGTGGTCAACATAAAAACTAGAGATGTTTGTATATGTGCTCACAACAACAGTATTGTTGTAAGTATAGATAAATAGCAGACATTTCTGTAAAACATACGAGACCTCAAACATTTGTTTTGGAGTTTTTTTTTTAAATGCTATCAAACAATAAAAAAAGTTTTATTAAAAAATTACTTTAAAAATAGAATTTTTATTTCCTTCCAGAGTCTTAGCATCTCTGCTTTTAGCCATCAAGAAATAAATTCAAATTTTAAAATGCGTTGTTGATTTTGCCGATTTCAAATCTAATATTTTTTGTGAGATTTTTCTTTATGACTTTAAGCTGTATGTTTTTATAGCCGAGTTTTAGTATGTGTTAATTGTTGAAAATCATGCGAATTTGTATTAATAAATTTATGAATTTGTTTCTAGTTTTTTTTTTTTTAACAAAAATTTTTATTATGTCTAGTCTTGGCTAAAAGCTAAATGTTTTTCTTTGTTTTCCACTGCAAATGTTTTTTTAACAAGAAACCGTAAAGAAGTTGTTTAGTTTTTGTGTTTTTCGGTTAGTGTTAGTTGCAGTTTGAGTTTATTAATAATATTAATAAATATTTATGTTTTAAATTACAGTTAATCATAAAAATTGCAACAAAAAAAAAAAAAAAAAAAAAAAAAAATAACTGCAAGTACTACTACTAACATAAAGTTACTCGTACTCGTGTTTACTTTTTGCAGACACGAGTGTGTGTGCGCATTACTTTGTTGGCTAAAACTTGTGCATTTTCACGCTCTGGGAGTTTGGTTTTTTTTTCAACTTTTAATGAATTTTTCTTTTTTGTTTTTGTTATTATTAGTCATCTATTAAAGAAATAATATAAGACTATAAGGCGATTAAATTGGTAAGAAAAACAACAACAACAACAACTCTTGCAAATTAATCTTGTAATAGATCAAAGTCTGGATATGGTCTGGGTATCAATTACAACAAGTTGGTCTAGTATTAATTTTAAGAATGATTCAGTTTAGAAGTTCACTAAACTTTCTAACAAGCTTGAAAACTAATACAGTAAATAGTAGGTAGAGGCAAGTTATGAATATCATTATATTTAACTTTACGATTAATTATTCGTCAAAGTTCACTTAACTACTACGTCAATATTGATAGAACATTTGTAAATTTATCAAAAGTTTATTAAACGAATTTTATATGAAAAGTTTGTTTAATAAACTTAAAAGTTATTTAATACGATTATTCGATTAATCGTTAAATTAGTTTTACGAATAATCTTAAAAAATTGCGTTTATTCAAATTTGGGGTAAAATTTAAAATTTATATACATATTTTAATTTGTATAATTTTAGAAAAATATTTAGTTTATAAGACTTTTCATCATTGTTAGATATTCGGTTATTCGAATAATATTTAAAAATGCATGTAATTTTTTTTAAACAAATTACTATAAATAAACAAAAGAATAATTATATAACAAATAACGTCAACTGTTTTCAATTTATCATATTAATCGATTAATCGATTATTCGGTTTTTTATTAGTCGCCAAAAAATTCGCACTAAAACATTATTTAATTATTTATTTTTAATACTTCTTTCTTTTTTTAAAAAAGTTTGTATTTATCTGTTCTATTATTTAATTAGTCTAATTAAACCGGTTTTGCGAATAATCGTAAAACCCAAATATATATGTAGATACAATTTTTAGATTAGAAGTAAACATTATTTAAGTAATAATATTGAGCTTTTAAAAAAAAAATTAATATTTTTTAAATTGTTTCCTAATTTTTGATTGATTTATTAATTCGGTTATTTGGTTTGGAGGTTATTCGGCGAAAATATTTATGCACGTTTATCTGCTCATTTTACAAAATTTTTAAAAATGTGTAAAATCGCAAGCATATTGATAAAGCGGTTGATCGATCGTAATGGAAAATCTGCTTCGAAATTTGATTCACATGTGTGCAAGTGTGTATTGATCTTCATGAAGAATATTTTCAAAAACAATAAACCCTTTTTCGATGATAAATATTTATTTTTTGACTCTAATGCCGAAATAAAAACGGCAACATACACAGTTAGATATGCACGTTATCGGATTGTAAATATAACGGTTCGTTAATATATTTGCTTAATCGGATTTGTGATGATTCGATAAAACTATGCATTAAATTTTGTTGTTGTTGTATTCATGATGCTTTCGTTTTAAACACTTGGAAACTATTTTATTCGATTAATCGAAAAAATATTTTATTGGGTTTTCGAATAACTCTTAATTTTTGAGTTAACAGTTATAAAATTTGGAGTTAAAGGTTGTAAATTTGCAAATATAAAATATTTTTCCATACAGACTTAAGGTCATCACTCAATTAGAATATTTAAATAAAACTTTTAAAGCGTTTATTAAATATTAATTTGTGAAATTTGTATTTTTATGAATTAAATACTTAAATTCTGTCTATGGACAAACGATGGTCTTACTCAAATATTTTTCCCTGAAGAATAGCACCCAAGGGGCTCTAAAAAAATTTAGAATTTTCAAAAATTAATATTTAATGAAACGTACTATGAGTTTTATTTAAATGTTTCAATTAAGTAACATGACCTCGAGATTTTTTAAAAAAATATTTACGCATTTAAGGTCGGAAGGAATATACTTTTACTGCATGCATACATAAGTTTATATATTTATTCGATTAATCGATTATTCGGCTTTACAATTTTTGGCTAAAATTTTTTTAAAAAAAATGTTTTTTTTTAATACACTTTTGGGTTTTCTAACTCATTTCTCGTTTGCAATGTCTGTGAAGTGTGTTGTGTTATGTTGTCAACAATTCTTTCTCTAGTGCAACATGGTTTTTGTAAAAGAAGATCTACATCCACAAATTTAATGGAACTGACGTCCTTCATCAATACTGGATTTTGTAATGGTAATCAAACCGATGTAGTCTATACTGACTTTACATTGCAACCACACTTTCAAGTTTTTCTGTCAAGTTTTTCTCACATACTACTTGTCAAAATTAATTTATGTTGATTGCTGTGACGTAGGCTTCACGCAATTTTAAAGCAATTTTATTATTCAAAATGTATTTGTCAAGAAAACAATTTATTAATTATACTTAGTTTAAATTGAGGCAGAATATTTGTAAAACACAAAACAAAAAATTATGGCGGCAGAAAATTTGTCAAAAAAAAATAATAAACAATATTTCATCACAACAATCAGCTGTTTTCTTGACTGCAAATTGAAACATTCGATGAAAAGGGAAATTCAACAGAAAGTTCGCATCAAGTTCTAAAAGTATGATTGTATTAGTAAAAAAGTGTGAGTGTATTGAAACTTGATACACAAAACTTGATCGTGTAACCCCTGTGTTAGTAAAGCTTTCGACAAGGTCAACCATTATTTATTGTTAGTGAAGCTCAAAAACTTAGGATTTCCGGGTTACCTTTTAAAATGGATTAGTTCTCACTTAAAGGATCGGAGACAATGTGTTTTTTATAATGACTGTATATCACAACATATTAAAGTAAGTTCTGGAAGTCATCTCGGCCCCATCCTATTTTTATTGCTTATAAATGATCTTCCAAAGGCTATTCAATACAGAAGTATTTTAATGTTTGCTGATGATGTCAAACTTTATTCATGGATTAGAAATGTTGAGGACAGTTTTTACCTCCAAACTGATTTAAATAATTTCTTTAATTGGTTTGCGGTAAATCTTATAGAATTGAATTTAACAAAATGCAAATCTATGACTTTCTGCAGATATTTACCGATTTTAAAAGTTTACACTCTAAATGGCTCTAAATAAAATGTTGTTGACTCGTTTTTGGATCTTAGAATTCTCTTTGATGTAAAAACTAATTTTCACTCTCATGTAAAAATGACAATAAATAAAACTAATGGGATATCAAGTTTTATTAAGCGTTGGGCTAAGGAATTTAATGATCCTTATGTGACAAAAAATGTATTCACGTCATTGGTAAGACCTTTACTGAAATATGGATCAGTAATTTGGGATCCCCAATATGATGTGTATGTATATTCAAAACGTTGAATCAGTCCAAAAACAATTTTTTCTGTTCTGCTTTCGTAGCTTGCGTTGAAATCCCAATACCAACTTACCGTCATATCGAAGTCGTTTATTACGCATTGCGCTCCCAACGTTACAAAGCCGAAGAATTGTTTCCAATATTATTGCATTTGTCCTGAATTTAATTCAAGGTAAAATTGATTCTACATATCTACAACGTAAAATATGCATCAATGTTTCTAACAGGCGGTTCAGATCTTATGAACCGTTATATATAAAATTTCACCGATCAAACTTCATTAACTTTGATCCATTTAAAAAAAATTTGTGCTGAGTTTATGCACACATCGACTCTTCCGATAATGCTGCTGTAACTAGAGTAAAGCTGATAAGGTTTCTAAATTCAAATGCTTATATCTATCTAATGATGTTTTTGTCTTTCGTTGTTCATATAATTATTGTTTTCTTTGAAAAAATATTGCTCAACTGTATATTTTTATGTTGATTGAATAAAATAAATAAATAAATAATTTAAAATCCTTAATTCTACATAATTTTTGCTTAAATATTGTTTCGATTTCAAAACTGTTGGCTTAAGAAGTTATGCCGTCTGCATTGAAACACAATATTTTTTATTGCTGTTCCCATTGCTTCCTGTTAATTGTTATTTATAATAATAATTGTTTTCCTATTAAATCCGCAATTTTTTAAATAATCAGCACGTAAATTATGACTTACATTACATTTAAATTTTGTTAATAAATATTTGCGGTTCTTTTTTTTTAATTGTAGTTACAATAGTTTAGAGGCAGCCTCGTAAATGGAGATGCTTGCTTGCATTTAATGCTACTTTTTATTTACACTAAATTATATGTTTAAGGCAGATGATGTTGCTAGTTTGTACAATATTATTAAATTGTTTTGATATGAATAAAAAACACACAAGAGAGAAACATATAAAAATAAAACGTAAATAATAATTAAAATATCAATTAAAGGCAGCGGTTCATAAAAAACATGAAGAATGAATGAAAATGCTTTTATGTGTTATAGTTTGAGGTTAGTTTGAAGAACTTGGCAGCACTTTTTATGCAATGTTAACTTTTGTTTAGTTATCGTTCTATGGAATTTTGAACTGAAATGTGTATGCATTGTCAAAAGAATTATGACGCCATGTGATACGCAAAAACTTCTCATTTTACAGTTTCACAGAATGACAACTGACTGACGTTTTATTATCAAAAACGAAAAATCATGTTTTTTTTACACAAATTGAATTGGCATAAGAATGCCTTAGTTGTCAATTCGGTTGAATTAACACAAATCGTTAAGGTGAAAGTTTAAATCGTTGGTCACTAGTAGAAAGGACTTAACTCAAATAATTGTAACTTTACAGGAGAAGGTAAAAACGTAACAGAAACCGTATTGTCATAATGTAAATTGTTTTGTAAAATTGCTTGTAAAATTGTTTGATTCTATTGCGTTAAATTTTTGTGTCGCAGTAAATTTGTGTAAAATGTATTAAAATCAATGAAAAACTCAATTTCGTAAAAAATACGAGTTAGGACCTTCTAATTGGATATGAATTGGACATGGTTTAGGCAGACCCGATATTAATATTACCCAGTCAGCCCTACAATAGGACCCACAAGGTTATCGTTTATCAGGCCGATCCGGCATTACATAAAATAAAAGTCATAAAGTTTGGTTGAGATCTGTTAGACATTTCCGTAGTTACATTGAATCAAACATCTTGATGTATCTCACAGACACCTGTTAGTAAGATCAGGATTAAAATGCCTAATTTAGGTGTTGAATATCTTGTTCAGAAAAAATGTAATAAAAATAAATAATAATACAGCATCTTAACTACACAGATGGCATCAGCACAATTTCACCGACCTGAAATTGAAGCTTCGCATGGTTGAGCTGATGGCTGCTAAGATGGGTTTAAAAATATACGCCCTTAAGAGAAAAACAATGCGGATTAATGTGGAAAATATCCAATAATTAAGGCTGTCTGTTATCTCACTTCAAGGTGTAGAGTCCTTTATATACCTAGACCCTGTCATTTCGAAGTCGGAAGGCCGTATGGAGTACTTGAGGCGGTATGGAGCTCATCCCAACTTTACACTGGTACTAAAACGAGAATCTTTAACAGTAGTATTGAGATCACGCTGTTGTACGGCCGTGAATCATTGAACGCCGCACCAAAGGATGTGCTGTCACTGTTTAATCATTTGTTAACTGCTGTCTATGCAACGTACTGCAAAACTTTTGGTATGTGCGTATTAACAACCAAGCGCTCTGGACTACTATATACCTGCATAGAGTACACCCTAAAGAAACCACTCGGAGATATAACAGGTTAGGTTAGGGTTAGGTTGAAAAGGAGGGGTATAAAAGCCCAAACCCATGACAGGTATGCACTTATGCCCAATTGGCATGTTGTGCGCTCCATTTGGAAAACAGAATTCCCAAACAAAAACTATAAACATAATTTCCCGTAAATGACGGACTAGTCCAAGAACCCAGTCCCCTCAATGTAACGCCTTATGGATCTCCAGTTCGAGTTTCCCAGGTATTCTAAGTTCGGCATAGTATCCACTGTAAAGTTTTCGCGCCTAATATGCCCAAACGCAGGACAATGACAGAGGTAGTGTACCAAAGTCTCATCCTCTTCCTCGCATGCTCTACATGTTATCTCCTCAGATAATCTCATGCGAGCTAGATGAGTTCTCAACTCCGTATGACCTGTAATCACACTGGTTAGTTTCCTAAGTGTAGGTCTACTTAGTCTCAGAATCTCCTTTGATTTCCCAAGATTTGGGTCACCCCATAGTGTTCTTGTCACCTTACCGACATCAGTGCTTTGCCATTTTCTGACATGTTCCTCCATCGCCCAACGCTCAAGTTCATCCCTTAATCGTTCAAGGGGCCTGGCGCTCTCCAAAGTCACAGCACCCAGAAGAGCCCCCACCCCGGACAACAAGAAGAGATATAACAAGAATTGCCTTAGACTAGAACCTTCAAGACCAAAGACGCATTGGAAGATCCGCGCATACACAAAAAAAGCAACTTGAGAGGGAAATCATGCCAAAAGCTAGAATTGCTTGGAATATTAAAAACTCATTAAACTTCCAAAAGCAATTGCAGAGAAAATGCAGCAGGAAATCTCAGTAAAAATATGAAAATAATGTAACAATATTTAAAATGTAATTAGTAATGTGTAAAACTAGTAGTTCAAATGAAATTAAACCCATATACACACAACCACACACACACACACACACATATACATATACATACGAGAGCAATAACAATAACAACCAACGGCTAAAAACAAGAGATTATCAAAGAACAAAAATTATTAAAAAAAAAAAAAATGAAAATGAAAATAAAAAAAAATATTTTTGAAAACTATAATTATGAACAATTTAAGTATGAATGAAAGATACACATCTGATACTGATGATGATGATGATGAGATGAAATACAAACTGACATACACATGTACTTAACAATTCTAAAACAAAATCAGTTTAACAAAATTAAAACAAGATAAGAAATTTATGAATGAATGGATTAAAACAATAAAACATAGAGAGAACCTGTTAACAAATAAAATGACAAGAAGAAGAAGAAGAACAAAAGTTAAAAAATACGAGGAATTGTAATAAATGATATAAATTTTGTTTTTTATTTTTGTTTTTGCTTTCGCTTTACGGTAATAAGAAATATTTTTTCAAATAAGAATTGTGAAGAAGGGGGAAAAAAGAAGAAGAGAAACATTGATTTAATTAGGTATCATTTCCTGGATTAACTGAACTCTGTACGAGGCGCTAGTCAGACGGTGGCGTAGTAATCGATTAACTTTAAACAGCCGTTTCATTTGTCAGCACAACCCTCAATGAATGTAATAGAAGAGAGTGATTTTGATGAGTCATATTTTAACATTCACTTCAATCAAGCTAATTAAAATTTATCAATGATTTGCTTTTAAATGAGAATCTATTTCTAACATTGGTAAACAATATGACAAGTTTTTTATTTTATTTTATATTTTTTTTTTTGTTGTAACAAAATCTTGCACATGAAAAATATTTGAGCTTCAGAGGTGTTTTTTTTAACATTTTTATTTGAATATATCAAACGGCATATGGCCACCTTGACTGGGTTAGAGGAATGTTCGGTCACTTTGTAGCAATGGAGGGATTTAAGGGCATTTAATTTCTGATAGCCACTATTTCCAAGGAAATACGAACCAGTGACTTCACAGGCTCACAAAAGCAAAGACTTGACAAACAATGACTTTCTCTGGATGTAATTGTTTCCCAGTAATCGCTTGCGGATTATCTTCATTCCAAATGTGTCAATTTCCCTTATGGACGTATCAATTTAACAAAAAATTGGCTCCACTGATCAACAAAATTCGCGATAAGTTTTACCAAAAAAAAACTACACATTTTGCAGACGTTGCACAGTTAAGTTATTTTTAAAACCATCACAGTGAGTGTAGGGTATATATAGGTTTGTCAATTGTCATTTCCGACCTCACATAAAGAATATATTTTCTGAAAGCTAATGAATAGGTGAGTCGACTAAGCATTGTCTGTCTGTCTGTCAGTCTGACGTGTGTATGTTGAAATCACCTTTTTGAAGCCCTCCAACATTGCCAAGACTCGTGTAAGGTATCAAAATATCAGAAATATTCGGAAGCAGATTGGTATTGGAAATCAGCATAATTACAACTGCCATTGTTTTTTCGCTTATTTTTACCACAAAAATTAAACTGTTCTAGCCCTAGGATAATTTATAGACACGGTTGTTACTATTTATAAATTTAATATGCCTCTCTAGAGATATTCATTGGGCAAATTGGTCACTAATCGGCAAATTTATAGGCAAAAATTATTTGATAAAAATATATATCTTTTTAAATATATCAAGTTTTTTCAAACTCCTAAATAATTTTTGATCAAGCTTAAGATACCAAATTATGAGCCGTAATCTGCAAAATTATTTCTAAGAGAAAAAATAACAAATCACATTGAAAGCAACCGAGATATAAGCACCAATTTATAACTGCTTCAATGTATTTCCTAAAATTTACAAACGGAAATCGGTTCTATACAACAGAGAATCAATATAGGGATCAAATGAAAGGGCTTGAGTATTAAGATATAGTTGGCTAAGAAAAGAAAAATATGCAAGATGGCGTCCTAAAATAAATTTTTTTTATTTTTTTAACACAATGCTGTCACCAGCTGTGGTTCAACTTTTGATAATTCTGTTAACTTGGGATTATTGTTTTAAAGAAAAAAAATCCTTTTGCCTAAGGCGGCCTCTCCTGAACAATGTGTGATGGTAAAACAGTGATGGTACACAATCGTTTGAATTTACGAATTTCTTTATGCACTCATGGGTGTAACGAGATCATTCTTAACGGTGCATTTCATCTAGAATTTAAAAAAAAAATAAAAAATATGCATAAAAAATTTACTCAGTTTCTGCAATCCCAGCTTTTGCCAACCCCAGAAATAAATATGAAGCTACGCCAATGCTGAAAAAAGAAGCATTAAAATGGGAGAATAATTGTTTCTATTCCTGAATATTTGCAAAAGATTGATACTATATACAGACCGTGCTGCATGTGTGGGCTTCTTAAAATTGATTTCAACAAACACACGGATAGACGAATATTGCTCAACCAAATCCTGGGGACTTTCGCAGAGGTGCACTTCGGTGCGGAACGCTCTTTGTCTGCTATTCACTTGGGAATAGCAAGAAGCAATTCCTCTGTATGAATTTTCCAAGCAGCTCACTACTTCCGGTCTTAGACCAAGTATTCCCTGGTAATGCCATTCAGACAACCGTCTGGTGGCAGCTAGAGTGAGAAGGCTAAACCTGCCTAGAGGTAGTTGGCAGCCCCAACACTAGGATCGGGATGCAGTGGTCTAATCAGCCCTCATTCCTAAATCAAAATGATTACAGAAACGTCAATTAATTCAAATAACAATCCCCCCTTGATGACGACTTTTGGCTTTAAAAAACGGTTTATGATTGGTACATGGAACGTCAGAACTCTATCGGAAACATCTCGAATAGAGCAAGTACGCAACGAAATGGCTGCATATAGCTTAGATATTTTAGGACTAAGTGAAGTACGCTGGTTAAATAATGGTTCTACAAATTTATCGTCTGGTTATCATTTTATATATTCGGGTAATACCACACATAAAATAAGAGGCGTTGGACTACTTCTTTCACCGAAAGCTAACCGTGCTTTACTAGAGCACAATGCTGTATCTGACCGCATTATCACAGCGAGGATAAACTCTAAGTTCCGAAAGATATCCATCGTCCAGTGTTATGCTCCAACCGAACCTGACGAAGATACTGCAAAAGATGATTTTTATAACCAACTTGACGCAACAATAAACAAACTTCCTACTGGTGATATTAAGGTAATAATTGGAGACTTTAACGCTAAAGTGGGAAATAATAACAATAACTTGCAGCTAGTCATGGGCACACATGGACTCGGATCTGTCCGAAACAACAACGGCGACAGGTTGGTTGATTTCTGTTCCCGAAACCGTTTATATATTGGCGGAACGAAATTTCCTCATAAGGACATCCACAAATATACGTGGGTGTGCCCAACTGGCCGAACACGTAACCAAATTGATCATTTTCTGATAAGCAAGCTTTTTTTGGGATCTCTAATGGATGTTAAAACTCGACGGAGAGCAGATATTGACAGCGATCATCATCTTCTCGTTGCAACACTTCGTCTAAGACCTGCTGCAATTAAAAAAAGTTGTAAGCCCGAAAAATACAATACCACGCGGCTATTGGATCGTAATATAGCGCAGTCATACAACGAAAGCTTGAGGACCGCTTTGCACAATAGTCATCATAGCACTTGGGCAGATGTATCACTGGCATGCAAAGAAACAGCAAAGTCAGTACTAGGTTTGAAAGAAGGCAAAAATAAACCCTGGATCAGCGATGAAACTTGGTTAGAAATTCAAAACCGTAAACAACTTCATAATGCAAGGATCAATGCTAAATCCCCAACAGAAAAACAACAAGCAATGGCAGAATATCGACAATCTGCTAGTCGAGTAAAACGTATGGTTCGTACAGACCGAGAAAAATATTATAACACCATAGCGGAGCAGGCGGAACAAGCTTCAAATACCGGAAATCTACGTGGAGTATATTCAGCCATAAAGCAGATAAATGGTAACAACATAAGAGGGACTGCAGTACTAAAAGCAATAGATGGAGCTGATTTAACAACATCGGAAGAACAATTAGAGCGATGGCGTGATTACTTCTCTTCCCAAGAGCCAGCAGAACAACAGGAAGACAATACACTTTTTAATCGTCGCCGAAATCCTAGGAGGGATATAGCCACAGATCCCCCGTCATGCTCGGAAATAGAAGCTGCTTTGAACGTGCTGAAAAACAACAAAGCCTCTGGTCCAGACAACATTCCTTCGGAACTGTTGAAGTATGGTGCAGGTACCCTAGCAGAGGTTCTTACCCCAATAATTCGCGAGGCCTGGATTTTAAATCGTATTCCGGATGAATGGAAAGAAGGTTTAGTTATTACATTGCCCAAGAAAGGCGATTTGACGCAATGCAAAAACTGGCGTGGAATAACTCTCCTTAATTCTATTGGTAAAATTATAGCATCCCTAATTAATCAACGTATCTCCCCTATAGCGGAGCAAATACTGCGTAAAGAACAGGCTGGTTTCCGGCAAGGTCGGTCGTGCGCAGATCATATCAACACGTTGCGCATCATAATTGAGCAATCAGCCGAACAAAACACTCCCTTATATCTTCTTTTTGTTGATTTTGAGCGCGCTTTCGACACAATATTCCGTAATTCAATGTGGTCGGCACTGTTATGTAAAGGCATTCCCGAAAAAATTGTAAACCTGATTCGTGAACTCTACAGGGATGCTAAGTGTAAGATTCGTTTTAACGGAAATGAGAGTCGCCCGTTCTTTCCCAACACTGGTGTAAGACAAGGTTGCATCCTTTCGCCAACGCTATTCTTAATACTACTCGATTGTGTCATGGAAAAAACCAATAGAGAAGCTCCTGTTGGTATTCGCTGGACCTTATCCGAATTTCTTTATGACACTGACTACGCCGATGACATATGTCTGATGGCCCATCGCTTTCAGGATATTGAAGCAAAACTTAGGTGTCTCTCCGAAAATGCTATAAAAGTTGGATTGAGAATCAACAGTAGGAAGACTAAGCTTATGCGAATAGGAACAGATGTAACAACTTCATTGGTGGTAAATAATGTTACTATTGAAGACGTAGATTCTTTTTGTTATCTTGGTAGTAAGATAACCAAAGATGGAGGGTCTCAAGCCGACGTTGCTGATCGTATCAATAAAGCACGCAGCTCTTTTTTATCGCTTTACAAAATTTGGCGTAGAAACAATATCTCGCGAAAAACTAAACTACGCATTTTCAACTGCAGTGTTAAGTCTGTGTTATTGTATGGCTGTTCTACCTGGAGCTTAACAAAAGAATCCATTCGTAAAATCCAAACATTTATAAACAAATGCTTAAGGCAAATTCTTAACATCTTTTGGCCTAATTGGATTACAAATGAAGCACTGCTGCAGATGGCGAACTCTAAGCCGGTAGAAATCGAAATTCGCAAACGCAAATGGACGTGGGTAGGTCATATATTGCGAAGACCACAATCAGAAATAGCAAGAATAGCCTTAGATTGGAACCCACAAGGACAGCGCAGACCTGGTAGACCCCGAAACACCTGGGTGCGCTACCTGAAACAGGAATGTGAACTTGCTCGAGTTTCATGGAATCAGGCTAAGGCGATTGCCAGAGATAGACAAAGATGGAGAGAATTTGTTGACGCCCTATGTTCACTTTGAACTTTTATTTAAGTATTAATTAGAAATCGATATGTGTTTCTATTTCTATTAATATTTAATTAAATAAAGGACATATATATATATATATATAAATCCTCTATTCATAAGATTTCAGAAAATATTTGTATATTTTATGGGATCAGAACTGAATAAGATATTTCGACAAACGGAATGAAAAAGCTATGAATACCCCTGGTATCACAGGTGTGGGATGTAAAAAAGGGCCTATTTGTCTGCTAAACAAAATAAGCTAGATGGAAGAATTTAATCTAAAATATTTAAAAAAAATTTTAATATTAAAAATGGGCTAAATCGGTTCCTAAGAAAAATTTTCATACATTGTAATGCGGAACTTGGTCATGACAAAAAACTCAAATCCCCCTAAAACTGACAGAAATAGCTGTACGCTACTTTGATTCATTTAATTCATGACTTATTGGGGCATTTTATTGAAGCAGAAGTTAATTAAAATGACACGCCCACTTTAGTCTTCCATATAAGAATTTTTCTTAAATTCAAAATTTTTGTAAATGGACAAAAAATATAGACGATTAAATGACTTTTTGTTTCAATATCGAAGTTGATTTCGTTACCGGAATTACTTTGACACGCCTACTTTAACACCCACCTCCATTAGGGGATTTTTTTATATTATTAACAAATTTGAAAGTGCTATGAAAATCAATGGTTTTATGATCATTTTTATTAAATAGGCGTATTTTATGTTCGACACGCCTACTTTCAGCCCCACCTACTAAATTGTAACTTATATGAATGTGTTAATTTCACAGAATATTGCAATAAATTTTTCACCGTTTATACAACCTAGTTTCAATTGGAATATAATTTTATGATTAGAAATGTGACAAATGCCACACCCATAAAAAATTAATACTCCATTTAAATCACTTTTGTTTGGTATGAAGGCATTGCATATACAATACTGGCCCTGGGTATTCGGCACAGGGTAAGGACAAGTGCCTGTGTGCACAACTCTATTCTATTGTGTGAAAAATCGCTTTGCTAAAAATTATTACGTTTTTTTAGTTTTTAATCAATTAATATTGATCTATTAAATTTAAAAATCAAACATAGTGCATTGCTCAGGGTGTTAATTCTCGTTCTGTGAAACAATGAAATGAAAAGTTTTTGTACAGTAAAAAGGTAGAGTGACACAATACGATATGACACACAAGGCACTTTTATTTCACAGTTTCACAAAACAAGAAATGACACCCAGCTGTCAGTCTAAACATGGTTAAATTACAAACATACACACAAGCTAAAAAAATAAAGATTTTCTGCCTTATTCATAAAAGTTATTAAAGGTTTAGAAATGGTTTATTAAACTGATTTTCTATGAAAATTTGAGTAAAAAACCTCTTATAAAGTTTTTTTAGTTTTTATGAATTAGACCGTTTATATTTAACATTTCGACTGTTTTTCATTGCACATTTTAAAATCCTAATTTGTTTTCTTTTCTTTTAGGCTTTAAACGGTTTTCTAATGATACTCACCTGTGAAGGCGAAGTATTTTTTGCCACCCACAGTATTGAAAGTTATTTGGGGTTTCATCAGGTAAGTTTTAAAAGAAAAATTTTCTAAAAAAAAAATCATTTTAAAATGTAAATCAACTAAACCTACAGGCTGATCTAACTATCACACAAATATTTGGTTTGATAGCCAACTTAACACAGCATACCTACATGTTCGCTTTATAAATTATCGTTATTGTCTGTTCGTGTGTTTGGTTGTTCGAAATTGTCATGGTCATTGTTATAAACAACACTGCCATGGTAAAACAGCTAATTTTTTGTTCTTTACCTTAAGGTTTAACTAAAATGTCAAATTTTGTTTATGCATGTGTATATATTGTGTATGTATATATTCTACCGCCAAAAAAAAAACACACACACACATATGCTTTTTGACATTTCAGTCGTCGTTTTCCACCAACAAAATGCAAATAGAATTTTGTTGTTGCAGAACTGAGGCTACCTGATGATTGTACCATGAACACTGCATTCATGACACTCCACTCCGAATACAGAACAAACCAATTACTATCAAGCCAGTTCAAACTTAGTGATTACGATTACCTACTTTCAATCTCTAGAATATAATCTAGAGTTGGGTCAATCGGTTACTTTAGTTCGTTTTTGCCAACAACTTTTTTCATTTTTTGCACAAACCACAACATAATTAAATAGCGGTTCGTGAAAAAAACGACCGAGGTTGTTGACAAAAATGAACCAAAGTAACGATTTGTGCCCAAGTCTAATAAAGTCCTTAAGCGTAAAGATACTTCAACGTAAATGGTCACATACTACGCAGAGCAAGCCATGATATTTTCAGAGCAGCCTTAGAGTCAAACACTTAAGAACATCGTATCGCTTCCTAAAAAAAAATCGGTTTCAAAAAAAATGTATTTAAGGTGAAAAAATAGAAAACAATCTTCTGGAACACGGTTCATTAACCACATTATATGTAACGACAGTATTTTAACGTCTGAACCCATGTTTTTAAATTCTCTTAAGCTGATTTTATCTAAGTAATCACAGATGAGATAAAATTCGTGGATAACAAAGTTATCCTGGACTTAACTAAAATAGTACATCTAGCCATGTGAGTCAGGGTTAAATACTTGCATTTAATTTTGAAAAGGATCATCTTAAATACATCATTTAAATTAATCCTTTCTTCAAGGTCATATAATTTCAATCTAAACTTATAAGGAAATTGTAAAGAAACTGTTTATACATGAAATATTTTTTTAAGAATCATGATGGCGGTGTATTTAGTCAGCAAACTACATTACAAAACATCACTTTTTAAAAATGTGTCTATCTGTCTTTCTGTTTGCCTTACTGAACTGGATTATCATAAAATCTACTTAATAAATTTTAATAAAATTTGGTACAGAGGTTACCGGACATCTGAGGTAACAGCTATAATATTTTTAATAGCGAGATAATATCTCAATTCTAGCAAAAATTACAAAATAAAATAGTATAAGAAGATTGACAAGAAATAAATGCATGTACAGACACTAATTACAGAAAGAGGAATTGAAATGAAATTGAACTAACGACAATAAACAAGTATATAACACTAACAATGGCATCAGAATCAGAAATAAAAACGAATACTATACAAAAATACAGTTGCCGACCGGGTTCAATTAGTACAGTGCCACCTCGCTTAATGCAACCCTCGATAAGCGCAACTCCTCGATTATTGCAACTCGTAAATTGTTTGCATTGTTGACGCAACGCAACGCAACGCAACGCAACTTTAAATAAAAAAACCTCAGTTTTCGCAACTTTTCTCCCAAAATAATCAATTTGTCATTTTTATTTACATACTAGATAAGCTCGGAGCGCGTTGCTACGCCCCTTAATGAATAAAAATTCATTATGGATTTAAATTGAATATCAAGTGTAAAAAACTAAAAATTTTAAATTTTTTTAATGGGCGTGGCACTGCCCACTTTTCTAATCAAGAAATTGTATAGTCATGACAACTCAATGTGTGTGCAAAGTTTCACAAAAATCGGTCCAGAGCAAGAACCTCAAAATTATAACTTTGTTTATGGGCGTGGCACTGCCCACTTTTCTAATCACGAAATTGTATAATCATGAGACCTTAATATGTGTGTAAAAAGTTTTAGAAAAATTGGTGAAGTTTAAGTAGCTGAAAAAGATAACTTTTTTTTATGGGCGTAGTGCTGCCCACTTTTCTAATCACGAAATTGTAAAGTCATGACAGAACAATATGTGTGCAAAGTTTCAGAAAAATCGGTCCAGTCCAACTACCTCAAAATTATAACTTTTTTTTGGGCGTGGCCCCGCCCACTTTTCTAATCACGAAATTATATAGTCATGACAGCTAAATATGTGTGCAAAGTTTCAGAAAAATCGGTCAAGTGCAAGTAGCTAAAAATGATAACTAATTTTTTATGGGCGTGGCACCGCCTACCTTTTGCCACCCATAAACACTCCCGGGAATGTGTACAACAACTTGCCAAAGTTTGAGTCCGATCGGTTTTACAGTTTCGGAGTCTATAGCTAACACACACACAGAGTTTCACTTTTATATATATAGATTTTTTAATTAGATTTTTTAGCTTTAGATTTACCGCTATTCCAAGAATACTGAAATATGCGTATTGCGCTTTTTTGTAAATACATATGTACTCAGTTGAAAGAAAATCTTTTTGTGAAAGGTTGTTCTATTTGCATTGAATAAAATGCCGCTGATTGCTTTTCAATTAAACGAAAAAGTGATATTCGTAATAAGCTTGAAAGGGGCATATCCGTAAAAGTGATTTGCGGTGAATATAAAGTGCACAAAACAATAATATCCAGAATTAAAATAATGAAGGTGTATTAAAAAAATTCATTGCAAATGCTGAATTTTAACCAGGCAAGCGAGTTACAATAAGAGCTTCTGAATATCCAAAAATGGTTTTTGAAGTCATATTAAACCATAAAAGAGAATTTGCGCCCTAAAAAATTGAGACTCGGTGATCGCAACAACCTCAGTTTTCGCAACGACCAAAATGTCTATCAGTTGCGTTGAGCGAGGGTTCACTGTATATATTGTTAAACAATTTTGTTAACAAAATTTCATAAAAAAAAATTCTTTAAACTCTAAATGATACATTTAAATTTGTTCTGGCTTGCTTATCAAAACTCCAACATCTTTCCGAAACAAACATTGTGTAAAGCCCTGCAAAAAAATATTTGAACCTGTTTCTTCATATTTATTCAATGTTTTTTTCTGCTCGTCGTACATTTTTTATCAATATTTTTCTTCGAAAAAAAAGAGATCATCCTCAATGTTTGTCGATACGTTTACATGGGGCAATAAATAATAAATCAGTTTTGTGTACAGCGGGCGGATTGCGCAATCGCAATCGCGCGTTGTACTGCGTACTAACGTACACACATCGATGATGATCCTACAAATGTATGATCATGTGTATGATTTCTAAATGAACACAAGTTGTTAATGTTCAATGGTGGAAGTGCTCATGTGAAGAAAGTGTGTAGCCGGCCTTACGGCAGCCGTGTTAATGTTTGTTTTTCGATGTTTTTTTCTTCGTTGTGTTATCTTTATTATTTACATACAACATACAATATTATTAACTTGTTTTGAAGTTTGCCTTTTTTGGTAAATCAAAAGAGAAAAAAAAAGAAATAAATAAATTGAGAATTATTTTAAATGGGCTGGGAAATGTATGAAAAACAAACGAGCAAACAAATGAATTGCCAAAAAAAGACCCCAATAGGAAAGTTTATAATGGATAAAGAATAATACGTTTTATTCTACTTAGTTGCTGATGTTGTTGTAACAAGTTATAGCAAATTTTGTGACATGTCTGTCTTTTGCGTACTGTCTTCTCCTTCCACTGCCAAGTACATTTAGGTACGCCTCAATTTAATCCTTTCTTCGGAGTTTCTGTTACTCTATTGACTTTCACTTTAAACATATTTATCAATTTTAAAAACATTACCCACGCTATTTCCATATCCTAAAATAGCCCACAGAGTTCATAATTTATTTTTAAGCGGTTGTGTCTTCGCCGCAAAAGGGTTCTTAAAAAAAAGTTAAAGCATTTATGCCCAATCGTAATACAACCTTTAAAAAATTAAGACGAGCAACTATAAGCATATATTTACGTATAAGTTGTTTATGAAACAGATTTAGAACTGCTTAATCTTTGCTGTTGTCATCAAGTAGCTACAAAACTTCTTGTTGTGTGTGATCATGTTCGTGTAACGTACAGTAAACACATAAAACACATAGCATTACATACCTTCGTACACATGAGTAAAAATATAAAAAATATGCCAAATACATAAAAAACATCACATTTTCAATTATGATGAACATACATACACACATGTATATATATGTTTGTCATCATAGTGTTTCCATACTAAGAATTTTAATAAAAAATTTGATTTTAACGTTAAAACCAACCATTAAAACCTGGCTTTACTATACAAAATAATTTTGTTAAAACCATTTGAAATAAGTTGTTTGATTTAGTTTTGAACAGATTTTATAAAATACAATCTACATAACGGTGAACTAAGTTTAGTGCTGCCAAGTTAAAAAGATTAAAAACAGATGATATTGTTAAATGGTGCTCAATAAGAAAATAGTTTAACAAGTGGAAAAATTTTAATTTACAAACAATGGATGCAGTAGCAACAACACCAAAAAAAGTTTAGCTCCCTAATTTTAAAGTATTCATTTACAAAAAATAAAATAATTTCTATATTGGAGCACATAAAAATTGCATATTTTGTCATATTTTTGTTTTTTTTTTTTTTACTCTAAAATTGATCCTGCAGTTAGAATTGAGTTTAATTGGTACTCCTCCAGTTACGAAAATAAGTAGGACTGGTACTCCTCCAGTTAATCCAATTAAAATAAATGCACGTGGTTAATAGTAGATTAGCCTGGAAACTGTATCCAAAGCACAGTTACGCGACGTCACACAATTAACCACGCGAGAGTGAGACGTAAAATTCTCGAAGACGGATGAAAAGGACGGCCTGATTGCCCTTAAGAGATAATGGCAACCACGCGCGAGCTCTTGACCCGACCAGAGCTATAATACGACTGATATTTTGTCATACAAATAAAAAACAGCTGATATACAGTGTGTTAAATAAATACTCTTAACGGTAAACTAAATTTAGTGCTGCCATGTTAAAAAGTTTAAAAACAGCTGGTATTGTTAAATGGCACTCTATAAGAAAATAGTTTAACAAGTAGAATTATTTTAATTTATAAACAATGGATGCCGGAGCATGACATACTGTGAGTTAAAACCTGTTGTAATTAAACTTGTAGTGTGAACGAAAACTCAGCTGTTAATAGTTGTAATGTTAAAATTATCGAAAGTTTACTAGAACAATCGAGTTTGCTGTGCTTAAAGTATAGAGATTCTTATAAGAAAATTATAAGTCTCGATCACGTTCGAATGCCGTAATTTGCCCCCAGTTTTTAACTCTCAGTGTGATCAACACCGCCAATTTGTGTTTTTGTTGTTTTAATAAGAACTTTGTTGTTGCAATGTCAATAAAAATTAGAGGCGTGTGTTGTTTTTTGTTTCATATTTCAAACGCCATTGGGTCGAAATTGCAATACCAAAATTCTCGAAAGCATTTCTTATAAGGTGATACTAAATACGAGTCCGTGCGATATATGGGGCTTTAAAAATTTGATTTCCACTTTTACACGGACGGACAGATGGTCTTGGTTTAGTCGACTTCTCTATCGATAAGGATTCAGAATATAATACTTTTTAGGGTCGCAAATGAATACTGTAGAACTAACAAACGAAATGACAAACTTTAATAGATATGCCCTGTCGCACACTAGTGTGAAGGGTATACACTACGTACAACGAGCTGCTACTAACTAGAATGCCGATTAAGCTTGGCAGCTCGTTGGCACAGAGTTTATTCATAACAAACTTTTATTCGTCTGCTAACTGTTCATAAATCAACTCTGAAATTGCATAATACTCCTCAAAGTTGCCACCATTATCTGTATATCATTTCTGATTTTGACATTTTGTTGTGTTTTCATACATACTAACAATAACTTAACTATATCCTTGTTTATCAACAAACTAAGTTATGTTTGCAAACAACTCAGGCAAACGACGAATTTCGACCAACACGACAAATTGGTTGGCAAAAATACGCTGTGTAAATTCGTCGTATGAAGCAAAATAGCGGCGAAAAACTTACAGCTGCTTAAGTTGATAAAGTTATTTACTGTTTGTGAAAAAGAGAATAAAATTAACGAATTATAGTTTTAATAAAATTCATCAAAAAGTATAATTAAAGTAAAAGCTTTAAGCCTTTACGTAAAAGATACGATGGAGGTGGTGGGTACGTCTAGTAAACAATAATTAAAATTTAATTTAGTTTTCGTTTAACACTTAACGATCTTTAAAAAATTAAATAAATTAAACGTTAACAATAGCACAACAAAAAACAATTTTTAAGGTTATAATGCGTATGGACATGGCCATGATTGCGTGTGATTGGCCAAATATACGCTGCTAAAAAATTCGTCATTCGCCGCAATTGTGTTCCTAGAATTATGCTGCTTCTTTGTTTATCGTTCAGAAAATACCTTCTTCGCTTTTTTAATGCGAAAATATTTATATCGAACGAACTTCACTTTCGATAGTTAAATTCACGAGTAAATAAAATAAGAGAGAGAGACAGAGAGTAGATGTCAAAAGCTCTACTGATGCTTAATTGTTAGTTTGTCCTTTTGAGTTATTAAATACAGGCTCTATGTTATTTTCCTAACTCAGGCAATGTCCTCTATCAAAGTAAAGTCCCCTAAGCCCTGAGCAAATATTATTAAAAAAAATCGGCCAAAAATTTCTTTTCCAAACTCCGTAACAATTATTAATTTGCTGCGAACATTTTTTTTTAAACTCACAAGTGTCCTTTTGCATTTTCCATTTGACGTCTAGCAAACAAACACACCATTCCGAACAACTTAATTTTTAATTGAGATACTAAAGTGGGCGTAACTTTTTCGTATTTATTTCTCCAAACAACACAGACATTTCACTTTATGGTTCTGTTCATTGTTTTACACATTTACAAGTAAATTAAATGAACTGCAGCCAAAGTGTCCATCAGTCAAGACCAGATGTTATGAGGGGAAGAGGAGAGTGTAAGTAGATTTCAATATTTTGTTCATACTTAAATCAATATTAAACGAAATGTTGGGTTGCATTTAAACTGCAACACGTTCCAATACTACTCACTCGTACACAAATACTGTTATTATTTAAGTGCCGATGTTGACGATGAAGTTTTTAATTTTATTTTCAATTTTATACCATTAAACTGGACGCGCAATTGTACGTTGAGTTTTATTGTCGGAATAAATATTCATGCGCACAGAGACAGACATCTACATGTATTGTATGTACATATCGATTGTTTACTTTAACAATGTAGTAACTCGAAAAATATCATCAAAAATATAAATGGATGGAAATTAATGGGTTTTTTTGTTCTAAGAAGGTGAAATATCTGGGACTCGAAACTAATCTGGAATGATCATGTTGCAACAAGGCTACAGAAGGCAAATAAGAAATTTATATCAACGTAAATGGGTTTGCTGCCGTTGGATTTTTTCTTAAGGAAAACGTATACAAGATTATAAATTTCAATTCTATGACTCAAAGTGATGAATCTATGGACAATAAGTGCTTGAGTAGTAACATCAGTATCTTTACTTATTTGTCCTTTATGGACGGAAGGACAGTTGAACTTATCTGTACCTTGAGTTTTTCGTCTATCAGACAAATATGCTTGGTTTACTGGATTGTCCGGTACAAAGGAAGAGAATTTTCATTACACTTAATAATCAGTCGGCTATTAAACATGTGGGTCAGATGGGTGTGAACTACTCTTTGGTGACTGAGGGTATTCCAGAGATCAATAAGTGTGCCTCTACAAATAAGGTGACGTTGTGTGGGTATAACTGAAAATGAAGAGGTCGACAAATTTGCCTTGGAGACAATGGTGGCGACATGCTGTACTCCACAGTTGTTTCGAGCATATGGCTTTCAGAAGATTAACTCTATAAACCTGCAAAAGCGGATGAAGGAAACGACTCCTAGACAGGCTCGTATGGTGCTTACGAAGTCTCGCAGCAATATGCAAATGTCAAGCATTTGGTATACATCTACTGGAGTGTAGGGTACAAAGGAAAATAGAAAAAACAAAACAGTGAGGCGGATGGGTCTGAACTGCTCTTTGGTGGTTGAATGTATTCCAAGATTAATAAGTGTGCCTCTACAAATAAGATGACGCTGATGTATTTTTTAGGGACACGTGCGCATACCTGAGAATAAAGCGGACGACAAGTTTGCCATGGAGACAACGGTGGCAACATTCAGTAGTTTAGAGTTATTTCGAGCACAGGACTTTTAGAAGACTCTATAAACCTGCAAAATCGGGTGAAGGAAAATAACTCATAGCCAGGCTCGTTTGGTGCTCACGGAGTCTCGTAATAGGAGAACGATACGCTGGATATGCAAACGTCTAGCATTGGTTAGTGGAGATTGAGGATCACAGGCTGATAACATAAAGTGTGAATGCTATGGGAGAGATGCAGGTGATTACAAAATATGATGTGTTAAAGATTGTCGGCAATCACTAGTCGACAGTATGAAATTGTTTTGTAGCCTCTAATAAATGTCATCAGTGGCACGGGAGTCAGTGTAAAAAGATATACTGATCGAAAGCCTTTAAATTGCTGGGGACTAAAATTGTGGTGGTCTGCTTCGACATTTCCTCTGTACACATTTAACATATTTTGGTGATAAAGTCCATTTCGTCAAATATTTGCAGTTAAAAAATTTATAAATTTTAAGTTGTCACGTTTTTAAAGTAAACGAGCGACATGTATAATTGTATTTTTGATGTTCAAGTTAAATCATGAATGGGAGTATGTAGGTTTAATATTCAGCTCTATTCTGGCCAAATATTCCGCCTTAAAAGATATGTATTTTTTTAAACATTTTATATTAGAGAAAGACGCATTATTTTATTTAAATATTAATTTTAAAGTTAAATTTTGTTTTTTAAAAAATTATTTTATAAATTTTTTGCTTGACTTAAGCTACATTTATCATATGTTCGGACCATGGTGTAATCACATAGGGTGATAGCGCAGAGAGAGCATTTTTGTCTCTCTTTTTTTATATATGCAGTTTGACAATTCTTGGCTCTGAAGACTCTTTTTTATACTTGGAGTTTGACAAACATTGGAACACAAAAATATAATCAGCTGGGCTGGCACCGCCACCTGTGTAAGTGTGTCCTGGTTCGGACTATCTCCATTCAACGCCTTCGAGCTCTTCACTTCTGATTCAATTGAAGATTTAATAATTTCTTCTACCTTTTTATCTATTTTAAATATTGTTTTCTTTCGATTCATTTACTATCATGAATTTATTTTCTCAGAATGTCCCTATTTTAAAAAAATAATAAAAATGCGTGGCTCGTGCATTCAAACGTTTGCGCACAATTTTCAATCGAATACGATTATAATGCGCTCCTGCTAAATGTTTGTTCATATGATTGTTTGTTTTTTTAATATTATTTCTACATGTTTGTTTTTGCTCGTTTGCAGTTGTATGTAGTTATTTAAGGTGATGTTGATGCCCATGTTCAGTGTGGCGGTGGTGGTAAAATTTCCAATGTTTTCAAATATTAGTTATCGTTAAGCGAACAAATATTGTTTTTGTTTTGATTATTGCTTGACCTGAGAATTTACAGAGTGAGTAGGAAATTTAAAAGAAATCGTAGAATAGATATTTTTAAATTGAATTTTGAATTGAACAAAATATTTGTTCAATACATCACACCCCTGTAATGTACTCTTGGTACTATTTTTTCATTAATTTACGGTATTTTATGCTTGTTTTTTTTTTGGTAATTTCGATTAAAAGATTTTGTAAATCCCTAAAAACTGATTACATATTGAACCCTAACAGCGAAAATAACGTAACTGACATATTTTTTTAAATTGACTTTTTGATACAGAATTGTTCTGCAGCTTCCAGTGCCTTGTTTGTTTAAATATTGAAACGAAAGTACTTAAAATAAACAGAAATACAAGTCATTCAACTTTCACTTCATAAACCTTCTTGTGTGACTGCAAAAATAACGTAACTGACATTAAAGAATGTGAGATTCAATCTAGAAATTGATTCTTGAACGACTTTGAACTCACGATAATGCAGCTCATGATTGAAATATGACTTATACGAGGGTTGCAATTTATATTTTGGGATGCTGCAGTCTGTTGGATATTTTTGACAATGTACATACACGAAACGTTTTGACATACGAAGGCTATTTATGTTGTTTGCAGCAGTTATGTTTGAGTATCGAGTTATTGCAGCTTTTTCGGGTACTGAAGACCATAAACTAGTTATAAGATACTTCGACAACTGTATTTTTGAAATAAATTGAAACAAATATTAAGACCTAAATACAACTCTGTTTTAAAATGCAACCCTTTAAGTGCATAACCTACAAAATTAAATCCACCATCATGAACACAGTTGCCATTAAAAGCAAACAATTCTCTAAGACTTTATTATACCCTTCGCCTTCGGTGCCAAGAATGTATTTAGCTCTGTCAGTCCGTGTGAAATTTCGACAATATGCATTTTTGAATCCATATATTTTATATTTTCTGAAAACTAGAGCAGTAGATATCTCAATATCCGTGTGTTGGTTGCAATCATTTTTCAGAAGCTTTCACATGTTGCACTGATCAATGTGAGGTATCAATCTTTTAGAAATATGCATTAATGCATCGTTGTAGAGGTCCAACACCATTGCGCCATAACTTTCTGAGCTATAAGCAAATGAGCACGACTGCCTCTGTTTATTCGCTTATTTTTACCACAAAAATCTTCAGCCGTAGGATCATTTAAAAAACGTTTGTGACTATTTATAAATATTATATTCCTTAAAAAATATTCGTGAAAAATTTTTTTACAAATCGCTCACTAATCGGCAAGGTTATAGGCAGACATTATTTAGAAAAAAATTTATATTTTTTTAAACATTAAACAATTTTTCAAGCTGGTAAATAATTTTGGGACTCGTTAAAGACACAAAATTAAAAACTCAGGTCTCAAAAATTATTTGTGAAAAAAAACTAACAAATCGGTATGAAACTAACTGAGACACAAGCATCAAAATATAACCGCTTCGGTATATTTTCTAAAATTTACTAACGAAAATCAATTTTTTTTAGCTTCTGGATAACATAGAGAAGTAATATGGACAACAGAAGAGAGAGCTTGACTAGCAAAGTATAGTAATTTTAATAAAATCAAAATCCATGATGGTTGTTACTACAAAATGGAGGCAAATAAGTGTATATATGGTTAATATCAGGTATTTCAAAATGTACGCTCTTGATCATCCACAATATTGGTATCAAATAAAAGGGCTTGACCAGTAGAATACAGTAAACTATTAAAAATGTAAAGTCCAATTGGTGTCTGCAACAAAATGGCGGTATTTTTTTAGTCCCATCAATATGAGTATCAAAAATTGATTGGTAACAGTTCAAAATTAAAGTTGGCATTGGAAATAATAAAATAAATGACGTATAACATGAAATCCGAAATCTAGGCTCAACTACATTGTGGTCATTGTGCCAATGCATGTTCAGCAACTCTATGGAAAATATGAAGGCATATTAACCCTAACAAAACTTCTTTTATGGGTGAGATTTTATTTTAAGCCAAGCAGGTTTTCTTAATTCCTGCTTTTGTGTTCTCATAGAAAAATTTAGCTTTTAAGCAAATCCTAATTTATTATCTAGTCATGTGTATTTAGACTTTCTTAATGTTATCCTTAAAATAGAATTATAATTATACCCTATACACAGTGAAAAAGGGTATATATAGGTTTGTCATTCCGTGTGAAATTTCTACAATTTTCATTTCCGACCCCATAAAGTATATATTTTCTGAAAGCTTATGAATAGGGGAGTCGATTAAGCTCTGTCAGTCTGTCCGTCTGACCGTCTGTCCGTGTGTATGTTGAAATCAACTTTTTGAAGCCCCCAGACATCGCTTGGACCCGAGTATTCGGGAGTAGATCGGTATTGAAAATCAGAAACATCGGTACATAAACCCTGAGATATGAGCAAAAACCCACGACCACCTCGATTTTTTTTTTCACAAAAACAACATTACAACAACAACATACATACATACAAACGTGTATACTGGTTAGAGTAAACGTGGCATCGAATCCCAGCTAAGCCAAAAAAAATTTTTTTTTATTGTTTTTTATATTCTTTTTTAATTTTTATGTAATATATTAAATATATAAATTTTTATTATTTTTTTTTAATTTTTTTTTTGTTTTATATTTATTATATATATTTTAATTTTTTTTTTAATTTTTTTAAAAAAATTTTTTTTTATTTTTTTTAAATTTTTTTAACATACATGCGTAAATTTATAATTTTACAATGGGACGTTTTTATATATGTATGTTTTTTATATGTATGTACGTATTTCATATGGGATGAATGGTGATACAAACTACTGTTATTGCATGACTACACGTTGTGAAGGGTATATAAGATTCGGCACGGCCGAATATAGCGCTCTTACTTGTTTTTTGCTTATATTGTAAGGTTTTCAAAAGTCGTTTCTTATCTCACTAAGTAACCAGCTTACTTATTTAAGGAAAAAATAATACTTAAGCAAATAAGAGTGCCGTCCCAAATCAGATAATATCCTTCACCATTATGTACATCGTAGGTTGAGAGGGATAAATATTTAACCCATATATCCGTCATTTTGTTTTAAACTCCATTTTGGGTTTTAACATTTTCATAGTTTACTTTATTATACTGGTCAAGCCCTTTGAAGCTAATATTCAGGGATTGGAAGTGTATTGTTCTCCATTTTGTAGTGGCGGCCATCATGAATTTTAATTTTTTGTAGTGTATTGTATTTTGCTAGTCATGCCCTTTTCTTTCAAATAATTTTACAGGCTACAGCTTGCAATTTATGTTTGCCTATAAATTAGCCGACTTGCGACCGATTTGTTCAAAATATACATATAGTCCTGGAGGCATATCATAAATATTAAAAAATAGTAATAAACATGTCCGCATATTATTTGAGAGATACAAATTTTTAATTAATAGTGAAAAACACAGAGGCTCTCGTGTTCATTTGCACCGATCGCAATAAGTTATGAGGCGTTTATGATGGTTTGTAATAGCGATTCATTCCCAAATATATAGTCTGAGAAATATTCGAGAGCTTCTTAAAGTTGGTATCAACCAACACACGAATAGATGGACATCAATAAATTTTCTGAAAATAAATACTTTATGGGATCGGAAATAATTATTGTAAAAATTACAAACGCTATGGCAAACCTATATGTACCCATGGCGCCACTGGTGAAGGGCATAAACAAAATATTGTGAATACAGTGGTCAACGATAAAACACATGTTTCAATTAATATCGAAATATTTGCTTTTTTTTCATTTAAAAAAAAACAAATTGAAAAAATATTTAAAATAAAACACCTTCTTTAGAATCTATAACTCAATCGTCTAAAGCTACCTGCAGAGCAGATTAAGAGGACAACACAATAAACGCCACAAAATTCTTGCCAAAAAATAAACCACAAGTCCCTTGAAGAAAACCAAATTGAATTTTCAATTTAGTTTTGCAGATGATTTATTTATTAAAACAAAAACAATAAATAAAAGCAAAAACAAAAACATGAAATGAAATGAAAAAGGTATGAGAAATCAATAATTGTGTACAACCGAATACAGCGTATCACACACATTTATACCCCAAAAAAAAAATTAAGACCTTTTATCAAAACAAAAAAATTAAAATAAAGTTCTTTAACCTTAAAAACACTTGTTTGCTTTCTAATTAAAATTAATTTTTATTGTATTCTTTTTTTACCTTTTAGTCCGATATTGTGCACCAGTCGGTGTATGAATTAGTGCACTCCGAGGACCGTGAAGAATTACAACGGCAATTGCTTTGGAATTCGTTTTTACCAGCCGACATGTCCAGTATGCAATTGGCAGAGACTTTGGCCCCCGACAAGACTATATATTTGGAGCGTAGTTTTACGGTAAGATTTAGATGTCTGTTGGATAACACTTCGGGTTTTTTGCGACTGGATATACGGGGACGTATTAAAATTCTGCACGGTCAAAATCGTAAAACCGAAGAACCTCCGTTGGCTTTATTTGCCTATTGTACACCCTTTGGACCGCCCAGTCTTCTAGAGATTCCCCATAAAGAAAATATGTTTAAATCCAAGCACAAATTGGACTTTTCCCTAGTGTCAATGGATCAAAGGTAATTTTTCTAGATACACATCAAGCATACTCAGCAAGCATTGTGGGCGTAAATATATTGGGAAAATGTCTTTGTTTGTGTTACCACCAATAATGCTTGACTGAAAAATATAAAATTTTTAGTTGTCGGTGTTACACACACAAACTCATTTTTGCAAATACTACTAAAAGAGGCTTGATGGGTATTTTGATCGTGTGTAGTAATTCGCTTAAGTCTGATTATTTAAATAATTTTCTTAAGGGGCAAACATATTTTGGGTTATTCGGACGCGGAACTAGTCAATATGGGTGGCTATGATTTAGTGCACTATGATGACTTGGCATATGTGGCCAGTGCTCATCAGGAACGTAAGTAGTTTTTAAGCGTTTACTAACACAGTGACTTTAAAATGTTTTCATGTTAACAGTTTTGAAAACTGGTGCTTCCGGCATGATTGCCTACAGATACCAAAAGAAAGACGGTGAATGGCAGTGGCTGCAAACAAGGTAAATCTTGATTTTTTTTATAAGCGTTTAACCGTTTTTAGTATCGTTTTGCTTTTTTAGTTCCCGCTTAGTTTATAAAAATTCCAAGCCCGACTTTGTAATTTGCACACATCGTGTTTTGATGGACGAGGAAGGTTACGATTTGTTGGGCAAGCGTACCATGGATTTTAAAGTCAGTTATTTGGATACTGGTCTGGCTTCTACCTACTTTTCGGAGGCTGATCAATTGGTGGTACCTCCTAGTGGTTCACCAAATTCTTTGCCTCCTCCAATCACGCCCACAAGGCCGAACCGAAGATATAAAACTCAGTTAAGAGACTTTTTATCTACCTGTCGTTCCAAGCGTAAAATGCAACAGCAGACCCAACAATCGTCTCCCCTAGGACAGGTATTGTTTGACTTTAGCGACTTAACACAAGCAAAATTGTATAAAACTCTTCCCTTAAAAAGGTAACTTCCCCCGCTCCCGTGGTGGAGTATCTTCCAGATCCTGCTGCAGCCGTAGCGGCTGCTTATTCCAATCTTAATCCCATGTATACGACTTCGCCTTATGCCACAGCTGCTGATAATATTTATATGGGCACCTCGGTACATTCTACCAACTTTTATCCGGTAACCGAAAACCTTTTCCATCAATATCGTCTTCAGGGCGTTGGGGGCTACTATGCTGATTATCATCATACGGGGGCTCCAGCCTCTGCTTATGTAGCCAATGGTTTTCTGTCGTATGATGGCTACGCCATTACTTCCAAAGAGGAAAAATGGCAGGATACCGGCAAATATTATAGTGGATATAGTAGTGGTTATGGCAGTCCCACATCTACACCACAAGTAAGGGAATATACTCATTAACTTAAGACCTCCTTAAATACCAAGTAAATATAAACTTATTTCCAGCAAGTTCCTTTAAAAACGCCAAAGTCTTCACCGCATGTCATGGAAGTGGTATCTTGCTCTTCAGATGGCCCCTCGCCGGTGGGTGGTGCAGTGAATAGCCTTAACAATCCTTCGAACAGCTCCTCGAATGGTGTTGTTATAACACCCAAAGTAGAACTAACATCTCAGGATCCTTATGAGCGGCAGACAGTCCTAATGTGGGGCTCGCAGTCCAGTGGTGTGCCCATTAACAGTCTACACAACTCTGCAACGGTGACAAATCGACAAATCTCTTCTCATAACGAACGTTCACCGCAATCCACACCCCTAACTAATGGAGGCGGTCTTAGCTATGCCAATAGTGACACTGAAACCAACAACAAATGGAATGGCTCAACAATTTCAGCGACAACAGCAAAAGATATTAAAAGTGCTTCCACTCCTGATACCTACCAAATGCATCATGATGATTCGGGCCTCTATTCAGCATCATCGCACACCACCTCACCTCAGCATAGACATAGCAGTAGTGGCAGTAGTACCGGAGGTGGTCCAGGAGGAGGGGGTGGTGGCAGCGGCGGAGCTAGTGGAAGTGCTGCACATAATACGGTGGCTGAAAATCTCCATTCAAACTCAGTAACAGCACATCATCAAACTGCACCAACCACACCAGCACCTCCGCCAGCTACTGCAACTGAAGCCAATAGTCTAATGTCGAGTCAACAACTTGCCATGCACCAAACACAACAGCAACAACAAACTCACACTAACAATGCTCAACTACATCATCACCAACTATCACCACATCATGTAGCAACGGCAGCTGAAGCCGCCACCACAACACATGCGCATCTCGCACATCAACCCCCAGGGCAACATCATCATCACCACATAGCCGTATCACCACATCATCACAGTCACACAACCACCAGTGCACATCAGCATCATGCGCATCATCCTCATACACCACACACACATCATCCGCACCATCACCATCACACTCAGCAGCATCATCATCATCATCCACCATCACTAACACCAGCCACAGGCACATCATCCACACCGCATCATCCCCATCTTTCGCATCCGCATCATCACCCGCATCACCACCACCATCATCATCATCATGCCAACTCTAATACCAACACAGCAACCACCCCAAATGGCAGCAGTGAGGTATGGAGTCCTGCATCATATGCAGCAACCCAATATGCATCACAATATTTTTCTTATGCTCACCACGCTCATCACCATCACCACCACCATGCCCATGCTCATGCCCATGCGGCAACGGCTGCCAGCACCACAACTACGGCACTTCCACACATTAGCAGTAGCAGCACTCAGTAGTTTGTTGTTGTGTAAATTATAAAATTTGCCAACAAAAATCAGAAATCAATAATCCCGACCGGGGAACCCGAATGAAATGAAAATTGCTTCATAGATTTTTTTGAAAAGCGTTTCATTTTAAAAGTGTTTTAAGCTAAAACTTCGGGTGTGTAGACCAAGTGTATTATTAGTTTCTTTTCGGTACAGGTTGCACTATAGCATTTCGTATTTAATTGCATGTTAAGATTTTATAAATGATTCTGTAACAATTGCTCAATTAACCTTCACTGTTGTATTGTTGTATGTTTTAAGTTTAAAAAAATATGTTTTTAAACCAAAATATTTAAATTCGAAGACAATACGAAAACTATTAAATACATTTACGACATACAACGATACAATTGGATTGTGATATGGGCAAATAACTTCTATCTCTTAGTAATTGTAGAAGTAAATAGTTAGAACTAGCTGTCATATTATTGTGCATGTCGAAATTGCTTACACAAAGGAAATATGTTTTTGTTGATTGAGAACCGAAAGTTGTTTTTAAGATTATTTGGGACGCTAAATCCAAATCTTGGCACTTGGTTTTTATACCCTATACACAGTGAAAAAGGGTATATATAGGTTTGTCATTCCGTGTGAAATTTCTACAATTTTCATTTCCGACCCCATAAAGTATATATTTTCTGACAGCTTATGAATAGGGGAGTCGATTAAGCCCTGTCAGTCTGTCCGTCTGACCGTCTGTCCGTGTGTATGTTGAAATCAACTTTTTGAAGCCCCCCGACATAGGTTGGACCCGGGTAAGGTATTAAAATATCGGAAATATTCGGGAGTAGATCGGTATTGAAAATCAGAAACATCGGTACATAAACAACTGAGATATGAGCAAAAACCCACGACCACCTCGATTTTATTTTCACAAAAACAACATTACATCAACAACATACATACATACAAACGTGTATACTGGTTAGAGAAAACGTGGCATCGAATCCCAGCTGAGCCAAAAAAAATTTTTTTTAATTTTTTTTAATTTTTTTTTTATTTTTTATTTAATATATTATTTATATTTTTATTATTTTTTTTTTTAATTTTTTTTAAATTTTTTTTTGTTTTATATATAATAATTATAATTATATTTATTATTTTTTTTTTAAATTTTTTTTTAAATTTTTTTTTTAATTTTTTTTTAAATTTTTTTTTTAATTTTTTTTTTTTCTTTTTTTTAACATACATACGTGAATTTATAATTTTACAATGGGATGTTTTTATATATGTATGTACGTATTTCATATGTGATGAATGGTGACACAAACATGACTACACGTTCTGAAGGGTATATAAGATTCGGCACGGCCGAATATAGCGCTCTTACTTGTTTTTCTATCAGTTCGACTTTTTGCGATATACCGTTATGTGCAAAATTAATGCTATAAACACAATCAAGTCCACCGACCATCGACTACAAGATGTCAAAAATAGAGTACATGCGTGCTTATGAGAATAATTCTTTTAGCCGCTACACGACTACCGACTACACGGCTACTTTTGTAGCCCGTAGCCAACTTAGGCTAATTTCTATTTTTCTTGGCTACAAAAAACAGATTAGTGCTGCCAATACAAGAAATGCATGAAATGGTGGTTTTAAAAACGCAATACATTAAATATCGCTATTAAAAACTATTATAGTGGCACCATTGGTTAACTTTAATACATATGTCAAAACAGATGTTTATTTTTCGTAGTTAGTGGTCGGTAGTTGTTAAAAGAATTAAGTAGCTGGCAACTTGGCTATTTTTGTAGCCAGCTACTTTTGTAGTCGGTAGTCGATGGTCGGTAGCCTTTGATTGTGTTTATAGCTTAAGGCACTTCCACTACAGATATTGGAATAACTTGAAAATGGTTTAACCTATTCAGTTCAAAAAAAACCCAAAACTCGTCAACAATATTATCTTTAAGTCGTGCTGGCATTGGTTTTAAATTTGCCCAATATCTTCAGAAATATCGGGGAAGTTGTGGCAGAAAAGTGTGCTTTTTAAACAAAATTTCAACATTTTTGATTTTCGAAACTTCTTAAAAAATATAAAACGCCAAAAATTCCATTATTTTTTTGCGAGCGTATAGGCAAATATGTTCCGAACAAAACGAGCTATATTTCATTCAAATCGATCAACAAGTTCTGATTTTATTAATTTTTTTTTAAGATACTACTGTGCAACGCCACTGATGTATGTTTAGCGATTTATCACATAAAATTAACGTTTTCTCCTTCCTGAATAAAAGCGAAACGCGTTCATCGATTTTTATGATTGATATCCTATTTTGTTCGTAGGTTATGTGGCTTTACGTGCAAGAAATAAAATTTTACACTTTCTCCCATTTTGGAATTTTCATGATTTTTTAAATGAAAAATTTTATTTTTTTTTTAATTCAACAACCATTACTCAGTAATTTTTTTGTGATTTTGATTGTTTTTCAAAAAAATAAACAATTTTGAAAATCGCTTAATGATGGGCAAAGTTACGGTTTCTTGAAATTTTAATTTTTGGAATTAAGACATAAATTCGACTAGTACCTGTAACTTAAAAATGCGAGCTGATGGATAAAAAAGGAGATTAGAATCGAAATCAGCGACCTCAAATAAGCAAAAAAAATTGTAATAAAGTTCAATTTCGTTTCCTTGTGTTATTATTTACTTTAAAACCTACCTACACTTTCGCTCTCTTTCTTTTTTTTCTGTCTTTCTTAATTGTGTTAAATATTTAACAATTTCTTAGAACATTTTCTTATTGTTCAGACTTATTAATTTCTAATTACGTCCACTGATTGTCAAAATAAAATCCATAATAATATTACTTTTAAGTTATACTAACATTGTCAGCATGCTTAGCGGTGTCAAGTATATAGTGGGCGTCAAAATAATAAGGTCACCTGCTTCTTTGTTCTCGGAGGATGATCAATACATTTAATTCATACTTCAATTTTAAGCTCACATTTGTTAATTTGTTTGTTTAAAAGAACTTATAAACGAAAATACCAAAAATTGTGCATTTTATAATGAATCAAAATGATAAGGTCAGTGCATATTATAAGTGTAAAACGTATGTTTTTGTACCCTTCACACGACAGTGTAAAAGTGTATATAGGTTTGTCATTCCGTGTGATATTTCTACAAAATTAACTTCCGACCCCATAACGTATATGTGGCCTTCTCCGAGAAAAGGGACCTAAAGTGTCGAAAAACCGGTGTGGACTTAAGAGTGGATTCTGGTACCCAAAAAGGTGTAGAATAAGATGAAATGAGTTAGATTTTTGATAAATATTTATTTACCCCATAAAAACGTTGTTGAGTCGGTCACTAGTTGCGCCTTAAGAATCAAGTATCGAGATCATAACAAACAGTATTGTCACACTAAAAGCGAAAAAAAAATACGTCACCACATATGCATGACGTCACCAAAGTCGGCACCCAATCATAACTAACCTTACCAAATCGCATCTCCCAACTAAAGGGGTGTTCACAGTGATAATGCGTTATGAAACTTTTAATGCGTTCTTCTCAAAAATTAATTTTCACACACTAGGTCTCTTTTTTCGCAGGAGATAACACATATTTTTTGAAAGCTTATGAATAGGGGAGTCGGTAAAGCATTATCCTTCTGTCCGTGTGTATGTTGAAATCAACGTTTTGAAGCCCACCAACATTACTCAGACCCGTGTAAGGTATCAAGGTATCAAAAATATTCGTAAGCAGATTGGTTTTGAAAATCAGATTAGTCGCCCCATAACTTTTTGAGATATGAGCAAATAAACAAGACTGCCTCTGTTTTTTGCTTATGCTTACCACAAAAATTAAGAACAACTGCTCGTTATTTTTCCTAAAATTTACAAACGAAAATAGATATTTTTCAGTTCCTATACAACCAAGAGAGCCAATATGGGGATCGAATGCAAGGACTTTAGTATTAAAATATAGTTAGATATGAAAAGAAAAAAAATCTAGATGGCATCCTAGATTAAATGGCGAACACATTAGTCAACTATAGTAGTTACGGTTTTGTCCCCTTTAACCCCCACAATATTAGTATCAAAAAAAGTGCTCATCTAGTACAATGTAATAAACTATAGAAAAGTGTAAAATCCAAGATGGCGTCTGAAACAAAATGGCGGAGCGAATTTTTTTAACCCCCACAATATGGGTATCAAATGAAAGGGCTTGACGCGTAGAATACAGTTAACTACCTAAAATTTTAATATCAAGGATGGCGCCGGAAATAATAAGGGAAAATGGCGTACAACATAAAATAAAGGTTAAGCTACGATATGGGATTATACCTCTGTACATAACGGTGAAGGGTATTATCAGCTTCGGCACGGGCGAATATAGCGCTCTTACTTGTATGCAATTAATATATTGACAATTTTTTTTTTGTACGAATGGGCATAGAATTAATAAAATTTCAAAGATTTTTTAATCTTATTTCCCGCCAAGCGTTCGGAATTCTTAACTTTAGCCTCTCTGCCTAATTATATTGACAGAATTTCAGACTAACTTGGCGCATAAGTAATCCCTACATTTTCCTTATTATTTAGATCTGGTAAACGTGCTGGTCATTTCATGACAGATACTTCAAGTTTTTAGTTGATCTGTTAACATGGATTGCAGCGTTGCCTTGCTGGAAAATAATTTGAATGATTCGCATCGCATTCGCTTGTACTCTAGGCTATTTATTTTTGTTAAAGGGTTCCACTTGAGCTTAAGGCAGTTTAAAACATTAGGGAACCACCACCCAAAATTTCTCTTTGATAACTAAATGTGCCCAAACCTCGACAATAGTCTCTAAAATAATCTGGAGCATCGAGATTAATTTTTTTTTCATCTGAAAAAATTATATTTAAAATAAATATTTAAAATGTTTTTTTTTTCTTTTTTAATATTGCAAAATGTAGCTCCGCACAAAAATTTTTTTTAAAACAAATTGGGTTAATTGACCTTAAGTTTTCGTTATTTAAATAATAGATTTTTATTTTGTGTTCAAATAATATTCACTAGAAAAACACTAAGCACTGTTAACACTTTTTTGTTTGATTTAATTTTATAATTAAGTTTTCATTAACATTTTTGAAAAATGTGAAAATTTTAACGAAACGTTTTTGTTAAAAAATTATATTTTAATTTTAAAACTCTCTAACCAACCAACAATACCATCTCCCTACAACAGATCATGATCAGTCAACAGTCACAATCACAGCATCAGCAACAACAACACCACCACCACCAAATATTACAACTCAGTGCATACAATCAACATTTACAACCGCTCGAAACTATGCCACCAGGAGTAGTAAGTGCTGGTCCAATCAACTGTCAAAATACTATAATAACAACAGCTGCCTCAGCCAGTTCATCACCTTCCTGCACCTCACCCATACAAACACATCAATTGCCAGCCATTAGCAGTGTTATAAATGGCTTAAATGGTGGTTCTCTACATCACAATGGTTCATCAGGAGCAGTAACCGTAACCAGTTCACCCTACCACCAGTTGGCCATAATCGCCTCACCCATTGTTATAACATCAGCTTCACTAGATGGCTGTGCGGGTGATATGAGTGGTCAGAGTGTGGCCCTACAGCAATTGGGTGGTTCTGTTAATTCAGTGGGTAGGGTGGCAACAACCTTAGGAAGTCTAGGTGCAACAGGACCAGGTGGCGCTTTGGGAATGACTGGAACTGGTTCTACTAATTTTAAGCGAGGCAGCTCAGTTATGCATCCTTCGACACTGGCCTATGCCACTAATGCCTATGTTATAGGTGCTCCCGGAACGTCTACAACCTGTGCCTCAGCTTTAGGCAGTTTGGAACAGACAATAGATGGCAGTCCTTTGCTATCGTTTTCGGAGGTTACTAATACTCTTTTAAATCAATAGATGAAGAAGGTCGAAAAATATAAGTAAGAAAATATGAGTTTTTTTTTTAATTTTTCACAAACATATGGAAAATATGTAGAAATCATACAATTTTAATTAAGAGTTTAATTCATTTTATTAGAAAAACATTTCAAGAATTAAAAGTTAAAAAAGTTTTAGAAAAATTGGGTCAGATCTTTTTATAATAAAAAAACTCTAAAAGTATTTGTGACTGAACTCTCTCTTCATCTTAAGTTTGAAATATTTATTATCTCTCACTCGCTTTGAAGGCTCTTAATTTTTTTTCAACCTGTTAGTCGTTGCATTTTAGACGCTTTTAACGCGTCAAATAATTTAAGAAGTGGCACTCCGTACATAAATAACATCGATTATCGGAATGTAAAATTTTGTTGATGGAAAAATTCAACTTAAAAAATGTTTATTCTCTTTTTGGACTTTATTTTGTAACAAAAAAATTCACGCTGCAAACTATTTATACCTGAGACACATAGAATCCATAATACGTCATTTACGTGACACAATAAATACTTTGTTAACAGATATTAAATCATCCATCTTAAAAGTCAACTGATAGACGACCAACGTACGTACGTTAAAAATTGTCCAACTTCAGTACTTTGACGGTGCCTTTATGTGATTTGGCCTGTAAATTGTTTCTTAAAATACAATGCATGCCAGGCATGGAACATCGAGATTTTAAAATGGTACTAAAATCTATCTTAAGGGGTGGGGCTTCTATGGTATTGAAATTATATAACAAGTGTTTCAAATGTAAACTAAATTTGAAATTTGTTGCACAGCAAAACAATTTCAGTTGCACCAATCGATTGTATTAATAATCAAATATTTTTTTTTAAATTTAACCCCATAATTTATTTCTGCTAACACTAGTACACAGTGCCGTTCACTGCGTGGAGAAATAATTAATAATAAAAAACATTTGTTCAATTCACCATCTCCTATTGGATTCATACGGGGATGGAAAATTAAATTTTTTTTTCAGAATCAATAAATAATTTTTGGAGTATTTTTTTTTTTTTTTCTCTCAAAATAATAAATATTTAAAATTTTTGAGCTTAATTGTTATGTTGATTTTTTTTTGCTAAAAATTGTTTTTTACTAATTTTTATTGCCCTGCAGAATATAAGATTTAATCAACTTTTCCATTCCTGATTTTTATTTACCTGACGTTTAATATTATTTGACGTTTAACAATGCAGCATACAAACGGTACAACAGAAATTCTGTTCGCAAGTAAATAAACCAAATCTGTATTTCAGTAGAAAATACAGAATACAATAAGAGGTTGTGAATTGAAAAATTGTTTTTTTTTTTGCATTTCGATAACACGAAAAAAAGATGGAGGTTGTAGTGTACCAGCACTAAATAATTATTTGGCTGTCAAAAGACATAACTGCCGTCACCAATTATTTGCGATCAAATGGTTCAATATGTCTCAAAGAGTCTCCTCCAGTACCTGTCAATTGACCTTCGTATAAGAAGCCGGAATTCTTGAATTCCAGTCCTCATATAAAAGTTCTGCATGTGGTCAATTGAGACTCCGGATAACTGTAATTTGGTACAGCTAACCGACGCCATGCATTTATCCAATGCGAGGGTGAGACGCAAAACTCTTGAAGCCAAATGAAAAGGACGGCATGATTGTCCTTATTCAACAACGATAATGACGATGACGTGCGAGTCTTTGACCCGACCAGAGCGACTGCTACAATTGTTTACAGTTCGTATATACAAAATTTTACATTTCCAGTTTTTGAGTGTTGAGTGAGAATTAATTTTTACATGAAAATTTTATAAAAATTTATCTGCTCTTTAAACATCATCTTATTAATTAATACACTTTGGTTAAAAGAAATTAAAGCAGGCAACGAGAGAGAGAGAGGGAAGATCATTAAAATCATATCAAGAGAAAGAAATTATTTTAATTTTATTTGAACCAAAATAGTGAATAACATTTAAAAAAAATGTTGCATAAATTTTACAGGGTGTTTTTTCAGACGATCAAAATTGAACTAAAATAAAATAGTCCAGATAATAACATTAACTAATAGAATAGCATTATGCCATTAATATTTAAATATCATTTGACCGTCAGGCGGCAAAGGTCTACAAAATATGGTCTTTCGAGTCATCTAAAGTTACTGGTGTCATAAACCTTAAGGAAGGTATAAACACGTTAAGTCTCACGATCTTGGTAACTAAGTGACTGGACCATTTTGAAAAATAACGAGTTCATAAAAGGTTTTCTTAACTAAGGCGATTGTGTGATCCGCTGTAGAGCATGTAATGCCATCCTTGAAGACTTGAATTATTTATAATTAGGACTCTATATCACTCGTTGTTAACTGTGAAGTTCTTGCCGACTTATTTTGTATAGAAAGACCACCGTCCTACATATAAATTTAAAAATGTGAAAATTTTACCGACTGATACATTGCCCCTACATTGGGGCAGAAATTGCCCTCCATAACTATAAATATTTTTAAAGTTCTTACATTCACGATCTAAATTATGATTATCAAAACAAATTTTCACAATTGCCAGCTAGCGTTGTTGTCAAGTTTTAGAATTCTGGATAAAATGGCAAACCTAACGGACCACAATTAATTTGAGAGTTACCAGATCTAACAACTATACACATGTAGGATAATGTATTGAGTTATAAAAAACACCCTGTATTAAATTGAAAAAGCATGTAAAAAAACAAATAAATCAAATATTTACACTTAAATGCATATATTTTTTGCCAAATAATAAATAGACTATCGTATCTTCCATAAACTTATCAGCACTTGAATCTAAAATAAGTACATTTATCAGCAATTCTATATTTAATGGGGGAAAGCACACATTTAAAATATAAATTAAAGAGGGAATGATGAAGGAAGGCCTTTTGATTTTAATTTGTCTTAAAAATTTTATTCATAACTGAAGTGAAGATTGATGAAATTTTCAATAAAATTATTTGGAAGGCAGTTTTTGACATACAGTTTTAAAAAGGGTGGGTCCCACCAAAACGCACGATCTTAATTGTTAATAAAAAATAAAAAAAGTTTCCAGAGAATAATTGTAATATTTTTGTATTGTGATAGAAAGATTTATGACAATAATGTGAGCTCTCCATGGCTTTAGGGACATACTTTTATCCGATAATCCATATTTTCAATGACACTGCGGCATAATTGAGGTTCAATGTCGTTAATGTGACGAATTATCTCATTCTTTAGCCATTAAATTGCTTTTGGTTTATTGGTCTACACTTTATCTTTTAAATATCTCTAAAGAAAGAAGTCCAACGGTGTCAAGTCACATGATCGTGGCAGTCAATTAACATATCTACGACACGACGTGCACGGCTATTGAATTTCTCGTGCAAAAGAGCCTTTGTTTCGTTTACTGTGTAGCAAGTATCACCATCCTGTTGGAACCACATATCGCCCAGGTCCATGTCCTCAATTTCTGGCTACAAGAAGTTCGTTTTTTCCCCGCGATAGCAAACACCATTCATAGAAACTACTTGGCCGACCTCATTTTCGAAGAAGTAAGACCCAATGACCCCGCTAGCCCATAAACCGCATTAAACAGTCACTCTTTGTAAATGCATCGGCTTTTCAACAATTACTCGTAGATTCCAATTTTCCTAAGTGAGGCAATTCTGATTCTTAACGAAAACACTGAGGTGAAAGTGTGTCTTGTCACTAGAGATGATTTTCTTTATAAATTCACCATTCAAGTTTGTCTTTTCAACTAACCATTCGGCGTATTGGTGACGCTTAAAATGGTCAGTAGGCTTCAGCTCTTGAGTCAATTGAACTTTTAAATTCATATTTAAAATTCGCATCAGTGATGCTTGTGAGATGTTTGATTCTTAAGCACGACGACGACTCGAGATTGACCAAACATCCGGAACAAGCATGCACGGGTGATTTAAAATTTCCTACAGACCCGATTTGTGCAATTTGCACAATCCTCTCACACATTTGGTCGGTTATCTTGATCAACAAGATCACGAAGTGCACGAAATGCATTTTTTTTTCGTAAAAGGCTTCAACAATCTGTTCTGCACCTCTCCTTGGTTGAATTTGTCAAACACTAAAACAAAGCAATTCCAAATTAAGTTGGTAAAAAAAATTTGACGTTAAGTTGTGACTCATAGTTTATATCGTGCATTATGGTTGGACCACCCTTTACAAATTAACAATACAGAGATTTTTATTCTAACAAATGTACCTACAATTGATAACGGATATTCAATAAGTCACTAAAACACTGTTTACACATGCAATTTTTATGATACACAACTGCAATTGTACTCGCAATTTTGTTTTGTTTTGTCTATTTTAAACTTTTTGGCTTGAAGTTGGTTTTATAATGGTACCATAACCAAGAACTAGTTAAACGGAAATCCACAGTTTAAACACGAATGCAATTTTTAAATTAAAATTGTAGGTGTAGACAGGGACTGTATGCTTTTTTGGAATTGCCAATTTATAGTCGTTTTTAATGCTTTGTTTAGACATAAATTTTGATTTAGGCAATTAAAATTTAAATTGATTTGTTGACTTTTGTCTCGTGAATATTTATTATTTATTTATTTATAAATCAAAAGATTTACTAATTTACATTGAAATTCTTATTCTGAATTTTTTTAATAAAGAAAATGTTATAAAACTGAAAATTTAACATTTTTAAATATGGCAAAGTACACAATTTGTTAAAAAGTGTTCTTATCGTAAAAAAGTTGGAAAGAAAGACTTATATACCTTTGTTTAATAGACTTAAAAATTTTTTTCAAAATTAAATTAACGTTCTTATTATGTAGAATTGTGTCTTCTCTCTGAACAAACGTTGGTGGTCTGCTAAGTGAAACCTGACGTAACTAATGGTGCAATTAAATAATAATTGCTCAATTTAATAACTTATTTATTGTATGGGTAATTGAACTCAAATAAAAATGTTAATTACTTAAATTTCTTAATTGCGCAATTAAGTTGTATGTCTAATACTATGTTCACACACGCGCCTTAATTGTCAATATTCTTGCAATTAAAGGCCTTATTGAGCTCAATTTGCCGTACTAAAAATTATTTTTAAATTGAGCAATATATACTTAATTGTTTCACTTATTGTCTAAAGCTCAGTGAGAAGAAAAATCTACTGGTGGCATTTCTAATGTCAAAAAAATAAATATACAAAAACAAAAAGTAAGAAAATGGAAAATGATTGATGGAAATTTTAATAAAATTTTTAAATAAATTCAAAAACATACATATAAGTATATGTATAAATATAATTGTAAATATATTTTTTGAAAAGGAAAACAGCTGAAGAGAAGGCATTATTTGGTTTGGTATAAATACATCGTATTTTTACAGCTATCAAATGCCAATGGAGTAAGATAAATTGAGTGTGTGTGAACACTTATTTTAATTGCCCAATTAACAGTAAATTGAAACAATTAAAAATATCTGTCTGGACAGGGTATAAATATAGTATAAATTTGGTCAAATTATTTTTCAATATTTGCCAAAAATTCATTAAAAAATCAGAATAAAAAAATTTAAGTATTAAAGGATAACACAACAAGCTTTTTTCATCATTCCTAAACTCATCACCATTTGTATTGTAAAATATGAAATTTGTTATAAAAAAAATTTTTCTTACCACCTCAAATTTATTTTTAAAAAACCCTTAGAGTTTCAAATAATAAATATAAAAAACAACTAACAAATCCTTGTCAACCTGTAAATAGTAAATAAAAATATTTTTAGACAAACATAAAATATTTTCAAAAATCTATAAAAATCTATTATTTAATTTTATTTTCTGTGATAAAAACAAAATAAAAAAAAATAAAAAAAAACATTTTTTTTTAATTTCCAAAACCAATTTTAAAGCTCAAAAACTTTATAAGAAAATACTACAAAATAATTTTGAATCAAATAAAAGCACAAGAAAAGCTAAACATAAAAAAACTAAGACAGATGGAAATGTTTGCTAAAAAAATAATTTAAAAAATTTAATAAAATTGGCTTCATATAATATTTCTTTATGTATTTAGTTTATACAGACCAAATTTTTGGTTGTGGTTACAAAAACCTTTATTTAATTCCTCCAAATGTGTTATGTTTCGGTGGCCTTGTTTGGTTGTTCAAGCTAAATTATTTTATTTATAAGGCTGTAAAGGGTATTTTTTAGAAAGAAGTAAATACAGCATGTGGTTTGATTAAAGTTTGCACATCTAATCTGATGGCGGTCCTGCCACTCGGTTGACTTTCTTATGACAAAGCCTCCCCGTGATTAAGTTGCGCCACTCAACATGTCATAGGTGGCAATCTTAAAGTGTGTACTCAAATATGAGCAAGTTTCTTCCCTTTAACCCGACTTTACCCCTTTTATCTATAAACACAAGACTTGCGCAAGAGACTTGCCTAGTCAGAAAGGGGTCTTACTAACATCAATTCTTAGTTTGTGTAAAAGCAACTCGCTAAGAAGCTCGGACTATCTATCCCTTATTCCTTATTCTTCGCTACAAGGCTATATAAATAACCAGCGACAGAATTGGATATACGGTCTGATAGAAGCCGAACAATTTACCAAGTAACTACTACTGTTGAAAGGCATCAGCAGCCCGAGACGTATAGGATGCACGAAATCCGCAGGTCCGTCACGTCTGTAAGCATCAACCATTGAACCATCATTCTCTGTTTCTGTTGAGGCTATAACAAAACCCCTAAAGCAGTTATTAAAACACCTCCGAGTTTGTTTCCCAGCTTGCAAGCAACCACAGTCACCACGTGCTCTTCGAAGAGACATCACCCATATTCAGTCTAGAACAAGTTCTAGGGGCTTACTAATACCCGTAGTACTAGATAAGTCTCTGGCTTTAAACATGTTTTAATTCTCCTAATTTATGACTTTAAGAAACAAGAGGTATTGGTTCCACCTCTCTAATTAATACTAACAATACACCTTAGTCTAAGACTCGCCAAGCGGCATGCCTCCGGAAAGGAAATAAAATTCTGAAAAATATATTTCATTAAAAAATGTACTTTGATGGTGGAACAGAACTGTGACGTAACGAGAGAACGATTTGCTGTCCTGAGAAGGAATCTATTTTATTATGGCTTTGATGATAGAACAGAACTGTGACGTAACAAGAGAACGATGCACTGTCGTGAGGTAGAATTTATTTTATTTTAAGAACTTTTTTCTAATTTCAAATATTATTTAAATTTGTAAATAGTTTTATTATTAAATTACTTAAACGTTTTTTAAGAATTGCCCGTGTTCTGTATTTCTAGCGAAATTAAATCGCTCGAAATTGCCATAGTCATGTTGTTGTAAGCAACAACAATGGCAACTCCAAATGATTAATTTTCACTCAGAATATAGAACACAGACTATTTTATTTTTTTCTAAATACCCTTCACAAAAGCGTAGATATGCAGCTATAAACATATAAGAGTTGCTTGTGAAAAAGATTTTTTTTAATCTGTCTCCTATTTACACTTGCTCAACCATAAATAAATACATACATAGTGTGTGAGATTATGTTCGTGAATATGAATAAACAAAAAACTTCGTAATTTCAGCAATACGGCTGACGAAATCTGCATAACACATAAGCAAAGCATAAACAAAACAAATATAGTAACTACAACAAAAACCCGCACAGTTTGTATCATCATACATACATACATACATAAGTATGTAATTAAGTGTGTTTCTGCAATCACAATAAAAAATTTATATTTTTGCCAACATCTTTGCTGGTATAGGACCGATTGAACCAATACATTTCATCAATGTTCTTATATGTATATCGTATAGTGACATTTAACAAACAAGTTAAGAAGCTATCCGGGAGCTGCAGATATTGACTTTGTTGCTAAATCAATGGAATACGTGGTTTTTTACTTATATCTCAGCCGATAATATGTCGAAATTGTTGATTTTCAATACCAAAATTCTAGAAAGATTTCTGATAAATAGCTATCAAATACGAGACGGTGTGATATGTGGGGGCTTAAAAAAATTGATTTCAACACTTACACAAGCGGACAGACGGACATAGCAAAACCGATTTCTCTATCTATAAGGATTCAGAATATATATACTTTGTGGGATCGAAAATGTATACTATAGAAATTACAAAACGGAATGACAAACTTATATATAATTTGCTCAATTCACAACCTGTCGTTGGAGTTGCAGGTTGTAAGAAATTTACTTCTCCATATCGAGGAGAAACGGCGATAGTAATTATTTTTCCAGCTATGATGTATTTATACGAACTTCTGGAACCAAACATAGGTAAAATTGTTGTAAGTGTTGTACAATAAATTTGTAAAATTATTAAAAATTAAATTAAAAATTATTAAAATTATTAACAAAATGTGTACAACTACTACGACGCACAACTACTACTACTACAGCTTGTGAATTGAGAAAATTGTTTGCACTCCCGTGCAGAGCTGGGTGTATTGCATTGATTTTATAATGCATTATCGTTTCCATTGCCACTAAACGACTTTGGATTAATGCAGCAATATTGCAGCCACCACTAGTGGAAGTTGGAAATAATTAACCACATAAACGATTTTAGAGGTAGTGAAAATTGAGTGCACCAAATGAAACCATTGTAGTGTTAGTGGAAATTAAGTGCACTAATGGATAATTAGGATAATGGACTAGAAATCCATTTAAATTTACTTTTCACCACCACTACAATCGTTTCATTTAGTGCAGTCAACTTCCATTACCACTCAAAGTAGCGTAAAATGAAATCCAATGCAATAAACCCATCTCTGGTGAAGGGCTTGAAAACAACTGAAAAAAACTTGGTTTGAAAAACTAAACTCTCGAATTAATAAATAAGAATCTGCCGGCAAAAACTCATAACAGACAAAAATTCCACTGTGAGGAATTTTAGTTTAAAATGTATTCGATTTTAGTTTTTTGAAAAATTACTGCAACCCATTTTCATTGTTATCCAACAAACAACCAAAGATTTAAGCATATAAAATTTATAGATTTAAAAAATTGTATTAAATTTTATAAAATATAAACATCTTTTGTAAAAATTAAACAAGAAAATATATATAAAAAAAACTAAAGGTTGTTGCTCCAAAATAAAATAATAATTTATCAATAATAAAAATAAATAATATTTAGCAATTTTTTATTTTTTAATAATTATTTATGAAAACAAATGATACTTGAGTAATTTTTTATTACAATAAAATAAGCTAAAGATTTCAAATTAAATAAATAGTAAAAGAAATAAAACATACAAGTTTCCTATTATCATTATTAATAAATAATATTATTAATTCAATATATAATTAAATACAAAAGAGAAAATTCCTTTAGCCTGTAATTTAGCCAATCAATATTGTAAAATATAATTAATCGTAATTAAATAATTTTTTTTTAAAGAACTAAGGAAAAACTATAAATAATATTCTATAATAAATTATTTTAAACTAAAAACAAATATCTAGTCGTACTTTTTATCTTAAAAAAAACATTTAAACATTAATATAAAGTTAAAATAATTTTTTTTAATAACTAAGTTTCTCTTATGTAAATTTAAAATAAAATAAAGTTTAATATTTAGAACAAAATAAAAATTATGCAATAAATTGTTTAAAATTAAAATTGGACACAGAAATAAGCAGTTTTTTTTATAAAAGAATGACAAAAAAAGAATTAAAAAATTTTAAAAACTAAAAATTATCCGCCCTAATTCCGTAAATCACTCCCACTCACTTTTAGCATTCTTTATGGAAATTTTATGTGGAAATATTTTTAAAGTGGTGTGAGGTTATTTACTTTAAACAGGACTAAAAAAATTATAAAAAAAATATTTGAATTTATCTAAATATTGTCTTAAAAGAAAGTTAAAAAATTAAAAGAAAAAACTTTGTAAAATAACATTCAACTCATAATAAATCAATTAAAATAAAAAATTAAAAAAAAAAAATAAATAAATTTGATTAGAAATGATATGGCTAATAAGAAAAAGGTAAAGCAATTATGCGTCAAAACATATACAGGGTGGGCCAAAAGTCATCATGTAGCCTAATTTTTTTATATATTATATTTATTGTTTAAAATAAGTTTTAGTAAATAAAATAAATAAAAAAAATGATTTTAACACCTATTGGGACTTTCGCCCCACCCTGTTGGTAACTAGGTAGCAAAGGGGAGTGGCGCAAGCAAAAAAACACTTCTAACACCCACACTAGGCCCACCCAGTATATCGTTACCTAAAACATTAAATAAACATTTAAATCATTTTACATTAGAAGTAAAAACCAGGATAAAACTAAAAAAAAATATTTTGAATCTCACTGCAAGTTTAAACCATCAAATTAATAATAAACGCTTTGGTTGGTTTGTGTTTTGAATTTTTTGTCAGTTACAGATTTTTAAAATTTTGATAACATATGGGCAAGCACCTAAGCTTTCTGTTCAGACACCCTATTTTTATATCCTTCACCTGTGGTGCACAAGGTTATATATCTGTGGCTTGGGGCTAAAAGGGCCAATGTCACTTTTTTGCTCTTTTGAGTTAATCATTGCATTAGATTTGTTTTCTTGCTCTATTTCATTATGGTAAAATAGCTAAAGTCATACTTAACCCAGAACAGCTTCATAAATAAAATACTGGCCAATGTCACTATGAAAGCATCTATAAAGTAAAACCTTCAATTCCAATTTTCTCAAAAGTAAACATTTTGACATTGGCCCTTTTAGCTCCAAGCCACAGATATAGCTTTGTCATTCCATTTGTAATTTCTACAATTTTCATTTCCGACCCCATAAGGAAGGTATATATTTTATGAACATTTATGAATAGAGGAGTCGATTAAGCCATGTCGGTTTGTCCGTCTGGCCGTGAGTTGGTTGAAATTAACTTTTAGAAGCAACCATATATTCTTCAGATATGTGTATGAATGAATGAACCGCTATTGAAATTCAGCACAATTGCCCCATAAATTTCTGAGATATGAGCAAATAAACACAGCTGCCTCGGGTTTTTCCCATATTTTTACCGCAAATATTAAAATTTTTCAGCCATATAATAATTTATAAGTACCTTTGTTAATATTTAAAGATATAATATGCCTCTAGAGATATTCGTTAAACAGTTTGATTACAACGGACTCTAATCGGTAAAGTTATAGGCATAAATTTGTTTTGAAAAATATGTACATCAAAAATTTACAAACGAAAATCAATTATTTCAGCTTCTAGACAACCGAGAGAGTCAATATTTATATCATGTGAAAGGACTATAAAAAAATTAAAATTCATGTTGGCTGCCACTACAAAATGGCGGACAATAATTTAATATATGAGTCAAATCTGGTATTTTAAAATGTAACTTCTTGAACCCCCTCAATATTTGGATTTAAATGAAAGGGCTTGACCAGTAGGGTACAGTAAATCATTAAAAAATGTAAAATCCAAGATGGCGTCTAAAACAAAATGGCGGAACAAATTTTTTTAATCCCATCAAAATGGAAAATGAAAGGGCCCGACTGGTAGAATACAGTTAACAACGTTAAAATTCAAAATCGAGAATGGCGTCGGAAATAATAAGGAAAAATGGCATATAACATGAAATATAGGTTTAGACACGATGTGGGACTATACCTATGTACATGATGGTGAAGGGTATTATTAGATTTGGCACGGCCGAATATAGCACTCTTGTTATCAAATGAATTTTTGAAAGCAATATTTTTCTTAACTTGTTGCAATTTTTAACGTTTTTTTAACTGTCAAAACACGGCTAGGACAAGGTATTACGAAAACATGTCCCAGGTTGTAGCTGATATGCTTTAGATTTTAAATGAGTTGCCATAGTGCAATATATATTTAAGTTTACCATGGTACAAAATAAATTAGAGTTACCAGAATATAAAATTTTTGTACCAGATTTGCCAGAATACAAAATAGTTTCAGGGTTACCAAAGTTCAAAAAATTTACAAAATATGTTTGAACGAGGATAAAAAATGCTTAGGGGCGACATAGTGCTGGAAAATATTTCGGTTGCCGGAGTGAAAAAAATTTAATCACGAGTGCAACAATACATGTGAAGCGTGTACTCCTTGTTATGTATTTCACAAAAACAAATAAATTTCGTAATAGTTTGCAGTATAAGCTGTTACAAACATCTATATATATAAAAGTGAAACTCTGTGTGTGTGTGTGTGTGTGTGTGTGTTAGCTATAGACTCTGAAACTATAAAACCGATCGGGCTCAAACTTTGGTAAGTTGTTGTACACATACCGGGGAGTGTTTATGGATGAAAAAAAGTGGGCGGGGCCACGCCCATAAAAATTAGTTATCAGTTTTAGCTACTTGCACTTGACCGATTTTTTTGAAACTTTGCACACATATCGAGCTGTCATGACTAAATAATTTTGTGATAAGAAAAGTGGGCGATGCCACGCCCCTAAAAAAGTTTTAATTTTGAGGTACTTGCACTGGACCGATTTTTCTGAAACTTTGCACACCTATTAAGCTGTCGTGACTTTATAATTTAGTGACTAAAAAAGTGGGCGGGGCCACGCCCATAAAAAATTAGTTATCAGTTTTAGCTACTTGCACTGGACCGAATTTTCTGAAACTTTGCGAAAATACTGAGCTGTCATGACTTTACACTTTCGTCATTAGAAAAGTGGGCAGTGCCACGCCCATTAAAAAATAGGTATCATTTTGGGGTACTTGCACTGGACCGATTTTTCTGAAACTTTGCACACATATTGAGTTGTCATGACTATACAGTTTCTTATTTAGAAAAGTGGGCAGTGCCACGCCCATAAAAAAAGGTATCATTTTGAGGTACTTACACTGGACCGATTTTTCTGAAATTTTGCACACATATCGAGCTGTCATGACTAAATAATTTCGTTATTAGAAAAGTGGGCAGTGCCACGCCCATAAAAAAAAGGTATCATTTTGAGGTACTTGCACTGGACCGATTATTCTGAAACTTTGCACACATATTGAGCTGTTATGACTTTACAATTTCGTGATTAGAAAAGTGGGCAGGGCCACGCCCATAAAAAAATTATAATTTTTAGGTTTTTGCACTTGATATTCAATTAAATTCAGAATGCATTTCGATTCATTAAGGGGCGTAGCAACGCGCGCCGGGTTTGGCTAGTTATTAATAAATGCAGCCCTCAAAACTTTAATTGTGGATCGTTTGGTTCGCGGATTTAAAAAAAAAAATCACACCATAAGATGTTGTAATGGCTCTTCCTTTGCTATATGCTGATAATAATTCTATTTATTCACGTATTCATAAAGAAAAAAGTGGGCCCTCATAAAGAAGAAGCGCTCATGATGATGATACTCTGGGTCATTTGTGACATTTTTAGCCTCTGTTTCAATATTTTAACCAGCACGGCTGCTCCGGAGCTGCCTAGACCTGACAGCATTTCACGTTGTTCTATGCTCTTCTGTGCGAGCAACTAAACATAGTAGTTTTTGGCTGTTTAAATTCTAATTTTCTAAACAAATACGAAAATCTCTCAAATTTTTCTCAAAACTGTAAATATGTTTTAAACTTTGCAAAATAATTTATTTGTTGCAATACTACATTCAGTAAACCCTCAACTAAATACATCCATACAATGTAATGTTATGATAACAGTAATTTTTATAAAAATAGTAAAAAATATTTTTATATATTTGCAATGTCGTACAGAATTGTAAAAACATTTATTTGCCATAACAATTAGGTGACAACAAATTTGTATCAACTGTGACGGTATTTAAATGGAAAAATCATTTAATCAATGTCTGTATTAATAAATTAATACAATTTTTTTTTAACAATTTATTAGCACAATTTTCAAAATTTAATTAGAACAATCAATATAAACAAACAAAAAATAGTGTGAAATGTTGTGCTGCTTTTATTTTTTTCACTCTCTAACTCGAGACTGAAAACAGTTGCGAATTGAAGTCAACGAGTGCCAGACTAGAAAAGTTGTGGAACACAAAATCTGTAGAGAAAAATAACGACATGAGTGCTTTTAATAATCAAGACGATATTGTACAAACTGTTAATGGAAATTTTGGCAAATGGCAATTGCGCACTATAGTTTTGATATTTTTGTGTAAAATTCCTACCGCCTGGTTTACGATTTGTGTCATTTATACGGCACCCACACCACAAAAGGGTGATTATTATTGCAAGCCTACCGAAGGTCTAGTGTCAAATATAACTTACGATTTTATCTCATATCATTTGCAAAAGGATATACAAAGTACCGATCGTCAATTTAAAGTGGATGCTTGTCACACCTACAAGGCCACCTTGGAAATAAGTTTCGCCAACAAAAATGTAAAAAATTACTCGAGTCCATTCGCCAAACCTAAACAGCGCACTGAACGGGTTAATGTAGACCTAATACCCTGTAATCATTTTGAACACAATTCGGAATATGAATCGTTGGTAACTCAGTTTGATTTGGTTTGTTCACGCGAATTATTGGTATCGGTCACACAATCATTTCATGCTCTGGGTGCTTTAATTGGTGGACTGGTAGCGAAACACGCTCTAAATCGGTATTAAATAAATTAAATTAAAAAAATAAATATTTTCTTTTAAAGAAATTCTCTTAGTTAATGGTTGTTATTGATTTTTTTTTAAGTATTAGTCCGCGCAGGCTGATGTTGTATGGCATGTTGGGCCAGATAATGTGCGGAAATCTAACCGGTTTAGTGTCATCATTTGCTCTGCATGCCTATTATCGCTGTTTGACTTCGGTGTTTTGTGCTTTAATGTATACATCGGGACAAATTATATGTAAGTGTGGAAGTGAATAAATTATTGATGACTTAAATTTTCGATAACTTAAATTTAAAAAAAAAAAATATCGGTAACTTTAATTTGGTATAGAAAAGTTATCGATAACATTAATGCTTAGAGAAGAATTTTCGATAAGGTTGATGTTTTATTGAAAAGTTATCAACAACTTTGGTTTTTATTAAAGAAAAATAATAGATAATTTTGATTTCGTGTGGAAAATTTATCGATCACATTAGTGTTTTACAGAAATTATCGATTACTTTGATTTTTTATAATAAAATATCATTATCTTATTAAAAAAACATTTCTTATTTAAAAAAAATTATCGGTAACTTTAATTTAGTATACAAAAGTTATCGATAACATTAGTATTTTATAAATAAATTATCAATAAAATTCATGTTTTATAGGAAAGTTATCACCAACTTAGGTTTTTATTAAAAAAAATTATCGGTAACTTTGATTTTGTGTAGAAAAATTATCGATAATATTAGTATTGTATAAACAAATATCGATAAAATTTGTGTTTTATAGGAAAGTTATCACCAACTAAGGTTTTTATTTAAAAAAATTATTGATAACTTTAATTTAGTATACAAAAGTTATCGATAACATTAGTGTTTTATAAAAAAATTATCGATAAAATTGATGTTTTATAGGAAAGTTATCACCAACTATGGCTTTTATTTAAAAAAATTATCGGTAACTTTGATTTTGTATACAAAAGTTATCGATAACATTAGTGTTTTATAAATAAAATATCGATAAAATTTATGTTTTATAGGAAAGTTATCACCAACTAAGGTTTTTATTTAAAAAAATTATCGGTAACTTTAATTTAGTATAAATAAGTTATCGATAACATTAGTGTTTTATAAATAAATTATCGATAAAATTTATGTTTTATAAGAAAGTTATCACCAACTAAGGTTTTTATTTAAAAAAATTATCGGTAACTTTAATTTAGTATACAAAAGTTATCGATAACAGTAGTGTTTTATAAATAAATTATCGATAAAATTTATGTTTTATAGGAAAATTATTATTATGCTTGGTTTTTATTATAGAAAAATAATCGATAATTTTGATTTTGTATGAAAGAGTTATCGATAACATTATTGTCTTATAGATAAATTACCTGTACGTTAATGTTTTTTAGGAAAGTGACTAATTTTTTTTTGATAAAAAAATTCGATAACTTTGAGTTTGTAATAGAAAAGTTATCGATAACATTAGCGTTTTATAAATAAATTATCGAGAAAGTTGATGTTTTATGGGAAAGTTATCATTAAGTTTGGTTTCTATTAAAACAATACGAAAACTTTGATTTATGCAGAAAAGCTTTCGATAACGTAATTGTTTTACAGATAAATTAACGATAACGTTAGCATTTTATAGATCTTAAATTATTGCTATTGCTACTATTTCTAGTAGAAATTATTTTTATATTCTTTAACTTAGTTTTTTATAATAAACGATAGCTGTATTTTTCTTTGGAATATAAAAAAAATCGATATAATTAATTTTTTTAAAAAATTTTTCGATAACTTTAGATTAATTGACGATAACTTTCTTTGCCCACGTTAAACTTCTATAAACAAATTTTATTTCATATTAATGAACTTTAAGAAAGTTATCGATAACTTTGATTTTTAATAAAAATTTTGTCGAAGTTATTGATAACTTGGATTTTCTTTAAAAAAAAATTGTTTCAACGATTAAATTTTGAATAGAATTTTATATTGATAAAATTAATGAACCTTAGGAAAGTTATCGATAATTTTAATTTTTTCTAGATAAATTTTTTTCGATAACTCTTTATAGAAAGTTTTAATTTTCTTCAGTCAAGTTATCGATAATTTTGTTTTTTTTATCGATATATTAAATTTATTTTATAAAACAGTACGTTTTTTTTTATCTTAAATAACTTTCTCCTTTTTTAACAAATTTTAGTAACTGATATTACTGCCGGCAAGGCAAGAACCGTTATAGTTACACTCTCTGAATTATTTTGGTCTATCGGTCTTATACTTTTACCAGGCATATCGATATTTTTCGATAGCTGGAACTATTTGTACGTAGCAATTTCAACATCTGTCATACTGTTGGTATTTCTGCACAGGTAAAACAACAATTTTTTTAATTCAATCCTAATTAAGCAATTAATTCTGAATTTTTTCGTAACCATAGATGGATTTCCGATAGTCCCCGCTGGCTTTTGAAGCACAATAAAATCGAAAAAACTTTACAACTTTTGTTGGAATCAGCTGGTTTTAATAATCGTGACATCCCTCTAGATCTGGAAGTGCAATTGGAGTTGTATGCCAAAAGTTTAAAAAGCACAAAAGAGAGCAACTACTGGTCCATATGGGATGGCAAAACAAGAAGAGTTTTTATTGTTCTAATACACTGGGCCTGGGTGGTGTCGGGAGTTCTATACAATGTCATGATTTTGATGATCAGAACACTGGGTGTCGAGCATTTGCATGTTAATACAGCGTGTTTAGGTACCCACAGACGATATAAAGGCAATTAATATATTTTACACAAATAAAATGTTTCTTGTAGGCTTTGCCGAAATGTTGGGCGTGTTTCTGGGTTTATATCTCATCTTGTATACGCGGCATCGTTGGCTTTGGTGTGGCTATGTTATGATGATGGCTGGTTTTATTACTTATCTCGTTTGGTTTATACCAAACTCAAGTAAGTTCAACAAAAACTAGATATTCTTTTTCTATGAAAAAAAACTGTAAATTTCTTCTTAATTTCCAGTCAAAGAATCTCGTAAAATTGGCTTTGAAATGTTATTTTGGATACTTCTTAAATTGGCCAACTCCACCTACCTTTCCATTCTCACCACCTGCACCGGCGAATTGGTGTCGCCAGAGAAACGCTCCATGTTAATGTTGTCCTCCTCATGTTTTAGTCGTTTTTGGTTGATATTTGCTCCCTTCATTATAATCACAACAAAAATACACATTTTAATACCGATCACAGTGTTCGCTTCGTTGGCTGTTAGCAGCGGAGTGTTAATGTGTTTTCTAAACATTCACTTTTGGAACGATGAACAACCAAAAATCTGTAAAATTCCTACACCCAACACATACAGAAGAAGATCATCAACCATATTGTTACAGCGTCGCAGTTCATGTATTTTCGAATTGAGTTCAATGGAAAATCTAAATTCAGAAGGAGCTTACGATAATCCGCTGACGATAAGTATAACGGATTTATGGCAAGTGGATCAGACTATGGGTTCCATAGAAGAGCTGGAAATGTCTAATAACATTTCAAACGAGGAAAAATCAAACCCAACGAATTTAAACGAAATAGAGTAAATAAATAAATAGACTTAAATTAATTATTTACTTACTTGGCAAACAGTGTATTGAAATTTAAATTATTAAATAAATAAAAAATAAATAAAAAAAGCACAAAAAATATTTCTTTATGCTTTTCTTTCTTCACATCACAATCTATATACATATATAGAAGTGAAACTCTGTGTGTGTGTGTGTGTGTTAGCTATAGACTTTGAAACTGTAAAACCGATCAGACTCAAACTTGGGCAAGTTGATGTACACATTCCAGGTAGTGTTTATGGGTGGCAAAAAGTGGGCGGGGCCACGCCTATAGTTTTTAGCTACCAGCACTTGACCGATTTTTCTGAAACTTTGCTCATATATTAAGCTGTTGTGACTATATAATTTCGTGATTAGAAAAGTGGGCAGGGCTACGCCCACTTGATATTCAATTTAAATTCAGAATGCATTTTTATTCATTAAGGGGCGTAGCAACGCGCGCCGGGCTTTTCTAGCCAATTATAAATATAAAAATGAATAAAATATCTAAAAACACTACTCCCTCTATTATCATACTTTTAACTTATAGCTATACCATCTATATTTCATTATAGATATTTTACCGACTTTTGATTTTTACAAGAAATTTTTTCTTTACGAAAAGACCAATAACTGTAGATTTATTTTAAACAATTAATGATAACTTTAATATGCTATAGAAAAGTTTAAGATATACAAAATATATCAATAAATTTAATTTTGTGTAGATATTTCGATATCGATAGTAATAAAAGCTTCACGTACGTAGTTTTTCACTGAAAATTTTGTCCAAACATTAATATTGTTAAAAAATAATTTTGATTTTTCCACATAAAACTTATAAACAATTTTAGTTTTAAATAGATATTTTGTTGTTTATTTTTTTAGAGATCATCTTTAAGTCAAATTTTTTTATCTTTAACTTTTATTTTCTATAAAAAATAATCGTTAACTTTTTTTAATTAAAATTATATAGAAAAAATTTATCGATAACTCTTATTTCCAAAAAAAAAAAAAAACTTGTCAATAACCTACCAAAGGATTATAAATAAATATTTGATATAGAAAATTATTCGACGATTATTTTCTCAATAAAAGACTAATCAATAACCTCAACATCATGTTGAAAATTCATTGATAACTTTAATTTTATACTGAAATATTATTAATAACATTTAATTAAAAAAAAAAAAATATCGATAACTACAATTTTCATTCACCGATAACTTTGATTTCTTACAAAAAAGTAATCGATTACTTTGATTTTCAATAGAAAGCTAATTGATAACATTAATTTTCTTAAGAAAACTAATCGATAACTTAAGTTTTTTAAAGACAATTAATGAATAAAATTGTTTTTCTATAGAAAAGAAAATTTTACAAAGAAAACTTATAAATAACTTTGATTTTCTCCAGAAAACTAATCGATTATATTAATGCTTTATAGAAAACTAATCGATAACATTGATTTTCTAAAAAAAACTATTCAATAACTTTAAATCTCTATAATAATATATAGAAATCTATGAATTTATACGAGAAAACTAATCGATAACTTTGATTTTCTATTGTAAACTAATCGATAAATTTAATATTCACCATAAGACTAATCCATTCTTTAATCCAACTTTAAATATCTAGAAAATATAATCGATAACATCGGTTTTCCATAGAAAATTTATTAATAATTTAAGTTTTCTATACAAAACTAAGCGATAGCTATAATATTCCATGAAAACTTAATCGATAGCTTTGACTTTATATAGAAAACTAATCGATTACTTCGATGTTCAATAGAAATCTAACTTTTATTTTTTATTGAAAAATTATTAAAAACTTTGATTTTCTAAAGAAAACTTATCGATAACTTAAATTTTTTTATACAAAACTAATCGATAACTTTAGTTTTTTTATAGAAAATATATCGATTCCTTTAACTATCTATAGAAAATTAATCGTCAATTTTCTACAGAAAAATAATCGATAATTTTGAGATAGAAAACTTATCGTTAAATTTTTTTTTTATAGAAAACTTATGAAACATTAATTTTTAAACAAAATTAACTAATAACTTAAACCGGTAGCTTAAATTAAATATAAGAAAATCCATAACTCTTATTTCTGTAAAAATTTATTGATAACTTTTGTTTTCTACAGAGAAGATATCGATAGCTCTTATTTTTCAAAGTAAGACTCTGAATTTTATAAGAAAATTCATGCATAATCTAGTTTTTATGAAAATTTTTATGAATTCCTTAATTTTTTACATATTTTAGCTATCGATAACTCTTGTATTCTATACAAAATGAAGTCAAAAACTTAATTTTGTATAGAAAATTCTATGACAATTCTAGTTTTAGATACAAATTCTATAGATATTTTTTATTTTGGATTTAAAGTTATCGACAACTTTACTTTTGCATAGAAAATTTGTCAACCTTTTTGGTTTTTGTTATAAAACTTATCGATAACATAAGTTTTCTATAAGATAGTTAACGATTACTTTAATTTTCGATAAATAAGTTTTCGACTACATTCATTTTCTATAGAAAATTCATCGATAACTTTATTTGCCATAGACAATTTAACGATTTTTTTTTTTAATTAAGTAATTGATATATAACTCTGTTTATTATAGAAAATTTATTAATTATTTACGATTTTAGGGTGCTTCGGTGGACTAGTCAGTACTAGTCTAGTCATTAGTTTGGGGGTTGCGGGTTCGACTCCGGCCAGAGACTCTGGACTTGTCTACTTCTCTTTCTCTTCTATTCTAACTATTTCTATTCTTATTATATTCTTGTCTTTATTCTATATTAAGGCGTCACAATGGACCGTAATAGTCTCCGCGTGAGGTTGTGGGGTAACTTTGCACCAGCCTTACCTACCTACCTACAATAGCTTTAATATGCATTTTTTAAGAATGGATTTATAATCAATTTTGTATATCTTTGGTGTCAAATTTATCAATAGAGTTCACGTTGTTAATAGAAACTAAATTGATTAGTGTTAATAATACCTGTAACCTAATAAAATTGAAAACATTAATCATTTCATAAAGAAATTATTGTAGTTTATTCATTCCCCACACTTTTGTAATTTATCTAAGACACACACCCTGGCTGGCTGTTTTATAACGACAAATAACGTCATTGCCTTAAAACAGCGCTGCCACTTAATTAATTTTGCTTTAATCCCAGATGAACTTTGTTTTGGTATAAAGTCCTTATGAAAGCACAGGCAGTTCACAGCCCAAAGTTAGGCTGATTATAGCTAAAAATAATAGCAGTTCTCAGTCCAAATGTGTGCTGTGAAAACATCCTTTTTACTTAATATTTCTATATATTTTAAAACGTGTAAGAATTTGCATTTAAGAACAAATCGATTAAAAATTTATATAGAGAAAGTTTTTGAGCTTTATTTAATTTTTTTATTATAGAAAACTTGAATTGGCAGTGTTAGTTTCAAATTATTGATAAATCCGAGTCAGAATTATGTGCAGACAAATTGCTGGAAATTTCATTACTTTTAAATTGGGATATTAACTTCTTATATACATTTTCAAATTGATATTTTAATTTTAGATTTTTAAAAAAAGTGTTGAAAAGGTTGTTCTTTTTTCATGAATTCTTTTTGGAAGAGCCTTTCTCCAACTCTTCTCAAAATTTGCAATACTTTTTTGATACTCTTTGAGCGTAAATGAGCAGGCACCATCGGCTTTATATAGATTCATATCATTGCAGCAAAGATCTTCATTTGTTTCTTTTACTGGGTCTAAAAGAACTACTATTTGTTTTAGTATAGCAAATTTTTTATTACGAAGTTCGTTTCATCTTATTTTACAATCGAAAATAAGCTTCAGTTTATTTCTTTAATATTCTGTAACATATTTCTGAAAAACCTCATTTTTTGTTGGCGACTTTCGAGACATTTTTAAAGTTTTTATGATTTTTTCGTTAAGTAGTTTAATGTGTAATTTATCAGTGAGGTCGCTATTTGTTTTAATGATTCAAAACTAAAGGAAGTCAGGTTTTTCTTCATTATAGTCATTTGATAAAGATGCTTCATTTTCATTTACACAACTAAAAGCACTGCAAACAAGTAAGAGCGCTATATTCGGCCGTGCCGAATCTTATATACCCTTCACAACGTGTAGTCATGCAATAACAGTATGATTCCATATGATATACGTACATACATATAAAAAACATCTATATATATAAAAGTGAAACTCTGTGTGTGTGTGTGTGTGTGTGTGTGTGTTAGCTAATGACTCTGAAACTGTAAAACCGATCGGGCTCAAACTTTGGTAAGTTGTTGTACACATACCGGGGAGTGTTTATGGATGAAAAAAAGTGGGCGGGGCCACGCCCATAAAAATTAGTTATCAGTTTTAGCTACTTGCACTTGACCGATTTTTCTGAAACTTTGCACACATATCGAGCTGTCATGACTAAAAAATTTCGTGATAAGAAAAGTGGGCGGGGCCACGCCCCTAAAAAAGTTAAAATTTTGAGGTACTTGCACTGGACCGATTTTTTTAAAACTTTGCGCACATATTAAGCTGTCATGACTTTATAATTTCGTGATTAAAAAAGTGGGCGGGGCCACGCCCATAAAAAATTAATTATCAGTTTTAGCTACTTGCACTGGACCGAACTTTCTGAAACTTTGCAAACATACTGAGCTGTCATGACTTTACACTTTCGTCATTAGAAAAGTGGGCAGTGCCACGCCCATTAAAAAAAGGTATCATTTTGAGGTACTTGCACTGGACCGATTTTTCTGAAACTTTGCACACATATTGAGTTATCATGACTATACAGTTTCGTATTTAGAAAAGTGGGCAGTGCCACGCCCATAAAAAAAGGTATCATTTCGAGGTACTTGCACTGGACCGATTTTTCTGAAACTTTGCACACATATTGAGCTGTCATGACTATATAATTTCGTGATTAGAAAAGTGGGCAGGGCTAGGCCCATTAAAAAAGTTATAATTTTAAGATACTTTCACTGGACGGAATTTTCTGAAACTTTGCACACTTATTGAGCTGTCATTACTATACAGTTTCGTAATTAGAAAAGTGGGCAGTGCCACGCTCATAAAGAAAAAGTAATAGTCTTTAGCTTTGCACTTGATATTTGATTAAAATTAAGAATGCGATTAAAATTCATGAAGGGGCGTAGCAACGCGCGCCGGGATTTTCTAGTAATATATAAAAACATCCCATTGTAAAATTATAAATTTTCGTATTTATGTTAAAAATAAATTAAAAATAAAAGATACAAAAAAAAATTTAAAAAAAATAATAAAAATATAAATAATAAATATAAAATATTAAATAAAAATAAAAAAAAAAATAAGAAAAAAAATTTAAAAAAAATAATAAAAATATAAAATATATAAAATAAAAAATAAAATAAATTTTTTTTTGGGCTCAGCTTGGGTTCGATGCCACGTTTACTCTAACCCGTATACCACGTTTGTATATATGTATGTTGTTGTTATACCCTTCACATAGTGAACAAGTAAGAGCGTTATATTCGGCCGTGCCGAATCTTATATACCCTTCACAACGTGTAGTCATGCAATAACAGTAGTTTGTATCACCATTCATCTCATATGAAATACGTACATACATATAAAAAATATACATATATAAAAACATCCCATTGTAAAATTATAAATTTACGTATGTATGTTATAAAAAAAAATTTTAAAAAAAATTTAAAAAAAAAATTTAAAAAAAAATTTAAAAAAAAAATTAAAAAAAAAAATTTAAAAAAAAAATTTTAAAAAAATAATTAAAATATATATAATTAATATAAAACAAAAAAAATAAAAAAAAAAATTAAAAAAAAAATAATAAAAATATAAATAATATATTAAATAAAAAATAAAAAAAAAATAAAAAAAAAAATTAAAAAAAACAAGTAACAGTGCTATATTCGGCCGTGCCGAATCTTATATACCCTTCACAACGTGTAGTCATGCTATAACAATTGTTTGTATCATCATTCATCCCATATAAAATACGTACATATGTATGTATATACTGGTTGGAATATATGTGGCATCGAATCCCAGCTGAGCAAAAAAAAATTTATTTTATTTTATTTAATATATTATTTATATTTTGTTTAAATTTTTTTAAAAAATTTTTTAGAAAAATTTTTAAAAAATTTTTTAAAATTTTTTTTAAATTTTTTTTTTGTAGTTTTTTTTATTATTTTTTTCTTATTTTTAATATTTTTTTTGTTTGTAATTTTTTTGTTTGGTATGTTTTTTACATGTATGTATGTATATTGTTGTTGTAATTGTGAAAAAAAACGAGGTGGTCGTGGTTTTTTGCTCATATCTCAGAAAGTTATAGGGCGATTGTGCTGAATTTCAATAGCGATTCATTCCTGGATATTTCTAAGAGATTGATACCATATACAGATCTGAGGAACATATAGTTGCTTCTAAAAGTTGATTTCAACCAACACACGGACAGACGGGCAGACGGACAGACGGTCAGGGCTTAATCGACTCCTCTATTCATAAGTTTTCAGAAAATATATACTTTATGGGGTCGGAAATGAAAATTGTAGAAATTACAAACGGAATGACAAAGCTATATATACCCTTGTGCACCACAGGTGAAGGGTATAAAAATTTAAAAAAAAAATTTTTAAATATAAAAAAAAATTTTTTTTGGCTCATCTGGGATTCGATGCCACGTTTTCTCTAACCAGTATACACGTTTGTATGTATGTATGTTGTTGTAATGTTGTTTTTGTGAAAAAAAAAATCGAGGTGGTCGTGGGTTTTTGCTCATATCTCAGTTGTTTATGTACCGATGTCTCTGATTTTCAATACCGATCTACTCCCGAATATTTCTGATATTTTAATACCTCACCCGAGTCCAAGCGATGTCGGGGGGCTTCAAAAAGTTGATTTCAACATACACACGGACAGACGGTCAGACGGACAGACGGACAGACTGACAGACTGACAGAGCTTAATCGACTTCCCTATTCATAAGCTTTCAGAAAATATATACTTTATGGGGTCGGAAATGAAAATTGTAGAAATTTCACACGGAATGACAAAGCTATTTATATCCTTTTTATACCCATCACACAGTGAAAAAGGGTATATATAGGTTTGTCATTCCGTGTGAAATTTCTACAATTTTCATTTCCGACCCCATAAAGTATATATTTTCTGAAAGCTTATGAATAGGGAAGTCGATTAAGCTCTGTCAGTCTGTCCGTCTGTCCGTGTGTTGGTTGAAATCAACTTTTAGAAGCAACTATATGTTCCTCAGATCTGTATATGGTATCAATCTCTTGGAAATATCCAGGAATGAATCGCTATTGAAATTCAGCACAATCGCCCCATAACTTTCTGAGATATGAGCAAAAAACCACGACCACCTCGTTTTTTTTCACAATTACAACAACAACATACATACATGTAAAAAACATACCAAACAAAAAAAAAAATTACAAAAAAAAAATACTAAAAATAAGAAAAAAAATAATAAAAAAACTACAATAAAAAAATTTTTAAAAAAATTTAAAAAAAAAATTTAAAAAAAATTTTTTAAAATTTTTCTAAAAAAATTTTTTAAAAAAATTTAAAAAAAATATAAAAAAAAAATAATAAAATATAAATAATATATTAAATAAAATAAAATAAAATTTTTTTTTTAAATTTTTCTAAAAAAATTTTTTAAAAAAATTTAAAAAAAATATAAAAAAAAATAATAAAATATAAATAATATATTAAATAAAATAAAATAAAATTTTTTTGGCTCAGCTGGGATTCGATGCCACATTTATTCTAACGTGTACGTATGCAGGTATTTGATATGGGATGAATGGTGATACAAACAATTGTTATTGCATGACTACACGTTGTGAAGGGTATATAAGATTCGGCACGGCCGAATATAGCGCTCTTACTTGTTTTTAAATATTTTTTTTTATTTTTTTTTTGTTTTATATATATTGAATATATTTTAATTATTTTTTAAAAATTTTTTTTCTAAAATTTTTTTTTTTTAATTTTTTTTTAAATTTTTTTTTTTTATTTTTTTTTTAACATACATACGTAAATTTATAATTTTACAATGGGATGTTTTTATATATGTATGTTTTTTATATGTATGTACGTATGTCATATGGAATCATACTGTTATTGCATGACTACACGTTGTGAAGGGTATATAAGATTCGGCACGGCCGAATATAGCGCTCTTACTTGTTGTATGTTGTTTTTGTGTTTTACACATACGAGGTAGCCATGGGTTTTTGCTTATATCTCAGTTGTTTATGTACCGATGCTTCTGATTTTCAAAACGGATCTACTCCCGAATATTGCTGATATTTTAATACCTCACCCGAGTCCAGGCGATGTCGGCGGGCTTCAAAAAGTTGATTTCAGCATACACACGGACATACGGACAGACTGACAGAGCCTAATCGACTCCCCTATTCATAAGCTTGCAGTTTTCAGGGTCGGAAATGAAAATTGTAGAAATTTCACACGGAATGACAAACCTATATATACCCTTTTTCACTGTGTGAAGACATTTCTAAGACCCGTTTAAGGTACCAAAATATCAGAAATATTCGGGAGCAGATCAGAAACATCGTTCTATAAGCAGCTGAGATATGACGAAAAACCCTAAACTACTTCGTCTTTTTACACCAATACAGACTGGAGGTTCGAATCCCAGTTAAAACAAAAAAATTTTTTGTTTAATACATACATACATATACTTAATTCGTAATTTTACAACGGGATGTTCTGAAGCGGATAAAGTCATTAGAAAGATATTGAAACATATACACATGTATGTTCATATTTCATATTAATGAGATGAATGGTGATAAATTGTTATTGCCTGACTACACGTTGTGAAGGGTATTAAGATTCGGCACGGCCGAATATATCACTGTTACTTCTTTACTGTATATTCCTTTCATTAAGTAGTAATTTAAGTGTGGTAAGGTGATTTACAAAATGAGGAAAATACTTAATATCATTGGAGCTATAAAAGTAAAAGGAAATAAAAAAATTAAACAACCAACTTCTTATTAACATTATCTCGATAATTTTAAACATAAACAAATTGTTAACACGATCTCTTTAAATGACTCAATTTTCAATGGTTTATTTGTGAACGTGAAAAAATTATCACTAGAAAATTTATTAGTTTTGCAAATATTGACTAGAGTCTGAAGGCAAGTGTTATAAAAATATTCTTTGCTGACAATTTTCATTATTTGCAAAATGTGTGCTCGTAGGTGGAAAGGATATAGGAGTTGAAAGGGGCATAATTTGGGCAATAAAATAACACATTTAGATAGCGAGCCGTATATTGTAAAGTTTTAACTTATTAGACAAGATAATTTCAAAAATAATTGTTTTATTTAAAAGTCGTCAGGATTTTGTAAATTATTTTTTGATTAAAAATAACTTATAGAAAATATTGAAAAATATCAATAAACATACATACACATGCACATACTGTTAGGCTTAAACATTAATCTTACTGACCACTATAATTACAAAGTCTGTTCAATGTAAAGGTCATTGGCTGAGATGTTTTTGCTGGCAAAACCTCCAACACATAACCACAACTATTCTATTGACAATTATTTAAAAAATGTGGCAAAACTTTGTAAAAGGTGAACCGGTTAAACTGCAACAAGTAATTTGTTTAACTAAATTTACAATTTTGTAGGAAGAGAGAGAGAGAGAGAGAGAGAGAGCGAGATAAAAGCGTGCCCATAGCATGGGTTATTTACAACGTTAACTAGTAGAAATATGTACTTGTGCTTATACAAATTAGCATATGAATAATTTACTAACTGCTAGTCTTATTAATAAATATTTAATAATTTAAATTTGCATATTATGTATGTTAAAAATGGTGAAACGGGTAGGCAAACGTCAATGTGTGTATAAGCAGGCTAAAAAATATTTTCTAATACAACTGCCCAGTTGGAAATTTAGACAGAAAGTTTTGAATTGGATTATGATTTTATAAAGGATGATGAATTCTGATAATATTACAGGTAGAGACAATCTGTTGACATTTGGTTAAATGTCTAAGAATACGCCCATTGCTCTGTAGCAAATGATAAGGCGTTGTATTCCAAACTTTAGAATCAAAATTCCACTACTTTTATGTCCTTCACCTGTGTTGCCAAGTTTATATTTATCTTTGTCATGCCGTTTGTAATTAATACAATAATCGTTCTCGATCTCATAAAGATATATTTTTTGAAAGCTTATCAAAAGGAGAACCAATTGAGCAATGTCCGTCTGTCCGTGTGGTGGTTGAAATCCACTTTGGAAAGCATTTCATTACATAATTCTGCATGTGGTATAAATTTTTTGGAAAATATCCGTTATAATCAGCAAAATCGCCTCATAACTTTCTGAGATATTAGGAAATCAGCACGACTGCCTCTTTTTTTTCATATTTTTAATACAAAAGTTATCATTTATCAGCTCTAGCATAATTTATGGACAATTTTATTACAATGTGTAGATACTTTATGCCTTTAGGAGTATTGAAAAAACTGATGACTAACCATCAAAGTTATAGGCAAAAATTACTTTGAAATTTTTTTTCGTTGTTAAATACCAAGTTTCTTGAGCTTCTAAATTATTTTTAGACAAATCTAAGATGCCGAGTTATAAGTCGTCGCTTCGATATTATTCCTTAGAAAAGCTAAGAAATTATTTTGAAACTAACTGAGATATAAGCACTAAAATACACTTACTTAAGTGTTTTTCCTAAAGTTTACAAACGATAATGGATTTTTTTCTTGATTTAGACAACCGAGAGTATGGGTATCAGAAGAAAGGAATTGATTAGCATAATATAATACACAATAAACAAAATTTTTAATCAATACATCCGCCACTACAAAATGGCGTACAATAAATTTATATGAATCAAATCTGTTATTCAAATAATGTAACTCCTTGAACCTCTTCAATATTGATATCAAATGAAAGGGCTTGAGCAGTAAACTAAAGCTAACTATGAAAAAATAAAAATCCAAGATGGCGTCCTAAGCAAAATAGCTGATTTATGGGTCAAATACAGTGATTATGGCTTTGCCCCTTTCAACCTCTACAATATTGTTATGAAATAGAAAGATCTGACCAAAAAGAGTAAAATCAAGATGTCATCGTAAACAAAATGGCGAATAATTTTTTTCTTAACCCTATTAATATGGGTATTAAATAATTATTTCCATGTACATACATGATGGATAAGGGATAAGATTAGGGACGGCCGCATATTGTACACTCGCGATAATATAAACATCCCAATATATTGTTACAGATTTATTTTTAAATAGCTTAATTTACATTATAATTTATTTTAGTTGTAGTAGTTTAAGTTACTGTAGTTTTCTTTGTATTAGTTTATTTCGCTGGTTGTTCGAACATGATGTTTGTTATTATGTGTAGCATACTTTTAGGCACTTATATCATTCCTGTATATTACTTAACGGCTTAATTAAAATGTAACGGTTTTCGAATGTACTAGAATGTACATACGAGAACTTTGTCGAATGTTACCGAACACCACTATGTTACTATAAATAGCCGAACAACACAGCTAACATGATCAGTATTACAATAGAGCTTGTAAAGTGTGTATCAAAGTGAGTTTGATAATAAAAGTGTACAACCATAAGTCTAATAAGTTAAGTTATATAAAAACAATATCTGAGTGTATTTAAATAAATAAAGTGCTCTTATTTTATAACGAATTTCAAGTGTTTTTAATTGCAATAAAAGAACTCAAAGGTTATTTAAAGGAAATAATCCAACATTTATAAAAGGTATAAACGTAACAATATGAACACGCTAAAATATGAACATTTTTTTTTCTTCCTTTGAATGCTCTTAAATTTGAACTTAGCGCAAAACTTTAACATATGAACAACAAAAATATTACGTGTTAAAAGAAAAGGCCAAAGTTGGCGATAATATAAAGTGTAACGAGAATAAAATGGATAAAAAGTTATCCAATAAAGATAATTATTTGAAGTTGCCAAACAGGTGTTTAAAGTCCGGTACAGCTCTTCCTATTTAGCATTAGAATTGGAAGAAAGTGAAATGCTTGATCAACAAGATTTAAATGTATTGAAATAGTTATGAGAGTGGGTTAAGGTGGTTGAACAAAAGAATCTGTAAAATAAAATCACAATGTTTTTATCAAGACCTTAAGTTTTTTTTTTGTTTTCACAAATAATTTAAATCAAATAAACAATATATAAAAGATTTAGCATAAGAAGCTTTTATTTTTACAGGAAAAACTTATTAAAATTAGTTGCCATTCGTAAATATGAACAATCCTGCAAAAGTGAACTTGTCTGGTTTAAATTATTTTATATTATCACGAGTTCACTGTAGCACTCGTAATTATTTTAGGTGACGCTATATTCCAACAGTTTTTGGAATTTTGTAAACCCCTTTTACACTGCCGAAATTGAGGGGCACACAGACGAAGTTCTTTTAGCAAGAGAAAGAGTGTGAAGTACATGAATATCTGTACTGGACAATTTTTCGTTTCTCTTTTACCTTCTTTCTGTTTTTTGCTTTTGTTTCACATCATTTTTCTCATCACAATGCCTGTTTGGTAGCTTGTTATACAAGTTATACACAATGCTACAACGAAAATAAGAGAAAAGTGAAATTTCTGTCTGTATATTAAATTTGCGATTGTAAAAGTTTTAGGCGAGTGCAAAGGAGAACCAGAAAAATGCCTGCCCTTCAATTTCAGCATTGTAAAAGGCGTCTGACAGGCCTAGGATTTTCAATTACAAAGCGTTGCCGCTGCCTCTTTATTTCGGTTTATGATTTTTTTACAGCCAAAAAACGCTTGCCGCTTTTGTTTAGGTTTGGCTGTAAGCAGCGCAGACTTCAATTCGTTTATTGTATTGTATGTATGGAAACGCTAAAAAAGTATATATTTTGTACATTTAATTCAATAGTAATATTTTGATAATTGCTGCCTGCATAAGAGAATGAAATTGAAACTGAGTAATTGCAAAATAGAGACTTGCAAAGTAAAATGTTGCACATAAAAAAGTTTCTTCTAAAATCGCTCTTGAAAAAAGTTAAGCTTTAAATTAGCGATTCAAAAAACGCTTGTTGGTAATGAAGTTCTATGGTGGGATACTTTTCAACGTTTCCATGATGCCTAATGCAGCCGAGGATTCGTATCAGCATGAAGTGAAATAGAAGTTCAGTAATTTCTATCTTCTAACTTCTGACGCCAATTAGTGAGTTAAAGTGCTGATAGATTTTGCTGCAGCTGTTCATTCGGCAGGATCATCCTTGTGTGTCTTCCAAGCTGAGTCATCGCTTTCTATTCCCCATACGTGACCGAGCCAGTGCAGTCGTTAGACTTTGGTGTGTCTTTGGCGCTGTCAGCGTACAGCCTCTGTTTCATTCTAATACAGAATTCATCATTGGTAGGTATGGGCTTAGCATTTTTCTCTTAAAAACTGTTAAAACTAATTCATCGGATTTTTTCAACATCCCTGTTTTAACACGATACCAGTCGAACGGGTAAAATAAGCGATTTGTATAAAGTTATTTTCGTACGACGCAAGAGGCTTTTTTAAGCCCAAAGTAGCGTGAATTATTATTTGCTGACATCGTGGTTTATGTTGGCACTTGCACTTAAGTAGATAAAGTTTTTGCAACTTTAAAGTTGTAATTTTCGATGGGAATACGCTGTTCGATATGCCCAGACCCATTCTCTTAGAATGCTACTTAAAACCATATTTCGAGCCGGGGCAAAATCGATGAGCCTTATTTCTTTGTGGAAAGAGTTTTCCGACTGTGGAGTCAAATATTTTATTTCTGTCATTTTTTTTTTTGCATTAAAGTCGCCAAGGACAATTCATCGAACCGATCGTAAAACCGGATTTGATCCACGCCTGATTCTAATAGAAAATCGAAAAATGGCTTTTGCGTAATCACGCAAATGTATGCGAGAAATGATAGACATGATACTAACGAGATTCCAATTGGGTTGGCATGTTGTTTGATCTAAATCAATGAATTTTTTATATTTATTTTTCTTGAAGTTGTTTTGTGTAATAAATTTATGATCGATATAAATTAATTTAGATTAAGTTTCTTATTAAACACAGATATAAAAGTTTTATAAAACAACAAACGTTTAAGTGACATTAGTTTTTATGGAAAATCTTTATCTTTATTACGGCGCAATTGCAATTTTAAATTGAACCTTGAATAAGAAAACAATGAACTTAAAGTTAACGAAGACAATTTTTATAAACAAAATAAAAATATTCCCAATACTTATTATCAAAATAAAGCTCAATTAACTCAAACACTTTCTAATTAGATCAATTTATAAGTGTTATCTTTTACAAAAAAAAATAATAATTTCGCATAGATTTCTCTAGCAGCTGCTATAATTAATAATTTCATTAGCTAAAAAATATATTTATTTATTTATTTATAAAAACAAATAATTCATAAATAATTAAAAAAAAATATTACAACAATATTGAAAATTTTTCGGTAGCACCCTTCCGCATCAAAACAAAGATTATTGATTATTATTTTTAATAAAAAATGGAAAATACCCTTTACCAGTTACAAAATATCACGTGCTAGTGATGTAGCAAACATCAACTCTTAAGTATTCTCGGATTGCGAATATTTGCGAAAATCTGTTCCGAATATATTTGGCGGTATTTTAACAGCAGCCATATATTCTTCTATTTAAAAATTTTCTTTTGTTTCAGGAATTTCTGAGCTTTCAGGATTTTGGTTTATAAGAAGTTTATTTTTAACTGTAGGAATGTAGAATTTTTCAAGAACATGTATTTAAATACGCACGCAAAGTGCCACATACTATATGTATACCCTTCACACAGTGAAAAAGGGTATATATAGGTTTGTCATTCCGTGTGAAATTTCTACAATTTTGATTTCCGACCCCATAAAGTATATATTTTCTGAAAGCTTATGAATAGGGGAGTCGATTAAGCCCTGTCAGTCTGTCCGTCTGTCCGTCTGACCGTCTGTCCGTGTGTATGTTGAAATCAACTTTTTGAAGCCCCCCGACATCGCTTGGACTCGGGTGGGGTACTAAAATATCAGAAATATTCGGGAGTAGATCGGTATTGAAAATCAGAAACATCGGTACATAAAAAACTGAGATATGAGCAAAAACCCACGACCACCTCGATTTTTTTCACAAAAACAACATTACAACAACAACATACATACATACAAACGTGTATACTGGTTAGAGAAAACGTGGCATTGAATCCCACAGCTGAGCCAAAAAAAATTTTTTTTTATTTTTTTTTAATTTTTTTTTTAATTTTTTTTTTTATTTTTTTTTTATTTTTTAATTAATATATTATTCATATTTTTATTATTATTTTTTTTTTAATTTTTTTTTTTTAAATATTTTTTTTTTATTTTTTTTTGTTTCATATTTATTATATATATTTTAATTCTTTTTAAAAATTTTTTTTTTAATTTTTTTTTTAAATTTTTTTTTAAATTTTTTTTTTAAATTTTTTTTTTTTAAATTTTTTTTTTTTTTTTTTTAACATACATGCGTAAATTTATAATTTTACAATGTGGATGTTTTTATATATGTATGGTTTTTATATGTTTGTACGTATATCATATGGAATGGTGATACAAACTACTGTTATTGCATGACTACACGGTGTGAAGGGTATATAAGATTCGGCACGGCCGAATATAGCGCTCTTACTTGTTCACTGTGTGAAGGGTATAAAAAGGGTATATATAGGTTTGTCATTCCGTGTGAAATTTCTACAATTTTCATTTCCGACCCCATAAAGTATATATTTTCTGAAAGCTTATGAATAGGGGAGTCGATTAAGCTCTGTCAGTCTGTCCGTCTGTCCATCTGACCGTCTGTCCGTGTGTATGTTGAAATCAACTTTTTGAAGCCCCCCGATATCGCTTGGACCCGGGTGAGGTATTAAAATATCAGAAATATTCGGGAGTAGAACGGTATTGAAAATCAGAAATATCGGTACATAAACAACTGAGATATGAGCAAAAACCTACGACCACCTCGATTTTTTATTCACAAAAACAAAATTACAACAACAACATACATACATACATACAAACGTGTATACTGGTAAGAGAAAACGTGGCATCGAATCCCAGCTAAGCCAAAAAAAAATTTTTTTAAAATTTTTTTTTTTTATTTTTTTTTTTATTTTTTATTTAATATATTATTTATATTTTTATTTTTTTTTTTTTTTATTTTTTTTTTCCATTTTTTTTTTATTTTTGTTATATATATATTACATATATAATTTTTTTTTGAATTTTTTTTTTAAATTTTTTTTTAAATTTTTTTTTTAAATTTTTTTTAAAATTTTTTTTTTATTTTATTTATTTATTTTTTTTTTTTTAACATACATACGTAAATTTATAATTTTACAATGGGATGTTTTTATATATGTATGTTGTTTATATGTATGTACGTATATCATATGGAATGGTGTTACAAACTACTGTTATTGCATGACTACATGTTGTGAAGGGTATATAAGATTCGGCACGGCCGAATATAGCGCTCTTACTTGTTAACTGTAGGAATGTAGAATATTTAAAGAACATGTATTTAAATACGCACGCAAAGTGCCACATACTATATGTATACCCTTCACACAGTGAAAAAGGGTATATATAGGTTTGTCATTCCGTGTGTAATTTCTACAATTTTCATTTCCGATCCCATAAAGTATATATTTTCTGAAATCTTATGAATAGTGGAGTCGATTAAGCTCTGTCAGTCTGTCCGTCTGTCCGTGTGTATGTTGAAATCAACTTTTTGAAGCCCCCCGAAATCGCTTGGACCCGGATGAGGAATTAAAATATCAGAAATATTCGGGAGTAGATCGGTATTGAAAATCAGAAACATCGGTACATAAACAACTGAGATATGAGCAAAAACTCACGACCACCTCAATTTTTTTTACAAAAACAACATTACAACAACAACATGCATACACACAAACGTGTATACTGGTTAAAGAAAACGTGGCATCGAATCCCAGCTGAGCCAAATAATTTTTTTTTATTTTTTTATATTTTTTTTTTAATTTTTTTTTTTATTATTTTTTTATTTAATATATTATTTATATTTTAATTATTTTTTTTATTTTTTTTTTTCTTTAATTTATTTTTTTTTTGTTTTATATTTATTATATACTAGAAATGCCCGGCGCGCGTTGCTACGCCCCCTAATGATTAAAAATGTATTCTGATCTTAAATTGAATATCAAGTGCAAAAAGCTAAAAACGATAACTTTTTTTAATGGGCGTGGCACTGCCCACTTTTCTAATCACTATACTGTATAGTCGTGACAGCTCAAAATGTGTGCAAAGTTTCAGAAAAATCGGTCTAGTGCAAGTACCTCAAAATTATAACTGTTTTTCTTGTGGGCGTGGCCCTGCCCACTTTTGTTATCACGAAATTATTAAGTCATGACATGTCAGTATGTTTTTAAAGTTTCAGAAAAATCGGTCCAGTGCAAGTACGTCAAAATTATAACTTTTTTTATGGGCGTGGCCCTGTCCACTTTTTTAATCACGAAATTATAAAGTCATGGCAGCTCAATATGTGTGCAAAGTTTCAGAAAAATCGGTCCAGTGCAAGTACCTCAAAATTATAACTTTTTTTAATGGGCGTAGCCCCGCCCACTTTTTACCACCCATAAACACTTCCTGGAAGGTGTACAACAACTTGCCAAAGTTTGAGTCCGATCGGCTTTACGGTTTCGGAGTCTATAGCTAACACACACACAGCCAGACAGAGTTTTACTTTTATATGTATAGATTCTGAGTACACACATTGGCGATTTACTCGTACTCTTGATTGTGTGGTGCACATTTTTTATTATTGTCAACTAGCCAATATTTGTGTTTATGTATTTGCTTAAACAATTAAAGCAATAATTTTAATTCACAAATTTATCAAGCAAATTAATAATTAATAAACAAACATTACAACTGAAACAGAAATCCAGACAAACAACAACCACTTTTATTTATGACAAAAAAAAATACAAATTTCAAATCACGATGATTTAAATTTTAAAACTTACATTTCTAACGACCAGACGATGGATGGATGGTCAACGAAGGCAAAAGGGTGCGCAATTGTCACAAGAGTTTTTTTTCTATTATTTTTATTTATTTTAGAAAAGTATTGAAGTAAAAATTAAGAGCATTTTCTTTAGTTTAATTGTGGATCTCAAAGTGTCAAGACGTTGGAGTGGTTCAAGTGCGACAGGCACTACTGTTTAGTTTTTCTTGTCTCGACATTAAATGAAAAAGAAATAACTGTGAAATAAAAAAAAAATAAATAAATATTTATTTATTACTTGTTTGTTGTACGTTACAAATTTATTTGTTTAATTTTTTTTTTATTATTTAATTCATTGCCTTTCAATTTGTGCGCGAACAGAAAAAAAAATCTATTTTTAATTGATTGAAATTGATTTTAAATGCTCTGATATTCGTAAGAAATTGAAAAAGAAACAGTTTGAAGATAATTTTGTGTTCTTTTTTTTTATAAAAAAAATGTGTAACAAAGATTTAAAAGAAGAATTTAAGAAATTTTAAAAATAATAAAATAAAATAAAAATATATGGGCATTTCCATGAATATGACAACCACAACTGTAAAAATAAAAACTCCTAAAAGTTTTTCAATATAAGTTTAAGAACTTATTAAGAACTTATTAAATTATTTCAAGAGCAATACTAAGATTTTAATCTGATTATCTCTTTGACTTATTTTAAAAAAATTGCAATCAACTATTATTTTAGCGACTAAATTGTAAAAATAAATTGTAATTGTAAATATTCCTTAAAAATTAAGGTAACAACAACAATTAACAATATCCATAAGAAAAAAGAAAATATAGAGTCCAATTAGCGGTATTTTTTTTTATTTCCTTTGGATGTTATTTTAATGTCACGTACGTAGTGCAAAAACATTATTTGTCGCCGTCATTCGTATTTGAACAGTCGCAAGAGCATCTAATTTAGAATTTAACTTTTTTTCTTAACATAATAGAAATTTTATTTCCTAAAAATACTATTAGAGAAAAATATGTCACGTACGATATGTCACGAACGATATTAAATTGAATTTATTATTAAAAGATTTAAAGATTGTTTTCAATTAACTATGATGGATTTTAAATGAAAAATATTTAGTTGAGTGTAAGAAATTAAAAACGAGAAAAAATACCTCCCAAGATTCGCAGATTTTTTCATATTTCCATATATACCTTAAAATCACTTCTGTTTTATGTCACGTACGATATATTCTTATTTTTCTGGATATTTTAGACAACAATGATTCGAAAATAATTAATGCTTTTTTTAAATAAAGTACCCTTTGAATGGAACATAAAGATTTAATTTTGTTTCAGTTACTCTTACTTTTGCAAAAATTACTTCACTTTGTAGGAGTACAAATGTCACGTACGATGACATGGAAATGCCCATATTTGTTAAAAATTAAAAAGAATTTCATTTCAAAATTAGTCAACTAATTAAAAAAAACTTATTGATCACAACACAAAACTATTGTTAGTATTTGTGTAATGCTGATTTGATTCCCCATTCACTTAATGCCGTATTTTAGTTTTTTATTTAATAAAAATATCATTAACATATTATATTTGTTTTAAAAATTTCTATTCCGCATTTCTTTTAAGCGCAGAAAACCTTAAAAATTTATTTTTGCGTTCAAGTTCTTGGCCACTTTTAGATAAATCTTTTAAATATGCGGCAGATTAAAATGCATTCATGTTAATGTTAGAGAATTTTGCAGTATAATTTAAAAATAAATTACAAAAACACTAACAAAACTTAAAAAAAACAAATGTGTTGTTCAACAAGTGGTTAAAGAAAACTAATTTCAAAAACAAATCGCACCGTTTGCTATAAAAGCGGTCATCTCAAAATTTTGTAATTTTCTCCTTTGGCAAGAAAACGAAATGTAGTGGCCATATCTACCCACTGTAAAATCTTACATAATTTTTTCCAATATTTTCAAAAAAATATAATACAGATGCTGATATAAGCGCCTGTTTTGTGTTTTAAGTGAATTTAAATTGTATGGAATTGTCATTGTATTGTGTTTGTTTATAACAGCAGTGTTAAGGTAATTTGGAATAATTTAATTCTCGGAATACAGAACAGATACGCTAGTAAATATAAAAAAAATTAATGCCTCTACTAAAAATTTGTAAATTTTGAGTTGATTTCCTTAAGAGGTACCGTCGCAATATGCAAGAGGGGCTAAAAGTCTGCATCGCGTTTAAACATTTAATAATATTTTTAGAATAAAAAAATATACAGAATTGTTATTATCTTACACTAAGTATGGAAAACAATGTCACCTTAATGATTCCCGTTTTCCACTTCGTAATGATTGGCTCGTTCAAGAGCATTTTCCATAACATCTTCCGAAATTCGTGACTGTAGCGCTCGAATTTCTGCAAAAATTTTGGCCTTGAACTCAACGATTGTCTCGGACATTTTTATATATCGACCACTGTGCGCGAAATTATCGTATGTTACAAAAACAAAATTTTACAGGAGAGCGTTTTTATTACTTTTAAATAAACAAAAACGTAAATAAAACACTGCTACATACGGTAAAATGTACACTGTGTTATCTCCATAACTAAAACAGTTATCGCTTTAATATTTAATCAGCAGATGGATTAATGACTGTAGAACTAATTTGCATAAAAAAGTCGATTTAAAAAAAAAACGTTAAACGTTACGTTAATTTCACTCACAGCGGTCGATATATTCGCTTTTTCAAGTAACGCCAAATAAAAGAGTCGGGTACTGACAAATCTCTTTAACGTGATGGCCAATAAATTTCGAAATTTATTCGTTCTTCAAAAATTGTCTGAATTGGACAATGTGTCTCGGGCAGTGCGTCCATCTGGCTGAAACTACATCTCAGGTCTGTTTTCAAGAGCGGCACGTAAAAAATGTTCTATCATAAACCAAAATTGCTCTCCATTAACGGCTACAACAATTTTATCATAAGTTTCGAAGATGTTAGGCCCAATGATATTATCAGATGTAATGCTACACCATACTGCTAATGGGGTGCAATTGATGTTAATGAATGGCTCTCGAATTTTCAGAACTCCAAAACCTATAGTTCTGCTTAATAACAAAGTCATTCAAATGAGCTTCATTATTCATAATCAGATTTTAAATAAAGTTGATTTCATTTCAAACCAACTATTGAAATTAACTGTTAAATTAAGACGTTGGCAAGGATCTGAGTTTTGCATTTTCGTTAAAGGCTTTAACAATCTTAATGCGCTTAAATAAACAGTGTCTAACACCGAAACAAAACACCGCCAAATTAAGTTGGGCAAGGAACTTGACGTTGAGGCAATTAACAATCGAGCATTATACATAAATTTAGTAAATTTGTTATACAAAAATTACACTTTAGTTATCTGTTCAATACCGAAACGAAAATCTAATTTTCCATCTCTGCATAAAAAAAACGAATTCATACAGGTGAAATTTTCAGACCAGCTAATGAGGAAACTTTTTGTCAAAATTGGTTGAATTTGCCTTGATCTTATTTATTAATGCAGGGAAGGAAAATGTGATTTTGGATACGGTATTAAACAATTAACATACGTATACTTTTTTCATAAAAATAAATGTGCTACATTGATGTATTATTATTTGTTATATTTTTTATTGTTTCTTTTGCGTCATTAATAATGTGTTTCAAACATTTATATCCTTTTTTTAATCAAATTTTATTATATTTAATAAGTCAAAACAACTTTTCCTTCCCTGATGTTCGAATTGGCCTTAACATAAAACATCCCCTCAAAAGTTGCTTTGTTATATCAATTCGCCGTTGCATATACCTTATGGATATGCCTTGTATGCAATCAAGGCGAATTCAATAAATTTTAAATTTTAATATTTATAATGCTTTCCTATCAGCTGTTACCTGTATGAATATGCTGGCCCCAACATTTTACCCAATGGGAATTCATACAAGTGAAATTATCAGCCCAGATGATGGAGAAGCAAAATTTCTAAATTTATTGAATTCGCCTTGATTTAATTTATTAAAGCAGGAATGGAAAATGAGATTTTCGTTTCGGTATTAAACAATAACCTTGATTATATTTTTTAATAATAAATGTACTAAATTTATGTATATTTGTTGGTCTTGCACTATTATTAATTGTGTCACTTCTGGCGAGAGATCTCACAACACTGACTATCACTTACATACATACATAATTTGAGTATCAAATTTAAACTAATTACAAAGTTAAATAGCTTAGTGACTAAAATAAATATGTTAACTAACTTGTATTCGATGGTTGCAAGCACAAAATTTATAGATAATAATGAAATGTTGTAATCGATATTAAAAGAAACAAAAAAAACTAAATTAATATAAATGTTAATGTAAATAAAGGAAGTGGGTATTTACTCCGCTTTCAATAAATATTTTATTAACACTCTTTAATAAATTTTCATAAACGAATACGAATATAAAGAGAAGAATAAATAAATAAATTTTAATGGAAATATCCTAAAGGTTATACGAGTATAAAGAAAGAACATAACATTTAAAGTCAACGATGAGAATCAATTTCACACACAAGTAAGAATTGTATATTCGGCTAAGCCGACTCTTATGTATCCTTCACCGGCGTATAGGTATGCAATAAACATTCAATTAAAATATATTTATTTTATAACGAGTCTAGTAAAGCAGTGACAGTTTACTGCTTTCTATATGGTGACATGACAACATAGTTATTTCTGTCTTTATTGTATGATAGATACTGTTGCACATAAGATAAGTACAGTGCACATTGTACACATGTCATACAGGCCATGAGACATTTGCTAATCATATAATTTTTAATTTGGCCCCCTTAATCGTGTGATCTAACGCCACTGTTTTTGTATTCCATTTTCCTATGACGTGCATAAAAGAAGGAAATTCAACACTGCATCAATGAAATTGCACTACATTTACGCAAAGTGGTCAGAGAACAATTTTACAAAATAGTGTCAGCAGAGCATAGAGGTCATTTTTCCCATTTGCTATTCCATATAAAGCACCATTCTGTTTATGTTACTGACTCAATAAAAAAAATGTGTTTTTTATGTAATTAAAATTTTTTGTTAGTTTAAGGATCGCAACTGAATCGCACATGAATATTGTGGATATTAAAAACGGTAAAAAACTTGTGGACATTTACATACATGCACACCCTTGTCACTCATGATGATGGATTAATCATTAATTATTCTTCCAGCAAATAGAATTAAAAGTAGTTCAAAGTTAATTACATTTTCAGGACTTCTTAATCAATAGTGCAAAGGGATTTGTTCCAAATGATCAGTTAAATTCTTAATAAGTTATCATAAATCAAGTGCTGAGAGTAACTGCTCAACTTGTTGGTGATTTAAGAATCCAAAAAAAAAGCCGACAAAAACTTAATTGCCCTGTCAATTTTGATCTCTTAATGTTTAACAACATTTTGTTACAAATTTTGCTACTTACAACAACAACTAACTAACTGTACGTAATTTCCCATTTTTGCAAGAGTTAAATTGACTGGCGTGAATACCTCTATTAATTTGGCGTTAGGATTCTCAAAAAGTATTGGCCACCTTTTAAGCGCGAGTTGTACATGCATATTTGTCCTAAAAATAATTGTTTAGTAGCACTTGTTTATTGATTTTCTTTTGGCCCTACAGTCGTCGGCATAATTATTTTGACAACAAAAGAAAATCACTTATATCTTTTTAACTTTAAAAATGCTTCGTTGAAATTTGATTGTGGAAGTCTTATATAAATCTTCATTTTCGATTAATTTTGTTCCAAAGAACATTGCTCCATTGTTTTGTTTTGATATGTATGGAATATCTCTTGCTCTTTTCACGACACATTCAATTACTTGATTCGCTCTTTAAATTACTTAAGTGAGTTACCCTGTTTCCACGACACATTGTTAATTCGATTTGACAATTCTTCTTCGTATTTTTTTATTTTAATTATCGTTTAGTCGTATGGAAAATTATAATTATTTTATCAATGGAGGCGAAAAGTAAGTAATAATAGTAAAAATATTGTAAATTTGTAAGAAATTTATGCAAATAATATAATTATTTTTGTAATTACCAGAAAATAGAAAAAAATGCAAGAAAATGGGATCAGTGCAGCCAGCAAACCTTCTAAACACAATTTCGTCTCATCCAATAATTTTGATGTGGCCAATAGGCTTCTAGACATAACAACTTTTTTTTAAATTTTCGTTTTTGCCTCCATTTTATTTTTTATGTATGAAATTGAACTTTTTTCTCTTTGCTTTGATCTTTTTGACAACTGAATATGATAAACTACCGATAAAAATTAGCGAAGACATTGATTTTATTATAATTCAGATGGTAATTCTAAATGATTCAGCCACAAAAATAGTAATTTGCTTTGATAGTTTTGCATTAGAAAATTATATAATTCGATTCGTAATTAGGCTTTGAATTATAAATAAGACATCGAATTACGAATATCGTTGCCGTGGAAACATGCTATAAGTCTTAAAACATGCTTTTCTCCAGCGACGCTGAATCGTCCACTCACTAATTGAAGTACTGTATGATTTATTCCATTCATCTGCCGCATTTTTAGGTTTTAACTGAACATCTGTTTTGAATTTTTTCCAGATGATTTGGTTTTCACTTGTTGTTTTTCGTTTCGTGACGGATCGTATCTTTTGTACATCGTGTTTTAGTTTTAGTTGATCTTCAATTGCAAAGAACACGCATAAAACTGATATGAAATGCATATCAAAATACTTATGCCGAAGCGAATCTTATGATTGTTATCAGCAGTTTGAGAGAGCTCTAAACAATGGACAAAATATTTTTCATATGTAAGTGTTGTTGTTGACTTGCACTTTGTTTTGAGCAAAGCTGAGATAACGGTATCTTACACACTTGAACGAAAAAAAAACGCCAATAGAGAAGAGAAGAAATTGTCAAAATAATTTTGCCGACGACTGTACTTTCATCCATTACCTTTTTTATTTTAAAACGTAAACATGTAAAAATTAATGGTTTTTATAAATAAAAAAAAATATTTCAAACGAAAAATATTTAATAAGAATTTGTACCTCAATAAAGTTAAAATAATTCCGTAATAAAAAATTAATTTCAAAAAATGTTAATATACTCGCCTGAGAATAAATTAATTATTTAAACTGAATGTGTGGTTTCGTGCATGACTGAAAGTGATGTGATTCCAAATTGGAAATTGGCAACTAATTTTAATGTTATTTATGTTTATAAATTGAAAAATACAACAACTACAACTATTTAGAAGCATAAAGTTAATTTATTTAAACAATTTATTGATTTTCAGGGTCAGAATAATGAGAGGCTTTAAATGATATTCTGAAGAAAAACTATGTACAAGTTGTAATTGAAAATTACCTCAAGTCAAGTAACATAAAAAGAGATTAAGAAAGAAAAACTAATAAAATGCATCATACAAATAGCACCAAAGTAAACTCCAAAGCTTCCCCTAAAGCCTCTCCCAATATGGGCCAACATAATTTAGCTTACATATCAGATGCCCCCAGTCTACATCAAGTTGCTCGGGAGGTACACACAAATGCTGTGCCAAATACTCCCCCAAATGCATCAGCACCGGCGGCCGATGTTATAGGAGAAATCATTGGAGACTTTGGTGTGTGGCAATTGAGAACGATACTCATTATATTCCTGTGTAAAATTCCTGCCTCCTGGTTTATGGCCTGCATTATATTCACCGCACCCGAACTTTATCCGCGCACAGAGTTTATTTGCGATGCGGCGGCATCCTTAGTCACAAATCAAACCATTTCGAATAATCAATGTTTTGTGGAGGATTTAGTGACGGGCGAACGTCAGGAATGTACCCACTTTTTATATGATTTCAATTTTCAATCGCTGATAATGCAATTCGATTTGGTGTGCTTGAGAGATATATTTGTGGCCTGGACGCAGTATTGGCATTTGTTTGGTGTTTTGGTCGGGGGAGTGACAGCTACAAAAATGATGTTGTTGTAAGTGGAATGTAGATATAAAATGTTCAAAAAACACTATTTAATTTCAATGTTTTATTTGCAGTATTAGTCCCCGCAATGTTTATTTTATAGGCCAAATCGCTCAGATTATATGCGGCGTAGTGACTGGTTATGCTCGTGATTTTAGTTTGCATTGTGCCTTTCGCTGTCTGTCGGCCGTTTGCTGTGCCATAATGTTTACCTCGGGTCAAGCGATATGTGAGTAATACTTTCAAAACTAAAACCTAAAAATATTAGAAAAACATATTTTAAAATGATCAAGAGTTCGTTTATTGCCGCTGTTTTCGTTAAATGCGATTGTAAAAGCTGTTAGTTATACTCGTCAAACAAGTAGATCGTTGTTGAAAACTGTCAATTAATCAAGCTATGGATGATGTGTGACGCAACTTGACACATTTGTTGGGACTCTAGAGATTACATTTTGTTGCGGGAGAGTTTTTTGTGACATAGGGGGGTAGATGCGAATGGATCGATGGAGTGGCGCAAATTTAATGGGGTACCATTGGTAGATCGGTTTGAGTACGAGCGCCAGGTTTGGGGATTTGTTTGGCGTGGGGCGAATTTTGCCTGAGCATTGTGCAAGACAATTTTTTTTAACTGGTGCTTTTCGGCAGATGTTTGGTTTGGTTTCTGTTGTGTTTTTTATGGAGAGGGGCTTACGGCCAATTGGAGACACCACCTCCTGCCCGAGTCTCGGTGTTGTTCGAATATATTTTTATTTTTTTTTTATTTTGTGAGGTTAGTTTTGTGTATTTATTTTAGATTTATTGCTTGTTTGTTATACCTGTAAGAAAAGAAAAGTTTTTATTATTAGTAGTTGGCAAAGATAACAATTGGGACGATTACTTATCTACCTATAGTTCACCCCCACATGGTTTATAAATTTCCTGAAAATAGAAAAAGGAAAATATAAATGTTAATTTGAAGTATACTTACCCGCGTGTGTTAGCCATTAAAATTAAATTAGATATGTGAATGAATGACAGATGCATAGTGGTGTGTAAATGTGTTTGGAGCTGTGTTTTATAAGCATAACTTGGACGTAGTAATGGCAATGCTAGTAAATGCGTAAAAATTACAGAGTTGCATTTTTCATTCAAAACTTGCTAGAAATTTAAAATTAAATTTGAAATATAATTTATGAATGAGTCGAGGTAACTTGCGGAATTTTCTGATAACCTATTAACTGGATTTGGGGAAAGTAGGAAAGGGATAAGGAATAATAAATTAAGGATATACTTAGGGGTATGACGAGGCAAAGGGACTGGATTTACCGCCAAAAGTTATGGTTATGGCGTTTGCTTGCAGTATAAAATGTATGTATAAGTTTTATATAAATTATTTATTTATTTATTCAATATGGGGATTTTGCGGTAAAGAGAAGAGGAAAATTGAGTACTGTAAAATTAGATGATGGTAAATTACTAAAGCTTAGCCGTTTAGGAGAATTTGAGATTATGAAGTAAAGAGTATTAGTTGAGTAGAGGGAAAAAATAACCGATAGCGGGAGGTATATAAAGGGACTGCTAAGGCATTTGAAAAAAAAAAAAAAAGAGATATGAAAAAGTAAAGAAAGAAGTAACATATGGTCGACATCGGAGATTGCAAAAGAGGAAATATTTCATTACAAAGAACAGAGACTATAAAATTGGAGGAGAAAATTTTTGAGCAGAAGTTTTGGATACCCATAATCAGGAAGAGAGAATTGAAATCTTTTGGAAAAGGTACCAGGATGAATAAGCAGTAGAAACCAGGTGACCAAAAATATAAGAAATAAATCGTATTAGAAGCACGAAAGAAGTTTTAAGAAAACAAGTTTTTAAGGCAACATATAAAAGAACTCGCGATAGTCTAATTTAATGTTATATAAGAAAATCTCTTTTAAGTGCTTTTGAGAAGTATTATAAATCCTAATATATTTGTTTTAACGATGCCTAAATTTTAAAAGAAAAGTTTGAATTAAAATTGTGTAAATGAATAAAAAGATTCAAAGTATCTCTGAATATAATTTAAATAATTTTTTTTTGTGTTTGTTTGCAATATTAAAGTGAAATTATTGCTATCAATATATATAAATTAGTCGTATTATTTATAACTCCATTTAAAAAAATTCGTTGAAATATTTATAAATCGTAGCCATGGTTGTGTTTCTTATATGAATTATATTTAGTATTATATAAAGTTAATATAAAATTTGTGTAATATTGTCCAAATTTTGTGTGTTTTGAGAGTGTCAATTTTAAGTTCAGTGTTTAAATTTAAGTTATGTTACCCTTTTCAATTTTGGAATCGTATTTTTTTTTTGGTTGTTTTGTAGTGATTCATTAAATTTTAGGGGTCAAAATATATATTTAAATATATCTCCAGTTAGAAAATTGCATTAAATCCGGGTGGTTAATGATAAAAATAATCCATTTAAAGTACTTAGGGAGCTCCTTCAGTCGTAAAAGAGGTATAGGAAAGAGTGTATAAAAATTAACCGGAAACGAAAGGAAGCTAGAGGTATATATACATATATAAGAGAATTCAAAAAAAAATAGAAAAAAAGGAAAATTTGAAAATAATGAGATAGAAAATAATAAAGAAAAGGGAAACATATTTTTTTTTAAATTTAGTTTTTTTTATTTAATAGTAACTTGGTGTATTAATATTAAATTAATTTATTTTTTTGTTTATCGTAATATTGGTTAAAATAGTATAAGTTAAATAGGATAAATAAAAGAAAATGTATGTTTTTGTATGAAAAAAGAAGTTAAAACATGTTGGCTTAAATTGATTGGAAATTGGCAATGAGGGGCAGGTAAGTGGTGAAGTCGATCGTGCGGTATACGGGGTTGTAAATAATAGTGCAAGCGGATGCAGTTACAACATGGTTGGGAGGGCACAATAGAGACCAACATCTGTCTCGGAATCTGCAATGATGGGTATTAGTGTATTAATATAGTATTTTAGTTAGTTTTTCTTTATTAGACAATTTTTTTTGGTGTTACGTTACAAACCTGGCGCTGGGTTGGGACCTTCCTGGGATGTAATTTGCTGGCCGGTGAAGTCGTCGGGTACACCAGTTCGTAACAATAAAATGGCGCCCAAACAAATGAAACAACTAGTCAGAAATCACAAATTTCTGTAGTTGGAAAGTATTAACGTGTGAGTCAGCCAAACACGTAGCAATAAACCAATAAATTTAGAAATAGCCCAAATATAATTTCAGATCGAGTGAAAATTTACGTAGCCTCTATAAATGTAAAAGGAGTGTAGAGTGTACATAGATTTTTGTCCGAATGATATTATAGGAAAATACTTACAGTAAGTTTCAATAACCCAACAGAATTTAGACTGATTGAAGACGTATTGTGATCTTACTGAATTGGAGAATTAAATATCAATTATAATACGCAAAGGGTATGCAAATTTAATATGGTGGAGTAGCCAATTGTGATTTACAGGACACAATGAATGTTGTATTTCATCATTTTTAAATGTTGACGTAATCTCGCTCTGAGTGAAGGTCGGAGGATGTACGACATGCATACGCCTTGTAGGAAAATAGTTTGTTTTAACTTAAATTGATTTATACCGCTTGCAGATTCCATTTGGAAGTATTGTGAAGATAATGATAATAAGAAAACGAACCGTGGCGACAATCACCCCGTCCACCATTGCCAGACCTAGAAAAAAAAATAAAAAAGGAGTAAAAGTTTATTCAAATTTTAAATTTATGTAAGAGTTTTGGAAAAAAGAATAGAATTCGGAGTTATTTAAAATATATTTAATGCATGTAGATGATTGCTTAATTTATCTATAATTTTATTGTACCTTTAAATTATATTTTAATTGTGTAAACATTTTTGTTGTGTAGTTGTTATTATCTTTTTATAAAATTATTTAAGTATTGGATTTTATTTAGTTGTTATATTATAATTTGATTTTATTTTTTTATATATGTTTTTTTTTTGATATTTGGTAGATTTATTGTACTGTTATTTTTTTTTACTTATTTATTTATCTTTATTAGATGGTATTATTATAAATATTGCATGCAAAAAAAAAAAAAAAAAAGAAAAAAAATATTAGAATACAAATCTAGAGTATTAAGAATTAATTTTACAGTATTAATTTTTTTTTTTGCTAAGGGAAAACGAATTTTATATTTTGCTAAGAGTTTTTGTTTACATCACCGTATGAGAAGTCAGTTCATTTTTTTTTAAATTGTTTAGTACCTTTCGTTGAAAGATACTATGAGTGTGGAAACTCGCACACAATCACAGAATAGAAAGAGAAGTGTACAGCCCCAGTCTGAGTTAAATAAATCGCAATTGCCTACAGTATCAAAAGTAAGGAAAGTAGTAGAAGTGAGTGAACGTAGAAATATGTCGAATCAACCGGCATCTAGTAAAAATCAGATTGTAGACTTATCCCACTCTATTATTGCGGGAGCACAGGCTTTGAATGCAAATGGAGAAAATTCAGGGGTTATAGGTAACCATAGAGTGGAGGAGAATGTCGATCCTGAGGTTAGGGAAATTGTTGCAGATGAGGTAGTAGTAGCGCAAAGGTCTTTAGAGGAAAAAGTCAGGAGAATGGTGCAGGAGGAAACTAAGGAGATAAGAAAAAATTTAGCAGAGATAACAAAGGTGTTAGTAGATCTCACTAGAATTAATGCACAAGGCCAAAATTCATTGATCGCGAACCCAAACCAGCCAAACTTCATGAATAATAGTGTTACACCAAACATAGGAGATGTGGTAAATGTAAGACCAGATGAAGATAATGCGACTGAAAGCAACGTCAGTTCAAACGTTGGAAATCTGGCAATACCATTTCAAAGAGCTATAGAGCCAGTTTCTAGTAGGCAGATTGTTGACCAAGCTCGTATTAGGGTGGATAAGTTAGGTATTGTTTTTGATGGCAACCCTGGCCGATTGTCTATAGACGATTTCGTTTTTCGCCTAGAGCATTTACAATTACATTACCAAATACCATGGTCCGAGATTTTACGCGATTTTCACCTGTTGGTGACAGGAACTGCCAGGGAATGGTATTGGTTGCATGTAAGGACACACCGCTTAGGAGATTGGCAAAGTTTAAGGCATGCTCTCATCAGTCAGTACCAAACACCCCGCTCAAATTTTGAGGTCATGACTGATTTAGTTGAACGTAAACAGCAAGTAGGTGAATCCATAGACAATTACTTTCAGGCAATGTGTCATCTGCGATCGAAACTAGTACAACCCATACCTGAGTATGACCTAATTAAAATAGTAAAGCGCAATGTTAAGGAAAGTATAGGTAGAATCGTGTACCCAATCGCCGTATCATCCATTGAACAACTAAGAGTGGAATGTAATGAGGCGGAACGAAACTTTCCAAGACGGGAAAATCGAAATACTCAACCAGTGTCGCGGTCAGCAAAATTCGTTAATGAAGCTTATTTAGAGGATGAAGTCACAACCATAGATCAGGAAACAGAACCAAACGGTTATGAAACTGTGGCAGCGATAAACCTTAATTCACAGCCAGGAAAAACTATTGTGTGCTGGAACTGCAGACAACAAGGCCATATTTTTATAGACTGTACCGCAACTGAAAGGGCGTTATTTTGTTACAAGTGCGGGAGGCAGAACGTTATAACACCTCGGTGCCCAAACTGTCGACAGGGAAACCCTTTCAGGAGCGTAGGGTTGAAGGGAGACCAACGCTCGACGAAAGGTCATTCTCCTTTCAACAACTGATTGAAGGTGAAAATATGGCACATATTAGACATTATTTACCTGAAAAAATTAGACAAAACAACTATAAAAGAGTTAGAGCAAAAATTTTTGGAATGACGGATAAACCATCATCAAATTCTAATAGGATTCATAAATTAAGAGAGAAATTTAGAAGGAAACGTCAGGCTAGGCGATTAATTGTTGAGTCTGTTAGAAAAGCTAGTCAAGGAGGAAAAGATAACAGGTGTTTCGCAGAGGTGATAATAGAGGGAAGGATATTTAAAGGTTTGCTAGACACGGGAGCGTCAGTAAGTGTTCTCGGTAAGGGATGTAGAGAGATAATACAGGATTTAAAGCTTGATATTCAACCATTACTGACTAATGTGAGAACCGCCAGTGGTCAGTATTATCGAATATTGGGCAAAGTAAATGTATCCATAAAGTACAAAGATCAGGAAAATAATATATTACTGTATCTTTGTCCTGACTTGGAACAAACTCTATATTTAGGCATAGACTTCTGGAGGTTATTTGGATTGGCCTCGGATATTATTGGGATAGATGAGATGGAGATTAGGAAAACTACTGAGGATTCGTTGTCAGAGGAGTTTGATCACAAATTAGGACAGCATGAGCTAGATAATAAACAGAGGCGTGTATTAGATGATGTTATAAGTAATTTTGACAGTTTTGAGGAAAAAGGTTTAGGTATCACTAATTTGGAAAAACATACCATTAAATTAGTAGATGGTGCAGAGCCGGTCAAGGATCGATATTATCCCATCTCCCCCGCTGTTCAGGATATTACGTATAGGGAAATAGATAACATGCTAGATTTGAAGGTAATTGAGATAAGTGAAAGTCCATGGTCGAACAGGACTACAATAGTGAGAAAACCAGGTAAAAATAGGTTTTGCTTAGATGCACGTAAACTCAATAAGTTAACAATTAAGGACGCATATCCTCTGCAAAATATAGATGGAATTTTAAGTAGGATCGACGAGACTCATTTCATAAGTAGCGTTGATTTGAAATACGCCTTTTGGCAAATCGAATTAGAAGATGAGAGCAAAGCATACACGGCATTCACGGTACCCGGTAGGCCGTTATACCAATTCAGGGTAATGCCTTTTGGGTTATGTAATGCGGCGCAAAGACTTTGTCGTCTCATGGATAAAGTCATACCAAACCATTTGAGGGAGAATGTGTTCATATATCTGGATGACTTATTGATTATATCTGGTACGTTTGAGGAACATATGAGTTTACTAATGGAGGTTGCGAAATGTCTAAAGGAGGCTAATTTAACAATTGGTTTGAAAAAGTCTAAGTTTTGTTTTCGAGAGTTGAAGTATTTAGGTTTTATTGTAGGGGGAGGTACATTAAAAACGGACCCAGAAAAGGTGCAGGCAATAAGGAATATAAAAATACCGAAAACAGTTAGAGATGTTAGAAGTTTTCTGGGGACTGCGGGATGGTATAGGCGATTTATCAAAAATTTTGCAACTATAGCTGCCCCCTTAACGGATACATTGAAAAAAATGGGAAAGTTTCACATGACCCCCGAAGCCATAGAGGCGTTCGAAAAACTGAAAAAGGCGTTAACCTCAGCACCGGTATTACGGCACGCCAATTTTTCGAAACGGTTCTATATTCAATGTGATGCTTCCGATTATGGGATTGGCGCTGTCCTATATCAACTCAACGAGAAAAATTATGAGTATCCTATTGCGTTTTACTCCCAAAAGCTAAATGTATGTCAAAAAAATTACACAGTTACAGAGAAAGAATGCCTGGCTGCAGTAATGGCTGTAAAAAGGTTTAGACCGTATGTAGAAATGATGCCGTTCACAATCGTAACGGATCATGCCAGCCTTAAGTGGCTGATGACTCTTAAGGATCTGAGCGGAAGATTGGCAAGATGGTCTTTACAGTTACAAGCCTTTGACTTTCAAATCGAACATCGCAAAGGGTCGGAAAATATAGTGGCAGATATGTTATCTCGTATGCCGTCTCAAATAGTAGAGGAAATAGAAACAGATCTTTTGGACTTTGAAACCTTAGAATTTGAATCCGAAGATTACGTAGAAATTATTAAACAGATTGAAGAAAATGCCCACAAACTGCCTGATTTAAAAATTGTAGATAACAAAATATACAAACGCACTTGTGATGAGGAGAACTTTGAAGAACCCTATCAATGGAAGTTATGGATTCCCCCTAGTCTCACTCATGTTATAATAGAAAAAGCACACATTACTAACACCTCGGCCCATGGTGGTATGGGCAAAACCATTGAGAAAGTTAAAAGATTCTTTTACTGGCCCAAAATGACCATACAAATTAAGGAATATGTAAGAAACTGTCGAATTTGTAAAGAGACAAAACCATCGAATATAAATCTTATCCCAGAAATCGGACAAGAGGTAATTACTGAAAGACCGTTTCAAAAATTGTATGTAGACTTCTTAGGAAAATACCCCAGGTCTAAAAGCGGCAATAGTTATATATTCATAGTAATGGACCACTTTACTAAATTTATATTTCTCAAAGCTATGAAAGAAGCTACCACTGCCAATGTTGTGAAATTTTTAACACAAGAAATATTTTATAAATTTGGTGTTCCTGAGGTAATTCACTCAGATAATGGTTCTCAATTTATCGCAAAAGGGTTTCAAGAGTTAATGGATGCATTTGGTATACGACATATGAAAACTGCTTTCTACGCTCCTCAATCGAACGCGTCAGAAAGGGTCAACCAATCTGTTTTAGCTGCGATTAGAGCCTATTTAAAGGAAGACCATAGAGATTGGGACTTATATTTAGCAGAAATTGAATGTGCGCTGAGAAATTCTGTTCACTCGGCTACAGGCTTTACGCCGTTTTTTTCTCTGTTTGGTTTTCACATGTTTTCACATGGTGCAGACTACCGACTAGCAAGGAAGTTGAAAACACTGTCTGATCATGAAATTGATAGTTTAGCTAATAATGAGAAATTAGAGTTGATCAGAAGTAAAATTAGGAAAAATATGCATGAAGCCTATGAGAAAAGTGCAGTTCGCTATAACAGAAGAGCTAGGAAGGTAAAACTGATACCCGGCCAGGAGGTTTTCCGAAGAAACACTATCTTAAGCGATTTTGGTAAAAATAGAAACGCGAAATTTTGTAAGAAATTCCTTAAGAGTCGTATTGTTAGGCCCATAGGCAATAACATGTACGAATTGGAAGATCTAAGCGGCAAGTCTATAGGGATATTTCACGTAAAAGATATAAAAATGTAATACTAGAAAGCAAAAATATTATTAAATTTTTTTTTTGATATAACACTAATGATGTACCTGATTTTTTATTTTTTTTTAACCACCTGTGATAATTACCATATCGTGCAATATTTAGATTAATAAAATATGTCAACTAAATTTTTATGTTCTTTGTTCAAGTCTGTCTGGTTTTGTCCTAATGTACTGCGATTGTTTTTTTTAGAAACAATCAGTCATAAAAACGTGCAATATTAGGATAAGTTACAGTCGACAATAGCTATGAAGAGCAAAAATTAAGTTTATTTTAATTTCTGTAAACTTTTTTGTGTCAAGTCTGATTTACTGGTATAAAAAGATAAATATGCATAGTATTACCTGTTTGTATTTAAGCGTAATAGAGATGTTAGAATAATGATTCAGAGAAATTGTTTTTTTTATCCGAAAATGTGGTCTAAATGGTTGTCGCAGCGTAATTATTAGTATGGCATGTGAAATAGGGACCCTCCGATTCATCACGAGTTCCCGTCTGTAAAACAAAATGGGTAAACAAAGTAATTGGCACTTGGATATTAGATAATTCTATTTACTTCCCGTAAGTTTCGTATCGATACAATCATATCGTTTACTGTGCAAGTTTAGTATCAATTAAATTAGGATTTAGCCCGGCTAACGCAATTGAATGCATGTGACTCGTCTCAGGGTGTGGGAGTTCCCCACGTAATAGTATGACGCATAGGCACACCACCCGCACATCGTCCACTCTGGTCAACACCAGCGAGACCGATGTTTTGTTGCGGGAGAGTTTTTTGTGACATAGGGGGGTAGATGCGAATGGATCGATGGAGTGGCGCAAATTTAATGGGGTACCATTGGTAGATCGGTTTGAGTACGAGCGCCAGGTTTGGGGATTTGTTTGGCGTGGGGCGAATTTTGCCTGAGCATTGTGCAAGACAATTTTTTTTAACTGGTGCTTTTCGGCAGATGTTTGGTTTGGTTTCTGTTGTGTTTTTTATGGAGAGGGGCTTACGGCCAATTGGAGACACCACCTCCTGCCCGAGTCTCGGTGTTGTTCGAATATATTTTTATTTTTTTTTTATTTTGTGCGGTTAGTTTTGTGTATTTATTTTAGATTTATTGCTTGTTTGTTATACCTGTAAGAAAAGAAAAGTTTTTATTATTAGTAGTTGGCAAAGATAACAATTGGGACGATTACTTATCTACCTATAGTTCACCCCCACATGGTTTATAAATTTCCTGAAAATAGAAAAAGGAAAATATAAATGTTAATTTGAAGTATACTTACCCGCGTGTGTTAGCCATTAAAATTAAATTAGATATGTGAATGAATGACAGATGCATAGTGGTGTGTAAATGTGTTTGGAGCTGTGTTTTATAAGCATAACTTGGACGTAGTAATGGCAATGCTAGTAAATGCGTAAAAATTACAGAGTTGCATTTTTCATTCAAAACTTGCTAGAAATTTAAAATTAAATTTGAAATATAATTTATGAATGAGTCGAGGTAACTTGCGGAATTTTCTGATAACCTATTAACTGGATTTGGGGAAAGTAGGAAAGGGATAAGGAATAATAAATTAAGGATATACTTAGGGGTATGACGAGGCAAAGGGACTGGATTTACCGCCAAAAGTTATGGTTATGGCGTTTGCTTGCAGTATAAAATGTATGTATAAGTTTTATATAAATTATTTATTTATTTATTCAATATGGGGATTTTGCGGTAAAGAGAAGAGGAAAATTGAGTACTGTAAAATTAGATGATGGTAAATTACTAAAGCTTAGCCGTTTAGGAGAATTTGAGATTATGAAGTAAAGAGTATTAGTTGAGTAGAGGGAAAAAATAACCGATAGCGGGAGGTATATAAAGGGACTGCTAAGGCATTTGAAAAAAAAAAAAAAAGAGATATGAAAAAGTAAAGAAAGAAGTAACATATGGTCGACATCGGAGATTGCAAAAGAGGAAATATTTCATTACAAAGAACAGAGACTATAAAATTGGAGGAGAAAATTTTTGAGCAGAAGTTTTGGATACCCATAATCAGGAAGAGAGAATTGAAATCTTTTGGAAAAGGTACCAGGATGAATAAGCAGTAGAAACCAGGTGACCAAAAATATAAGAAATAAATCGTATTAGAAGCACGAAAGAAGTTTTAAGAAAACAAGTTTTTAAGGCAACATATAAAAGAACTCGCGATAGTCTAATTTAATGTTATATAAGAAAATCTCTTTTAAGTGCTTTTGAGAAGTATTATAAATCCTAATATATTTGTTTTAACGATGCCTAAATTTTAAAAGAAAAGTTTGAATTAAAATTGTGTAAATGAATAAAAAGATTCAAAGTATCTCTGAATATAATTTAAATAATTTTTTTTTGTGTTTGTTTGCAATATTAAAGTGAAATTATTGCTATCAATATATATAAATTAGTCGTATTATTTATAACTCCATTTAAAAAAATTCGTTGAAATATTTATAAATCGTAGCCATGGTTGTGTTTCTTATATGAATTATATTTAGTATTATATAAAGTTAATATAAAATTTGTGTAATATTGTCCAAATTTTGTGTGTTTTGAGAGTGTCAATTTTAAGTTCAGTGTTTAAATTTAAGTTATGTTACCCTTTTCAATTTTGGAATCGTATTTTTTTTTTGGTTGTTTTGTAGTGATTCATTAAATTTTAGGGGTCAAAATATATATTTAAATATATCTCCAGTTAGAAAATTGCATTAAATCCGGGTGGTTAATGATAAAAATAATCCATTTAAAGTACTTAGGGAGCTCCTTCAGTCGTAAAAGAGGTATAGGAAAGAGTGTATAAAAATTAACCGGAAACGAAAGGAAGCTAGAGGTATATATACATATATAAGAGAATTCAAAAAAAAATAGAAAAAAAGGAAAATTTGAAAATAATGAGATAGAAAATAATAAAGAAAAGGGAAACATATTTTTTTTTAAATTTAGTTTTTTTTATTTAATAGTAACTTGGTGTATTAATATTAAATTAATTTATTTTTTTGTTTATCGTAATATTGGTTAAAATAGTATAAGTTAAATAGGATAAATAAAAGAAAATGTATGTTTTTGTATGAAAAAAGAAGTTAAAACATGTTGGCTTAAATTGATTGGAAATTGGCAATGAGGGGCAGGTAAGTGGTGAAGTCGATCGTGCGGTATACGGGGTTGTAAATAATAGTGCAAGCGGATGCAGTTACAACATGGTTGGGAGGGCACAATAGAGACCAACATCTGTCTCGGAATCTGCAATGATGGGTATTAGTGTATTAATATAGTATTTTAGTTAGTTTTTCTTTATTAGATAAATTTTTTTGGTGTTACGTTACAAACCTGGCGCTGGGTTGGGACCTTCCTGGGATGTAATTTGCTGGCCGGTGAAGTCGTCGGGGACACCAGTTCGTAACAATTTTTAATGACTTTAAAGTAGAGATTCGGCTTAATTTAAGCAATGACAATGCATATACTGTCATTGGAATCATCGCTCCTTTGCGACTTCTTAGCATAGAACTCCAACTTCAGAAGACCTCACAAGAAAAAATTCTAGCGGAATCAAATCAACACTTTGAATAATACACGAACATTATATTTTTTAAATGCTCTTTATCTTAAACATATTTCGGTTGATCTATTCTTATAAAGAGTGTCCCCAAAATTAACGCAAGATTTAAAAAAACAATTTGACAGCTCAAATTTAAGGGTTAGCGAAAAATGGAACGTTACACTATAAAACAACGTGTCTTCATTATTAAAGCTGCTAAAATACGGCATGTTTTTTACATCTGACTTACTTAACACTCAACCGCCGCTGACTGATTTTTGGCATCAGTAATTTCTGGCAACATCTGATGTCTGGTGGCTTGTCAGAACAATTTAGAGCCCACTCTAATTAAAATGTTGTCATGTGACTTATCACATGTGTTTTACAGAAGTAATATTTCTATGCTAACACACGACATGTACGTCTTTAGCAGTGAGGGATTTTACAAGTCAGATGTAAGAAACGTACTAGGTATTAACTGCTTAAACAATATTTCAAAAATAATGAAAGCTTGGCGGACACTGTTCGAAAATGTCTTACAAAATATGGTCAGAATAGTGTTTTACCTTTGTCCACTATGAAGAGATTATTTGAAAATCTCGGAAAGACTGGACCCGTTAGAGAAGCCAAACAAATTGGCTGTCTCAAAACAAGCCCTTCAAATGTCAATATCGAAGAAGGGTTTGAGAGTGTGGGTGACAACCCAGGAACTTCAATTCGGCGTCATGAACAAAAAGCGTATACTCATTAAAGACCTTTATATCTATGCCTACAAAATTCAATTGACATAATAACTGAAGCCTAATGGCCATACGCAGCGAAGAAAGTTTATTGAATGCATTATTGAACATCAACAAATGAATGCTGATTATTCGAGCAAAATCTTTCTAAGCGATAAAGCACATTTCACCTGATGGCTTGTTAAAAGCCAAAACTGCGACCTTTCGGGTTCTGAGAAACCACATGTGATCATCAAAAAACATTTCATCCTTAATGTATTACTGTTTGCTGTGGATTTTGAGCTGGAGGCGTAATTGGACCATAGGTTTTTGAAAATGAGGTTGGTCAAGCAGTGAATGATGAATGAATGAATGATGCTTGATATCGCGACACGATTACACAGTTTATTCTGCCGAAATTGGATGATATGGTTTCAACAAGCCGATGCCACATGTCATACAGCCGTGAAACAATTTAATTACTGCATGAAACGTTTCCAGGTTCGGTTATCAGAATTAGCCCCCTAGATCGTTCATTTTAACACCATAAGATTTCTTTTTATGGAGTTATTTCAAAACAAGCCCACAAGCATTTAACAAGGAGATTCAACGCTGCATCAACGAAATTCAGCCATACTTTTTCGAAATGGAAATGAACAATTTTAACAAACAAGTGCGTATGTGCATGCAAAGCTGCGGTGGCTACTTGCGTGATGTGTTATTCCATTAATAGCCTTATCCTATGTACTTAATGATTTAATAAAAAATAACAATCAAAAAACATAAAACAGTGTTTTCTATTTAATTAAAATCTTGCGTTTATTTTGGAACACCCTTTACATGCATATTCAATATGTTGCTACCTGAAAGAGGCTATTTAACTCTTGGCATATCTTATGTAATACCGCTTAGGTCCTGTATAAAGTATTAAAAAAATGTGGACACAAATTAAGAGTAAATCTTTGAGAAGCTACATTGAGTGTCACCACCACAACCTTAAGCTAAATCTATATCTATTGCTAGGCGCACAATTGGGACGAACGACGATTTTTTCGTCGTGAATATTCGTCATCAAAAATAAAACATATTTGTGTATATGAGAATGCATACAATTGTGGCGTCAGTCGAAGTTCGCTATACGCGGCGAGCTCTGCATTAGTTTTATTTATATTTCTTACGCCGGCGAACGACGAACAAATTGATACAAGGTGACCATTTTTTATTAAATTTGGGTTTTCTCAACTTTTTAAAAAAATAAAGTTAGTTTTTACTTTAATAATTGTTTTATTTTTATACCCTTCACACAGTGAAAAAGGGTATATATAGGTTTGTCATTCCGTGTGAAATTTCTACAATTTTGATTTCCGACCCCATAAAGTATATATTTTGTGAAAGCTTATGAATAGGGGAGTCGATTAAGCCCTGTCAGTCTGTCCGTCTGTCCGTCTGATGTTGAAATCAACTTTTTGAAGCCCCCGAACATCGCTTGGACTCGGGTGAGGTATTAAAATATCAGAAATATTCGGGAGTAGATCGGTATTGAAAATCAGAAACATCGGTACATAAACAACTGAGATATGAACAAAAACCCACGACCACCTCGATTTTTTTTTCACAAAAACAACATTACAACAACAACATACATACATACAAACGTGTATACTGGTTAAAGAAAACGTGGCATCGAATCCCAGCTGAACCCAAAAAATTTTTTTTATATTTTTTTTTAATTTTTTTTTTTTATTTTTTTTTTATTTTTTATTTAATATATTATTTATATTTTTATTATTATTTTTTTAAAATTTTTTTTTTTTAATTTTTTTTTTGTTTTATATTTATTATATATATTTTAATTATTTTTAAAATTTTTTTTTTTAATTTTTTTTTTTAAATTTTTTTTTTAAATTTTTTTTTTAAATTTTTTTTTAAATTTTTTTTAACATACATACGTAAATTTATAATTTTACAATGGGATGTTTTTATATATGTATGTTTTTATATGTATGTACGTATATCATATGGAATGGTGATACAAACTACTGTTATTGCATGACTACACGTTGTGAAGGGTATATAAGATTCGGCACGGCCGAATATAGCGCTCTTACTTGTTTATTTTAAAACATTTAAAATAATTATAAAAAAGTTAAGTACAAAAATTTGTTTTTATTTGTGTTTTTGCAAATGTTTAAGTTTATTAAGTGATCTTTCTTTCATATGGTCACACTATTAGCTGTTACACACAAACAAAATTTTTATTATTGTTTAATGCACGTACTCACGAAATTCTTTGCAAACGTTTTATTTTTACAGAAGTTTTTATTATTACAGAAATTATATTTATTTTATATTTATTGTTTTGTTGAGTTTCACAAAAAATTAAATTCTTCGATTATTTTTGTTTTTTCTTTGCACAAACACTAAACAATTTTATCAACTATAAAAGATGTTACTTTTTCGCCGTTGTTGTGCTTCACACGACAAATTTGCACAACGAATTTTTACCGAAGAGTTCGTCGTGTTGGGCGAAATTCGTCGTTCGTCCCAATTGTGCGCCGAGCATATAATACGATTTTAAAAAAAAACATGTCTGTGCATGAAATATTTTTTGATAATTTTAATGGCGATATATATAGTGAACGATCTGGAATACAAAATAACACTTCTTAAACTTTTAGTTTGTCCGGCTGTCTTTCTGTCTGTCTTCCTGAACTCAATTGACTCAGAAATTACTGGATGGATTTTGATGAAATTTGGTTTAAATAGAAAACTCTTAAATAAAATGGCATTTAAAGTGCTACTTAAAGGTTGGTAAGAAAAAATTTATATACAAACAAGAAAGAGGGGAAACATAAAAGAATTTCACTTAAAATACACAGCTACTATTTTGTACTTGAACCGATATTAGAATTAATCTTTAAATTAATACAATACGAAAATATTTTTAGGGCCTGCAATGTGCACCTTGTTTAACTAGTCCAAGGCTAATTCATACAGGTGAAATTATCAGCCCAGTTGATGGAGAAGCATTTTTTCAATATTTGTTGAATCTGCCTTGATATCATTTATTTAAGCAGGGATGGAAAATGGAATTTTGGTTTCGGTATTAAACAATTAACTTGAGTGTACTTTTTCGATAAAAAATGTTTTAAATTTATGTATATTTTTCCCTTTTGCAGCATTAACAAGGTCTTCCTCAAATATATACATTTTATTAAATTAAATATATTGTAACAATTTTTCCATCCCTGATATACGAATTGGCCTTGACAGAAAACATCCCCTAAAAAGTTGCTTTGTCTAGTCCAAGGCATATCCATAAGGTATATGCAACGGCGAATTGATACAACAAAGCAACTTTTGAGGGGATGTTTTATGTGTAGGCCAATTCGATGGATGGGATGGAAAAGTTGCTTTGACATATTAAATATAATTAAATTTAATTAGAAAAAGGATATAAATGTTTGAAACACATTATTAATGACGTAAGTTAATTGTTTACTACCGAATCCAAAATCACATTTTACTTCCTTGCATTAATAACGCAAATTCAACCAATTTTTACAAAAAGTTTCGCTAAAAGCTGGACTGACAATTTTACCTGTATGAATTCGCCTTGGTCTAGTCTATTAATATTTTTTATAATTCTTTTAATGTTTATTTTTTCTTGCAGTTGCCGACATCACTTCCGGTATTTACAGAATAGGAGCCATCATTCTCTATGACACATTTTGGTCTCTCGGTGTTATTTTTCTGCCATCTCTCTCTGCCTTTTTCAATAGTTGGACTCACATTTACCTGGGCATAACATTTCCCACATTATTTTTAACTTTGCTCCTACAATGGACACCAGAATCTCCTCGTTGGCTATTGAAAAATGGTGACGACAAAGTGGTTAACCGGGTAGCTGACATAGTGCGTGAGGGGGCGGCTATAAATCAACGACTCGATAAAATACCCGAAGATTTTCATCAACAATTACAAGCGCTGAGGACAAAAATGAAATCCTCTGCTACACCAGCTAAATGGTTGGAATTGTGGCAGGGTCCCAGGGCTAAAGTGCACATGATAGCGGCTCATTTGGCCTTGGCGGCATTTATTATAAACTTCATGGGCATGCTGTTAAATATACGATCTTTTGGCCGGGATTATTTGGTGCCAAATACCGTGGCCATGGGTAAGTAAAATTAGTGAAATTAGTTAATGTTGAAAAAAAAATTTGTTGATTATCCTTACTGTCTACAGGCTTTTCCGAGATATTTGGCTGCTTTTTGGCTTTACACTTCACTTTAAAGCACAGCCAATGGAAATGGCAATGGGCTGGTGGTTTTAATATTTTAGCCGGTATCTTAGGCTGTCTAGGATGGTCATTTACCGCCTCAGAACGTAAGTTTTCCACATGTCTTTTCTCCAAGAAAAGTAAATTTTCATTTAAACATCAATTTCTGCTTTCCTTAGTAAGTCCGGAATTAAAAGTTACTCTATGGATGATTATAGCCACCATACCCAAGGCTGCTGTCTCTTGTGCCCAATCAATGCTCTTAGCCTGCATGGCCGAAGTGATGCCGGCCAATAAAAAAGTTCCCTTTGTCTTTTCGGTAGTAACATGGGCTCGCATTTGGCTGTTATCAGCTCCTTTCATAAATGTCCTTAAAAAAATCGATGTTGCCATGTCCTTAAGTACTTATTGCATTTTAAGTATATTTGGTGGCATTTGTACCTGTCTAATGTTAACACCAACAACACCAACAACCACACCCACCTCAGAAGAGGAGGGTAGAGCGAGAAATAATAATAAAAATAATGCATCACCATTGACAAAAACCGTCTGGACTACGGAAACAAATAATACTCGTCTGTAAGTAAAAATGGAATGGGGGGCAACAAGTGCCACAGGAAGGAAGAAACATTGTTTGTATTTAATTTAGTTTAATTGAGCAGAATTCAATGAAGAGGTTTCATTACAACCAGTGTGATATTAAATGGCCAAGTACTTTAAGTGCAGCAACCTGCGGAATGATACGAAATGCGAGTATTGTTTTTGTTATTGTACTTAAACTAATTGTAAGAATCGTGTTAAGTTTAATGTTTTGTTTTTGTATATAAAAGATATTAATAAACTAAATGTGATTGTACGATATTAAGAATTTAATGGAATGTTGTATTAATGATTGAAAGGAAATCAGGGTGGTGAAAGCGGTATGAAGATAAATAAGTTTTATAGAGATAACAAATGTTTGCGATATCTGGAAGATGTGACAATAAATTTCATTTAATTTAATTTTTAAGTTTAATCATCATATCGTTACCTAAAATGCAAAACAAGTCGGTATGCACAGTAGCATGGTTATAAGGTTATATCTGTGGCTTGGCGCTAAAAGGTCCAAAGTCAAAATATTTACTTTTGAGAAAATTCGAATTGAACTTTAACTTTTATAGATGCTTTCATAGTGACATTGGCCAGCATTTTAGTTGTTTTACCATAATGAAATAGAGCCAGAAAACAAATCTAATGCAATGATTAACTCAAAAGAGCAAAAAAGTGACATTGGCCCTTTTAGCTCTAAGCCACAGATATAGAGTTATGCGTTTATATTAACAATAACAAAGTGAGCTGAAAAAAATAAACAACTTGGCTCTACTCATAAGGCATTAAGTCACAAAAATTACATTTAAAGTTTCTAAGCGGATTTCACTAATTTTTTCCTCTCTTTTTGTATTGTATCAACAACTCTAGTCTAGCACAACTGCTTCCAATCGCAATCATTTGATTCTTAGGCAATAAGTCAGAAATATTTATATTTTATTTGGTATTAACGTCTTAAGGCCATTTACGTCTTTGTGACCAATGACGTTAGGTTATGTTAAAAGGCTGGTGCAAAGTTACCTTCACACCCTCACCCAGAGACCAATATGGTCCATTATGAAGAAAGAAAAAAAATTGTAAAAAGTATTTGAATAGAGAATAAAGAATTTAGAAAGGTTAAGAAAAACAAGTATTAGTCGTCAAAACATAGCCCTATCCAACATTTGTCCTGACCTTAGTCTCCTGTCACGCAGCCAGGTCGCTACCATAACGAATCCTATCAAATTTTCTAGCCCACAGCTCGCCCAGGAATCTACTACCTAGCCATCTCAGCTTGCTATTCTGCAGTCTGGGACAATGACACACAATGTGCTCACCTGTCTCCAACTCCTCTGGATCCTCACACAACTTGCACATATTTTGATTCCATTCTCACCGCCATCCTGCCTAACATACAGTGGCTCGTGGTAATACCTATCATGGCCCTAACGCAGACCCTACCCCTATCTAGAAGCGTATCCGAATCGGACTTTCTTAAAATCGGTCATAACGCAGGCGATACCCTGCAGTCCGTGCAGTTACTCTAGACTCGAGTAGTCCCGCTCAGAACCCACTACCTAATTCTTAAAAAATTATTACCGCTAAGAACACACTCGCTAATTTTTCTAAAAAGAAGCCCCTTGGAGGCCTAACCGCCTCCATACCGTCGGTATCCATTATTTAAGAGCCCAGTATAACAAACTTATCAGCCATCTCATTGCTGTTGATGTTGCAGTGGCCCGGCACCCTAGATTCACCCTATAATCCCCAACGATCCCTCGCTAAGCCCTTCTACAATCATCGACTAGCTTGGAATAATTCGAAAGCCCGATGATCCGGTTTTTAAAATGTATCGGTTTTTGAATTATACGAGGAAACGGTTTTTATGTCTCAAATTATTCGAAAATGTCGAATAGTTTGGTTCCCTTATATACATGCATGCATATGTTCTTGTCTATGTAAACAACTTTTGTATTACAATTTTTTAAACTCTCTTTAGAAATTCCTTTCGTCTCCAACACACTGCTGCGCAATTCTCAGCTTTTGCTCATAAAGAATAGGGGAGTCGATTGAGCAATGTTCGGCTGCTGGCTGAAATCAACTTATGGAAGAATGTAATACACTTATAAAAAATCCATGATGGCCGCCACTACAAAATGACGTAGAATCAATTAATATATGGAGTCCTTTCAAGCCCCTCAATATTGTTATCAAAAAAAGTGTTAAGTCTGCGATGGTATTCGAAATAAAATGGTGGATATTTTTTTCTTAATCCCATCAATATGGGTATCAAATGAAAGGGCTTGACAAGTGAAATGGTGATCTGCGTAAATTGTCGAAATCAAAGATTGCGTCGGAAATAACAAAGCAAAATGGTGTTTAACGTTAAATCTGAAATCTATATTATTTTACGATGTGATCATTATATTTATCATTATAGTATTATTAAATCGACACTGCCAAATATAGCATTTTTACATGGTTTTATTTACAAAGGAAATGAAAACAGTAATTTTGACAAAGAAAACGCATAACTAAAACAAAAATAGAATTTTAAAACAAAAACTTTAAATTTTCCATTCTACTTCAAAACGAATCATGGCAATACACACACTTGTATATCTAGTCGACTTGATGAATTTGATTTCAAATTAGTTGCAGCAATTGGAACTTGTTTAAGGAGGAGTAGTGTGATTTAAAGAAAAGCTTCTTTTACAGCTTCAATACAATTTGCTAGTCCAGCTAGCGAACAGTTGATTTACAGTCATTGAAAAGTGAAAACACTTGCGTTTAAAGAAGAAAATATAATTAAATTTTGAAAACAAAAAAAAAATATTGTTTTAAAATATTTTTTAATCCTGGAAAGCAATCACATGGATTTTTACGATAAAACAGTGATATTTGTAACGGGTAAGCAAGTTGATACTAGCAAAGTCATAATTACATTACATACATACATGTGTATATGTATATTTACTTTAAGTTGTGTTAATAAAAATATGTACATATTTAAAGCATTTTTTCAATTTTAAGCGCTTAAGGCTTTTTTTTTATAAAATCAATATTTATTTAAAAACGCCAAGATTTCATCATCAGTTTTTTTTTTGCAATTTGTATAATGGATCTTATCTAATACAATTTCATTCAACATTTTAATTTAGAAAATAAAAACAAAATAATAACTTTCATAATAAGGGTATTCACATCAATAATTGTAGTCTTGCAAAAGTGCAATTTTTTTCTTTAAACAGCAATTATTGTATATAAAAATTAAAGCATTCATACAGGTATATGCAACAATTGCTACATCAGACAACTTTTTTTTAAGATGTTTTTTATGCCAGGGATGGAAAAGTGTATGTTATCAGTTTATTAAAATACTATTTGGTTCAAAAAAGTATACATATTTGTGAGTCCAATGATTAGGGATATAATAACAAATATAAATAAATATAGCACTTTTGATTCAAAAAAAAAATAAAAAAAATTTTTAATACCAAAAACATAAATTTAACTTCCTATTCCTAAATGAATTAATAAAATCAAGACAAATTCAAAAATTTTTTACACTTTGAATGCCTATCAGCTGGTACGATGAGATTACCTTGTGAATGGGCCTTTTCCGAAATTTGACATTTGATAGCGGCCATATGGTTGAAGCTAACTACATCAGTCGAATTAGCTGTCATTTATTTGGCTTGTCCTACCAAGTCTCCATAAACTGATATAGCGTTTAACAACACGTACCAACAATAACATTTTTTTATTAAAGTTCTGTAGGGGGCAAAGTTTCATTAACAAATTTTATTCAGAGCGCTTAGGCCCATTTCCCGATGAATGGGTACATCAACAAATAAAATTATCAAATTTGGGACGACACCAATTTACATGAGATCCAAGAGCGTTCAATGCATTTTAGAGACATAACTGTTTGTTTGGGATTTTAGGCTGGCAACATCATTGGTCCATATTTCTTTGAAAACGACATTGGCCAGGCCTCTATCGTTAACGACCAGCATAATTGATCGATAAGTACTAACTTCTGTCAGCCTGAGTTAGTGCTATGTACCGCATAGCTAATGACACATTAAACTCTCTCCACGAGCAATTCGATGGCTTGGTCATCTCACGAGGAGGTGATGGGAACCGGTCACTGAGATTGTACGAATAGAAGCCGTTATTCTTTTTCTTAGGGAGTTTCCTTAAGTCGCAGATCTATACGAATAGGACACAAACGATAACGGCCCTAAAAGCCAAAATCGTCTAAGTTCAGCTAAGAGTCATGGAACTGTAGATATTTGGGATATGCGCCACCCACCGAAGCCTCAATAAATATTTGAATGATGTTCTATTACATACATACTGCCATCGACAGGGCTTTAAAGTGTATAAAAGATGTCGATTATATCTCACATATACGCTATGCTTCATTTAAATTCTCAAAATGAAAGAGCTAAATGAAAGACCCGTTATATTAAACAATTTCGCACTAGCTTTAGTCACAATTTTACATTAGTCTAACCAAGTGTTCAAATTCTTTGCTGACAATATCCTAAAAAAATACCTTTTTACGTCAAAAAGTACTCAAAATAGCAACCACTAAAGTAGAAATCAGCTGATTGCTTTTGCATTCTACTATCTAAGTCATATTCAAGGCATATTTATTCATCAGGTAATTGTTTATAGTTTTTATATATGAAGTTTGACATTTGAAATAAACTAGAAAAGAGAGAAAATTGTTTTTTATTTATGCATTTTGACAGCTGAAACTTAAAATAAGTGTTGAAAAAAATAATCAGCTGACGAATCAAGAGTACCTGATGAATAAATATGCCTTGGTCATATTCATACAAGTATGTATATGCCACGGTGAATTGATACAACAGCGCTGGTCACGACAAATTTTCGATGTTGCTGGGAGTTCAATTTGGCAAAGTTTACTTCAATTTTCGTTTATTTTAGATACACTAAAAATTATCCAATAATAGGTTCGTTCGAGAACTCACAAAATTGTACGAATTTGTACAAATTATTACTGCATCTTACGAAATTGCGTTCGTTTACACAAATTTGTAGTAAATGAGAGCACAAATAGAGAGCGAAAAGTGACAGTTCTTGACTGAGTATTTGCAAATTTTTACAACAGAAATTTCTTGTAGTAAGATTTAGCAAAACCAAAAAACATATTATTCAAAAGGTAAACAAACAAAAGTAAGCAAACAAAAAGTATACAATTTGTGAAAAAAATATTAAAAAAAAGGAAAATCCAAACAAAAGTGCAAAATATTATTAAATTTAAATTGTTTGTAAAATAAAGTTAGTTAACAATGTCTACAGATGAAATAATGGAACTGCCTGCATCTGGCCCAGGTATACATACTTAAATACATATTTGCACAAATGTATGTATGTACATAGTTCCAATTAAACTTTATTTATTTGCCATCAGCTGTTGCTTCAATCTTACGAATTTTTACAAATGTCTGTTCGAGTACTTTTTTGGGCAAATTCTCTTTTTGAGAGTAAAATTTTCAATTTACTAAATAATTACTCATTTACTACAAAGTGCAGTAAAAGTACTCGAACGAACCTAATATAATGAATACAAATATTTTATTTGAAAATAAAATTAAAGAAAATTTGTCGTTTTTATTATAGTAGTTGTTTATTAAAAAATATGAACACATTTTAACAGTAGTGCTCCCAATCAGCTGGGCTGTATAATTTCAACTGTATAAATTCGCTTGCTATTTCTTATAAATGCCAAACTCTATAGAAAAAAATATTAATTCGCCTTTAAGTATTTTTTTTTTATAAAAAATTTGAGCAAATTGAGTCTTGTACCATATTCGCACCCTGGTATATTGTATTATCACCTTGCGTGAATACCCTTAACATTCGTTATATTTTCATTCAGTTTTTATACCCTTCACACAGTGAAAATGGGTATATATAGGTTTGTCATTCCGTGTAAAATTTCTACAATTTTCATTTCCGACCCCATAAAGTATATATTTTCTGAAAGCTTATGAATAGGGGAGTCGATTAAGCTCTGTCAGTCTGTCCGTCTGACCGTCTGTCCGTGTGTATGTTGAAATCAACTTTTTGAAGCCCCCCGACATAGCTTGGACCCGGATAAGGTATTAAAATATCAGAAATATTCGGGAGTAGATCGGTATTGAAAATCAGAAACATCGGTACATAAACAACTGAGATATGAGCAAAAACCCACGACCACCTCGATTTTTTTCACAAAAACAACATTACAACAACAACATACATACATACAAACATGTATACATGGTTAGAGAAAACGTGGCATCGAATCCCAGCTGAGCCAAAAAATTTTTTTTTTAATTTTTTTTTATTTTTTTTTATTTTTTTTTTTTTGTTTTATATATATTATATATATAATAATTTTTTTTTTAATTTTTTTTTTTAATTTTTTTTTTAAATTTTTTTTTTTTTATTTTTTTTTTTAATTTTTTTTTTTCTTTTGGTTTATTTTAACATACATACGTGAATTTATAATTTTACAATGGGATGTTTTTATATATGTATGTTTTTATATGTATGTGCGTATTTCATATGGGATGAATGGTGACACAAACTACTGTTATTGCATGACTACACGTTGTGAAGGGTATATAAGATTCGGCACGGCCGAATATAGCGCTCTTACTTGTTTATTACTCAAATAGTTTTTTATTACTTTTCTTGTTTTCATTCACTTTTAGGAGCCACTGGTTTTGTGGGTAAAACATTGTTGGAAAAACTACTATGGAGTTTTCCACAAATTGGTTGCATCTACATGCTGATACGCGAGAAATACGGCAAAAGTGTTGAGCAACGCTTTCAAGAGTTTGTCCAGCACAAAATATTCGAACGTTTACGCTCAACATATCCAGAGCGTTTAAAAAAGCTTAAATTTTTGGCGGGAAATATAGAGAGGGAAAGTTTTGGTATGTCACCACATGTATGTAAGTGGTGTGTTTAATTTATTTTACAGTTGTCTGTTTCTTTGCATGCCTCGTATTAACATACGTATCATGGTACGAACAACAGGTTTGAGTTACGTTGATATGAAAATGTTGTGTGCCGAAGTCAATATTATTTTTCATAGTGCCGCCACTGTGCGCTTCAATGAAAGACTTAAAGTGGCAGCACGTGTTAATGCGGTGGCTACTTGGAATTTATTGGAATTGTGTAAAGATATGCCCATGCTAAAGGTTTAACATTTAAAACGAAAAAAATAAGAACAAACTTTAAATAAAATTATCTTTATTCTGTTATTTATTTTTCCAAGAGTTTTGTTTATGTTTCGACCGCCTATTGCAATCCCGGTCGCAAGTATGTCGATGAAGAGATTTATCCCACTTTGCCGCCCGTAAATTGGAGACATTTTGTGGACTGTGCTTTGAAAATACCCGATGAATATTTTAACAGCTTGGCCAATTATATTAAGGTCGGTTGTATGAAAGTGTTAAATATTTTACTTAAAACTTTTCATTTTTATTTCCATAGGGACCCCATCCCAATACCTACACTTTTACCAAGTCTATAGCTGAACAAATAGTTAATGATTATAAGCACTTGATACCCATAGTCATAGTTAGACCTTCCATAGTAACAGCTGCACATCGTGAACCTTATCCGGGCTGGATAGATAACATACAAGGCATTACCGGCATAATGATGGAGATTGGCAAGGGGTCCATAAGCAGCATTTTAGGAGATAAAGATGTAATATGCGATATAATACCTGTGGATTATGTGGTCAATTCCATGATATTGACCGCTCAAAGGGCTACCAAAAAAAGGTCTAATATTTTATAATTTTTAAAAAATTTTATTTGGTTGTTGGGTTTAAGACCAACTTCCAACTAATGTTTCAATATTTTATTTGGTTGTTGGGTTTAAGACCAACTTCCAACTTATGTTTCAAAATTTTATTTGGTTGTTTGAAATTCACATAGACCAGCTTAAATCCAACAACCAAATAAAATATTGAATCATTAGTTGAGAGCATATCTCGAATAGTTTAGTATTACTCTTTTGACTTTTACAGAGTTTTTATTTCCAATTCAACATCTGGTGTCACCAATCCCATTACCTGGCAGGAATTGGGTTGCTTGACTCTCAAATGGTCGCGGATTTATCCTACCAAAAAAGTGCTCATGTATCCCTATTTTAAATATCGTAAAAGTTATTTCTTTCACGATATGGCCGTGTATTTGTTGCACTACATACCGGCCATTTTAATGGATCTTATAACGTTAATTCAAGGCGGTAAACGTAAAATGGTTTTGCCCATAGCCAAAAAATTTCGACAGGCTTGTTTGGCAGGTAAGTTTTTGCATTATACACATTTAATATAGAAACCAAGTTGAAATGAGTTCTCTGTCGGTTTAAGGCAAATGTTTTTCTCTTAATGAATGGATATTTTTGAACAGCAGCCGTTACTATCTTGCTGACCAGGTTAAAAATTATTCATATTCTAGTCTAGATTGGAATTTACAATCTTTGAACTATGACGACTATATACGACAATTTGTTATTGGCATTCAGAAGTATTTGCATCATGAACATGTCCGAAACAATTCAAATAAATTTAAGATTACCAGGTGAGTAAATCAACTAACTTTGGAACTTAAATAGAATAGTGTGAGTAGAACATTATTTAATGTCACATAGAATTAAAAAAAAAACAAATTGTGAAAAAATTACGTCTACAGCTTTGCAGATTCATACACGCTCTTTTTTTGAAAATTTAATTACCTTAAGTGCAGCTTTTGCTGCACTTAAAGCCTTAATAATTTTCAGTAATAGGTTGGTCTTTTTATTTAAAAGTGTTTGTAATATTTTTGAACAAATTTTAAAATGCACCATTTTCACTTACCCAAAACTCTCCAAAGTCAAAATTATACTGAAAAAAATTAATGAAAAATTTATTAGTGTTTTCTTCAAAAAAAAATTCATAACAGTATATGTGTATGTATGTATGTGTGTTTACAGTATAATAAATATTTATAACTAGCTTGTACCTGCGACTTCGTCTGCGTAGTTATCGTGATAAAAGGTGGACTTATGGTATTTTCTTTTCTAACAAACAATGTTGCCCTTTTATTGTAAAACACTTTTCAAAGGTCGCCTACACCTTAACAAAATGTTACCTTTATAATCAGTATAATAGAACATAAATTTTCATCTTTTTTACATGATAGCTATATTTTTATGTAAAACTTCATTTCTGGCTTCCATTTTAATAATTTGGAACAACAAATTATTTTTTAACACCAAAAAAACTTTATTATTCTTTTTTTTTTTTCCTCTAAAATTGATTGGCAGAGGTACGTAACCAAATAGCCAGGGTATTCCACGTTGGTTCCGGCTCCGTAAATCGACCTATACCTCTTTATAGGAAGTCGGAGACATTGAAACATTAAATTGAGTTATATCGTTCTCATCCAGTTACAAACGTTGATTCAGGCACCGCAAGTCGACCTATACCTCTGTTTAGGAAGTCGGAGACATTTGAACAATAAATAAAAATTGAGTTTAATGGTTCTCCTCCAGTTACAAAGCTTTGGTTCAGGTACCGCAGGTCGACCTATACCATTATATAGGAAGTCGAAGCTGAGTTTTATGGAACTCCTGCAGTCACATGTAAATTGAATTTATATGGTACTCCTCCAGTCACAAGTACATTTAGTTTATTTGGTACTCCTCCAATTAAAACGAAAACACGCGATTAACTGTAGAATAGTCTGGAAGCTGTATCCAAAGCACAGTTACGCAACTCCACACAGTTAACCTCGCGAAAATGAGACGCAAAACTCTCGAAGTCAGATAAAAAGGGACAACCTGATTGCCATTAAATGGTAATGGCAAAAACGCGCGAGCTCTTGACCCGACCTGAGCTGAATCACGACTGACGTTTATATTTTTACAAATTAAAAACAGCTGATTAAGTGATCTGACAGTTTTACCATTTTACACGCAAAAAAAGTACGGGTAATGTCCAGCGTTGCCACTATAGGTCTTTTCCGACCAAAATGGTCGGACATTAATGGTCTTGGTCGGATGGTCGGCTAAATGTTATTTTGGTCTGTTAAGGAAAATGAACCATATTCATTTTAAGATATTTAAAATACTGGTCGCTATTAAATTTTTCTGTTCTTGGCAACACTATTTTCTTTCCAGCAACGAAAAACAATCAAACGTGTGTAAAAGACTATAAAAAATACGATAAGCCTATTTGTAAGGTGGTGCTACTTCTACAAAAAACGCATAACAGCAAGAAAAACTAAAGGAATTTTGTAGTTGTGTTCTTGGCTGTGCATGCCATCATAATTGTAAAAGTTGATGTGTGTTAACAAAACTTATTAAATGTGGCAGGACAAAATCAGTTCTAGTAACTGACTATATAGCAAAGCACGCAAGTAAAAATCTAATATATATTTTACAAAAAAAAAAAATTTCTTTGATTGTTGATGAAACTACAAATGTGGCAATGAAGAAACACTATGAATTAAAATCAAATTTTATTTTAAAAATACATACATAGTATGCATTAATTTGTTATTTAATATTAAACAAAATTGGATGGTTTTATAGGCAAATTTGGTCGGATAGATAATTTTTGTGTGGTATACCAGCGTGTCTGGTAAAAAGAGAAACACAAATTACTCTCTTATGAACGTTCTCATTTACCCAATTTTCAACACAAGAAACGCTTTTCGGTAAAATTGGGAACCCGCGGGTTCCCGCGGTATCGTACGTCACACAAACCTTTTATCAGCTGTTGTCAACTCAGTGCATTTGATTTGCATCTGATGATGTAAACTCTGTAAAGTTTTAGGAAATATTTTTTTTTTTTTGACAAGCGTACCATTTCATACGATTTTTTTGGGGTTTTTTTAGATTTAAAATCCGATGAAAAATTATTTTTTCTAAACACTGCTTAATATGTAGGTATGTGATCGTTTTAAAAGGGTGTAATAAATTTCGATTGATTTCTACAGCTCTGCTGATTATTTTTTTGTGAGCCAATGTTGGTCAAACTCTATATAAAAAAAGAGATTCCGGTGCCTAAAATTGTCAAACTCCATATAAAAAAAGAAAGACAAAAATTGCTCTCCTTTACGCTATCACCTTATGTTTAGGTAATTACACCATGCTACTTAGTTGAATTATTTACCCAATATCTAACTATTTTTTTACTGAGAATTTTAAACTGTGTTGACATTTCTGTACAATAAGATTTGGCAAGGCAACACAAACCATTTAACACGAAAACAACGCTTCTAAAATGGGTAAATTAACCTAAAAAATTAAAACTGTTAGTAAAGTTCTAACTAAATGGCTACGCAAAAATGCAAATACGTTAACGAATCACTATAATTTGTCTCCAGCGGTTTACATGCTGGTCCTTATTCTTTTGAATAATGCTGACTGCACTTTTGTTTCCAAAAATTAATACGCTAAATATCTACGCTATTTTGCGCCACTTGGCATACAGCAAAATCAATTTGGTAACTTTATTTCCAGAGTGATCTTGTCACTGGCTTCTCGTTTGTAGGATTAAACACCACTGGATTACTATTTATGCAGCTATGTTAACTTATTAGTGTATGCCGACAAACCAGCAACACTTGAAGTGTTGGCAGGCAATATTCAAGCCCCCATTAACACCAACAAAAGTTGAAATTTCACTAATGGGATGGACTATGTAATCATAGCCGCGACGGACATACGTCGGATAACATTTTTAAAAATAAATGCCATGATATTTATCAGATTGTGAAAAAAATTTCATTATAACAATATTTCCGCTTTTTTTTCATTTTAAGTTCTCATGCAGTTACAAAAAAAACACTGTATACATACACACATACTTACATACTAAAGGTATTGCACTCACATAATTAATTTTAATGCACTAGATTTAACATGTTATTAAAATTGTAATTGACCGCCAGTTGTTTAAACAAAAATACGATTTTAAAATTAACGTTTTTAGCACGAACACTGAATATTGTACATTATTGTACGTTTCTTTTCATTAATTCTGTTTGTTTTTTATCTGACAAAACTTTTTTAACTTGCGGATATAAAAAGAACTGTGTTATCGACTCGTGCCATAAACATCTTGATATTTGTATACTTTCACTGAACACACCTTGTTTTCAGTGCTGTGTTGTGTAAAATTAATGTTTTAAATTTGTTTTTTTTTTTATTTTAATTACAGATTGTATTGGACTTGGATTTTTGTTCATATATTCATGGTTTTAATATTTTTCTATATTTTGTTGTAATTTTTGTTTTTCTATATAAGAAATATTATATTTGTTTTTAAGATTTAATTGGTGGTTAAAAATAAAGATATCGATTATTGTTAAAGTTGTGTTTGTACATATGTTTTTATTTATTTCAAAGAGTTACTCATTATTTAAAAGTTATTTAATTAGTATTCAAAGTATGTATCAAGTTCTAACAGTGACTTGGATTAGGTCCCAATGTTGGATAAGTGCGTAAACGTTGCAACTCTAGTAATGTTTTTAATTCCATTATGTGAACATAGTCGCGTCGCACTGTCTTAATTAAATTGCTATGGCGCTTGATTTTTTCCATTCTATTAGATGTTTATGTAAAATATGCATTTAAATATAATAAAGAAAAAAGAAAATTTTTAATTAATTTTTTTAATTAAAATTATTTTTTAATTTTTTCCAAGTCTTACATATGTATGTATTTGTTGTACGAATTGAATTGAAATTTTGTAAAACTTACTTTTCGTTTTGTTCTCTCTTCTTCTTTTCCTCTATCGTGAAGTCACGGTTTGTATGGGCAAATGCCACTGCCACTTTAAGATTATCGATTTGTCGATTTATGCGTTTATTAGCCCGTTTCATTTCATCAACTTGCTGTCTAACCTGAGAAATTTTCTCAGTTCTAAAATTGAATTTATAAATTATTATTTTTATATGTATTTTTTAAATACACTTACGTTCTTATTATTTGTCTCCTGAATCCTGTTAATTTCTCCTCTGCCACACTCTCCAATATACCCATAGTATTTAGTAACCTCTGTTTGTTAGCCTTGACTTTTTTCCAATTTCTTAGAATATTCAAGAACTCTATAGAAACTTTACATTTTCCAATCACATATAGCATGTTTTTCAAATATTCTATATTGGCGCTGACCACTTTATGTTCCCATTCTTTGTAAATAACTTGGCGGCGAAAGAAGGCGACTCTTTGCATGGCTTTAAGTTTCGTTTGACCGGATTTCTGATGTTGAAAATCAATGTAAAATGTTTAACAGCATTTTTAAGGATAGAAAGAGAATATAAATAATTTTTTAACATTTTTTGTATAATTAGATAAATGGGTTGATTTGAAATTGTCTTGAAAAAATTTATTTGAAAAGTGAAGATTTTCTATGCAACATTGTGCTTAAACTTACAATAAATTCGACATTCTGCCAAGACAATACTTACTATGATTAAGGCATTAATATCATTAACATCATCTTCATGCATGAGAACACAATTTTCCAAGCCTTTCAAGGAACCCATAACCTTGAGCTCTACTTGGCCCATAGTTAAACGTACTTCCAAAGTTTGATTTTGTACTAATTTAAACTGCAAATAGAAATAAAAAATAAATTTTCAATTTTTTTTAAACTTTTACTTGCATACATATTCTTCTTGAGACTCATGCAATCTTTTTACGGCCTCCAGTTTGGTACTCTTTAAGTTAGCCAATTCCTTGCCATACGAATTCATGCCAGCAATGCTATCAGCCAATTGCAAATTTACTGCTCGTACCTTCAATTCCATTTCTATCTTTTGACGACGCAATTTCACAAATTGTTCCCAATATTTGGACTCCAAGGAGACGGGTATATTGTTGGCATCGTCGAGAGTGTTCAAACCCTCTAAATATTCATAAACATCCTTGGGCAAAGGAAAGGGAAATTTTGGCGGCGCTTTAGTATTGACACGCATGGACAGTTCTTTACATACAAGAGTAGAGTTTAAAAGTTTAGGCAACGTTTTGGGACGTTTTTTAAACAATTTGGTCATTTCTGGTCCCAAATGTTGGGGAATACTATTGAGAAACTGGCTCTTAAACTGGCGTTCAATAGATTTTTCCTTCAGCATAATAGAATCAACTTTTAAACGTAAGTCTTCCACAGATTTAGCCCAAAATTCCGAGAGTTTGCTGTATTTGTGTACATATTCCGCCAATAAATCTATGTCAGACCTTAAACGAAATAATCGGTTTTAAAAGAAAACTTTAATTTTGTTAGGAAAAACATTTACCTTAATATGTTTATACGGTTTAACCACTGCAACTTTTTGAAATGCATTAGTTTTGTATTTGAATTCTTTAGGCGCACATGCTTTATGGCAAAATCATATTTGAGTTTTAGGATCATCATCTCTGCAACATTTTCATTAAGTTTCATTATATAGTTGGTTTTCAACTCATTTATTTTCGCTTCGTTTTCCGTTAATATTTTCAAATATTTGTTGCGATCTTCTTGTAAGATGCGATATTTTTCCTCATACTCTTGTAGGGCCTTTTGATCTTCCAAAGTGTATTCGGCTGGTTCTTTTTTGCTAAGAAATTCTGGCATGGCTATGTTTTTCTTAATCTCCTCTTCCCACAACTTTTCCAATACGCCATCCATCATGGAGAGCAAGGCATGTATCCAAAATTCGGCCGCCCATAAAAGTAAACGGCCACGTTTGGCCACTTCAATTTCGGTCTTCTTTTTATGTCTATTTATGGCCCTAATCTCGGACTCATCTACTTCCATTATACTCTGGACAAATTCATCTTTCTTCCATTCCGGCACAGACAGTTTGGGAGGTTTAAATTGCTCTCTCCCTAATAGTTGCAACATACAATTCATGTTATCGTAAATCTGTGTTAGAGTGGTGTTAGTGGCCAATATGGCTTCCATTAGTTCACTTTTGGTTTGGCGTACTTCATCGAACTTTTTGTTAAAATCACATTTCAAACGATCGGTTAGTAGAATTCGTATCTTGGCGTCCTGATCATACATTTGATTGCAGGTAACAGTATTAGTATCCTGCATGGCAAAGGCCTCACACATAACATGATCATAAGCCGCATCCTGTACATTATAATAATTTACTTTTGTCTTCCCTTCCAACTCTTTTAGCTTTGCTTTATCTTCTTCTTCCTGTGAGTCTCTAGCTTCAATTTCGTTCTCCGCTGTCTCCTCCGCTTCCAAACTATCCAAGTCATAAAACCGATATAAATCAAATAGTTGAGCGAAGTTATCATTTTCCTTGCGTAGGCCATAGTTTTCCAAGCAAAAATTCGAGAATATGGCACGTATTTTAAAACTTATGCCACTATTTGTCGACATGATTATGTTGTAGAACCAATTTCTTATTCTAGTCTGATCTTGTATAGCGGCCTCTAGGGATTGCCGCTCTGCTGCACATAACTTTTTCGATTCCGCCGTAAGTTTCAGTAGCCAGGTGTGATTTAAACAAAACTTTTTAAATATTCCCTGAGACTTGCCCGTCACTGACATGTCATAGTTTATGAGCGTTGTAATCTCTTGTCTCAGTTCTTGAATATTCTTTAAAATTTGATCTCTGGACTTAAGCTCTTCGGGAGTATGTTCTTTTATAACTTCAGCATTTATTTGGTCGATTGCTATTGACGAAGTGGAATGAGGTTCTAGAACTAGATTAGTATCGTCGATGAATTGATTTTCAATGGTGGGTATTCCCGAGGAGGCTACACGCATGACTTTAATGCCACCCAGTGAGTACATGTAGACTAGATATCTAGAAGGGGAAAAAATATTAATTTTTTTTTTTTTTTTTGAAATTAGTCATAAAGGTATTACGTCAAAAATTGCAGTTTTTATTTAATACTAAATTAAATATTAATTTTTTTTTATTCGTATTGCCTAAGAAGCATATGATTATAATCGCAACCAATTTAACTAGACTAAAGTTATTGATACCAAACAAAGGAAAAAAGAACAACAGGAGTAACACCCATTCAAAAGCTCAAACTGCAATTTATTGACTTAAGATCTTTTGCCTATTCTATTGTTACATTAGGAAGATCAAAGCTTAAAAGTATTTGCAGGTACTTAAAGCTTAAATAAAGATTTTGCTATTATAAACAAATTTTAATTCTCTATTCAATTTATATTACTGTGACATTCACACCCCTTTTTCACTTACTTGGCATTAAAACAGTCCAAAACTTTCTGCACCACTCTGGGCCGGTATTTAATCTGCAATATTTGGCATATACCATAAGGTTTGGGCGATTTCTTATGCGTACGATAGTGTATATAGGTGCCATCAACACCCCAAGTTAGAAGATTTCTGGCACCCACTATACCATTAATATTAACCAGATGCTGCGTCTGTATGGAGTGCACTATAATCAATTCATTTGTATCCGTTTTGTAATTTAAATAGTCCAAAATATTCGACCCCAAACGTATACCGAAAAATTCAATCACATTTCTCATGGGCACCACTAGCTCGGCCACATCTCTGTAGGTAAAGGGTAATTGAAATTCCTCATGTTTGATCTTTGTCAGCGCGGGAAGCCACTGATAACAGCTCATTGTATTGTAATGCGGTAAGAGTGAAGAGTCCGAATCATGATGCATAAACATAAAAAGATGATTATTTTCGGCCAAGAAATATTGACAATTATCAATTTTTTCGGTTATACGTTCAAAAACGGTAATTTCGTAGAAGGTGTTGGCCACAAAGTCGGTTCTTAGCAAATAGAAATCATAATGTACAGTGCAGTAGACAGCCAATTGATCCATGATTTGTAGGGAACCTATAGGATATGATTTATCCGTTGTTAGGGTTTTCATAACAAATGGCTCTTTAACATTTGCATAGTCAAGGAAATAGATTTTTCCCGTTGTAGTGCCCACTACTATGTAGGGACCCATATTATGAGCCACCAAGGTATTAGCTTGGGGTATTTCCAATTTGGAATATTGTTGAAACTGTGACATTTTCAATGCATTTAAAGTGTGTTCGGTAGTTAGTTGTATTAAACATTCTTCCTTGACTCCTTTAAGCAGCACAAAATCTATACTATTCTCATGGTAACCATTAACCATATTAACCGCTACCTCTCCTGTAAGCGCCTCCACATGGTACAGATTGCCTATAGCAGCTGAGGCATAAATTTCTCCACTAACATTGGACACACATTTGCGTAGACCCCCTTTAGGTAGTTGTGCTTGGGCTATCTTCCACTCACACTGCCATTTGTTTTGTTTTTTACGCAGATAATATACGATTTCCGTATTATACACTAAAAGTCCCTGCTTATGACTTTCTATGTAGAAACTTTTGAAATTTGTGCAAATTTCCAAAGGATCCGTTATAGACCATTGAGGTTTTAAATAAAATTGAGCCACTTCCACCTTAAAAGACAGAATACAGAATATTTAAAATTTCCCCATTAAACTTCAAAACAAAACATTTCTTACTCACCACGGAAACATTGCCATAATTATCCACCACATACAAATTACCATCCTCCGCATAACACATGCTATTTATATTGCTCAATGAAAATTCCTTCGAGAGCTCAATTTTGGATACTTCATGCAAATCTACACCGGTTGAGGAATAACATAATTCCCATATCAATATTTCACAATTCCATTTTGAGAACTGTGCAATTTGTGGTATATGGTGAAGGGAACAGAGCAACGAGCGAGCTAGAGATTCCCTTAACGTGTCATGCTGTATGAGTAGTTGACCTGTGCGAAAATTCCATACACATAAAGTATAATGGGGATAACCGGATAGGGCCAAAAGCAAATCATAATCGTTGAAGCGTATGTCCACAAAAGTAATAATATTTTTGGCTGAAAAGGGGAATTAAGAAAAAATTAATGAAAAATAGTTTCCATTAAAAACAAAAACAAATTTTTTGTTGCTTCGATTCCCACAATAGTCTGATATATTACACTACAACGGGCAACTGGTTTTCATTACTCAGCCCCCGGTTAATACAAATCACACAGCTCGAACATGCACACGCAAAAATTAAAGTTTTCAAAATTTTGAGTTTGTAGGTGAGGAAGAGAGCACTCGCCATTTGTTCTCTCTCCTCTACTCACCACTCTTTTTACAGCTCTTACACGTTAAAATTAAAGTTGGCAAACTCTTGATTTTGTTGGTGAGACAGGAAAAGAGAACAGGGGACGAGTACATTTTCTTCTCCTCTCTCTAATCTTTACACTCAACTCACGCCTTAATTTCAACTTGTAAGAATTGTGAGTTAGAATTTTTTAATTTTCTAATGCACTACAAAGCCGTCAAAAGGAAACCAATTTAGAGTTCTTCAGGCACCTGAAAACTCCTTTAAGTTCTCACTACTTGTCTTCATACTTACTGCTGAATACCGCATATTTGGCAAAATCCGGATATTGTATTATATGCACTGACGGTCTTAAAACTACTTCGGAAAATGCAACCAACGCAAATTTATTATGACCCGTCATTGCTGAAATACTCAATCCCAATTGAGGACTTTCCGCTTTGTAATAGGAAATTTTCTGTGTTTTCAAATCGGTGAAACATAAAATATTGTCGCATAACATACAGACGGCCTCAGAGCCCACATTAACGAGGGAAGAGGGGACAGCAAACGAAGTCCAACTGAAAAAACAGTAAAAATGTTTTAATCTATGAAAGAAAAAGTTTAATTGGACTTACGCTACAGTGGATACCATTTGTGAAAAGTTTTATTTATTTATTTTTTTTTAAATCGATCGGTTGTTTATTAAAATTCTTAAATGTTAAGCTTTTTGTTGGCAATAAATTGTTTTATAATTTGTTTAGTATTTAAAATGTGTCTCGTAGTGAAGTATTTTATTTCAAAATTCGAAATAATATAGTTTTTGAAATATGGTTGCCATGGTAAAAATAACAAAAGTGGAGTCAATATGCAGACTTTTTTATATTTGTATCTTTTGTTGGAAATGCTTTTATGGTCACACAGAGACATTTTGTTTTAGAGATCTAGTTTTTCTTTTATCAAAAGGAACACAACAAATCACATTAGTCTCCAAGTGTAAGAGTTGGAAGTGTCTGCTTTCTGCACAACGCTTTCATACCAACCTACCTACCTACAGCAAATATTTCACGTAATTAGACGTAAACACTAACGTATTCATGTATTAATTTCCGCTCTTCTATTTCATTTAAAGTTGGCTATCCCTACAAGAACAGTGACGGTCATTTGACTGGTATAAGTGATTGACGTTTATAACGTAGAACAAAGTTTCTATTAGTTTCTTAAGGGCAATATGAAGAAAATGTGTGAAATAAGCCTTCAATAAACCTAAAATATTTTTGATGAATATGGCCCTAAATAAATATTTGCCAAAAAACAGTTCTTGAGTTTGTTTTGACAAATATTCACCAAATGCAGCTTAACGCTGGGTCTCCACGTAGCAATTTTTATTACTAAGCAAAAGCAAGAACGTCGGCAGAATAACGGCACTTTATTGCTAAAATAAGTCTACTTTCATTGGGTGGACAACACGACACAAGTCTCAATATCTCACTCTAATAGCCTTTTTACACTTGCTCACATCTTTCATCAAATCAACAAGATGTTAACATCTTCCCATATGAATTGTACGTGTTTGTGTGTCAACATATCTCAACATCTTTTAAAGATGTTCCTAAATCATTTTGTTCCACTCAACATCTTTCGATTATTTTAGTGTCTTCACTAGAAAAAAAAAATATTGTTTCAAAAAAATGGCATCACTAGAAAAAAATTACAAGTGCCAAAAACAAAAAAAAAATACATACAACGAGTGGACTTGATATATGTCGTATAAAATAAAATATCTTAATTATCTTTTTATTTAATTGTCGAACTATTTAGTATCTTAAAGATTATATTATTTTTATTCCGGCTCAAGTTCATTTTATACTAAATTTCTCATATATTTTCTCTTCTCATATACATATGAAGAAATCAGTTTTTATTTGTGGTAATGAAAGAATATACTGGAAAAGTATCTTATTATCCCGACACCAGCCGAGTGGAATGCATTTTCGAAACCAGCTACGGTTTCATCATCAGCACTCTTTTGATCGGGATGTCTTAGTGTTGATAGTAAATATCATCTATTTAACTCACAAGTTTATATGAAAATTGATTTTGTAAATTAATTCATTTACCTATAAACTCATATATTTGCCATGGTGAGTGAGAACGAAATTTCTTCAACACTAAAGCCTTTCCCCTTTTTTCTTTGTTATTCTTTTCAATTACCACATTTTAATCGTAGCTTTAAACCATCAGTCTGATGCAATGACATCCCGATCAAAAGAGTGCTGATGATGAAACCGTAGCTGGTTTCGAAAATGCATTCCACTCGGCTGGTGTCGGGATAATAAGATACTTTTCCAGTATATTCTTTCATTACCACAAATAAAAACTGATTTCTTCATATGTATATGAGAAGAGAAAATATATGAGAAATTTAGTATAAAATGAACTTGAGCCGGAATAAAAATAATATAATCTTTAATATCTTAATTATCTTCATTCTCTAAAAAAATCTGCATATTGTAATAATAATTGCTCTCCAAGGGCAATAATTAATACAATTAATACAGAATTTTTAAATCCATTTTTTTTTAATTTTTATATGCGCAAACATGTAAAATAAATATTATGACAGATGAAGAATGAAAGATGTTGCAAATGTAAACAAGTTTTTTTCATTTTCAACATCTTCCACGCATTCCGCTAAGATGTGAGTAAGTGTAAAAAGGCTATATGTCATAGATGCCCAAAAATGTTTAGCAGCCGTATTGGTGAGATAATTTTAAAGTACAGTGCCTTGAAAAACTAAACTTACAGTTAACTTAGTCACAAAAAATTGTTTGGTTTTTAAAAATATAAAATAATGCAGTTCACACTGAATTTGCTATTTTTTTGGTAAAATAAAAAATAAGCGTAAATATTTCCATTAAAATTTACTACAAGAAATTGTTTTGGGTGTAAAAAAACTAATAAAAATGCAGTAAACACTGAATTTATTTTTTTTTAATTGTTAAAATTGATAATTTTTATTGAATTTTGCAGTTTAAAATTTGACTTTATAAAAACAAAATATTTTTCTAATTCCATCATAATTTTTTTACGCACTGTTTTTGAATAAATATCAACATAGCCGCTTAGCATGTGTACTCGTCACTGTCTCATGGACGACTAAATTAAGGAGCATAAAAATAAAAGAGGTGGGGTTATAAGCAATTGTTTGATGAAATCGGCACCTATGCTCTTAACAAGGTATATTAACTCCAGGTAGACGCACCGTGTATTTTGTTGCTAAAAAAAACCTCCTAAATGTCAAAACAAACACTTAAACAGCTTTTTTTTTATCAGCTGTAGTAGCGAAATTTTAGTAAATAAAAAAATATTTATGATACACACATCTAGCATAAAAAAAGGTATGTAAATGAACAAAAAAAGGTAAACAAATTTTGACATTTGGGAAGAGAAATGCATAAGCAAAACAATGATCAGCTGTGGACTTAAGTCTACCTTTCTCTTAATTATTATCAGGTAAAATTATTTTAATTTTTCCCTGTTTCTGCAAAGAAAAACAAAAAATTTAAAGCAAACGAAAAGATTTTGGCAGCTTATTGCGGCAATAATTGCTCGAGCAATCAGTAAAGCAATGGTTGCACAATTTATATGGACGCAATTAAATTTCACAGTTGCGGCAATAAATATTGCTACGTGTAGACCCCGGGTAAGGCACTTCAAAGTCAAGATGAACCTATCGATCAAACATATGAAAATAACAACAAAACGAAAACAATTCATAAAATAAAAGATTAATGGGCTGTTTTTACAAGCCGATTGAGTGATTGTCTGACGATTTATGTGTATTTTGTTATTGTAACAAAAACAAATTACACATAAATCGTCTTAGACAATCACTCAATCGGCTTGTAAAAACAGCACATAAATTGTTTTGAAAATATCAAAAAAATTCGACTCACTCGAAACTCCTGATAAAAATATTTTTTCCTTTTTAAAAGTTAAAGCTAAATGTGTATAAATAATGTACATTCTTTATTTAAATACAATTTGTCTTAATTTTTAATATATAAATTAAACTTGTAACTTAAACTTTATCTTAAATTGGATTAATGGATTTAAAAGATGTTTCTATGTATGTATGTACTTTCCTTTTATTAAATTATATTTCGAATTATAATTATGATTCGTATAGCTAAAAGTATCACTATTTATTTCACTTAACCAACATATGGGATTCTTAACTGGATGCTTTTTATAATAATTCTCAATCATATTAAATACAATATTTAAAAATTGTTGCTTCCTGTTGTAATTACAACAATAATTTTTATTCTCTAGAGAATCTAAATTTAAATTATTTCTCTCGTTTGCGTCAAGCTGACGTTCGTTTATATCTTCATTGTCGAATTGCTCTGTATACATTTCAATGTTCACCAATTGATCCATGTCACTTAAATCGTACGTCTGCTGTTTAAGAAGATGATGTTTTTGTTCTCTTAATTCACTTTTCAATTTGCGATTAAATTCGCCGCGATAGTAGTCGTTGATCATGTTAATTAGTCCTTTGGAATACCAATAAATAATGCCCATGAGTAGTATGCCCTGCATAAAGGGACCCACCATTTTGGAAATTTCTTTAATGCGTAATTACTTTAATAATTATATTTTATTTATTAAAAGATTTTCCGTGTGTTTTTTTAAATTGTTTCTAGCGTTAAACTGTCCCACCATTCAAATAACCAATAACATTGTGCCTTAAAATGAGGCCAGGCCATAGTAACAATCACCATAACAGTATTGGCAAAAACAAAGATTTTCATCATTTCAATGCCTGCAAATAATTAAAGTAAAAATCAATATAAAAACAAAATAAATCCAGAGAAATAATTTTTATAATAAAATAAATATTTTAAATAAATATTCCACCTTAATTGTTTTAAAGAAAATTACATTTAAACTAAAAGAAAAACAAACGAAAAAATTAAACTTTTTTAAATATATTAACAGTTATGCCGAATCTTCTATACCCTTCAACAGTACACAGGTATGCAATAAAAAATTATCTTACACACAGCGAAGCCCCGATTCGTATCTTTACGGTTAGCTAGTCAGTGATTAGGACGTTGAGAAAGGAGAAAGTTGAATCTCGGAACGTTCTGCAATGCAAGAGAGAGAGATAAACTCACATGGAAATTGCAAACATCTGGAGATAAAATGGATACCAAACCATCACAAGCTGATCGGAAACGAGAAAGCCGACAAATTATCCGAAATGGGAGCTCTTTTGAGTACTAAAACTTTGGAAAATGCTAAACCCTTTAAACGATTCAATGACGAACTTAAATGTTGGGCGATAGAGGAACATGTCAGAAAATGGCAAGGCACTGATGTCGGTAAAGTGACAAACAAACTATAGGGTGACCCAAATCTTGGGAAATTAAAGGAGCTTCTGAGACTGAGTAGACCAACACTTAAGATCTAGACTAGTTTAATTACAGGGTCACACGGAGTTCAGAACCCATCTAGCTCGCGAATACTATGTCGAACTTGTCATACCTGGGGAACTCGCACTGGAGATCCATAAGGAATTACATTGAGGAGACTGGGTTATTGAAAGTAGTCCGTTACTTATTGGAAATTATGATTATTTTATTTGTTTGGAAATTCCAATTTCCATATTAAGCGCACAACATGCCAATTTGGCATAAGTGTATAACTGTCGTTGTTTTGTGATTTTAATGCCAATGTCAAACGGAGTTGAGAACCCATCTAGCTCGCGTGAAATTGTCTACGGAAACGACATGTAGAGCATGCAAGGAAGAGGATGAGACTTTGGTACACTACCTCTGTCATTGCCCTACGTTTGGGCATATTAGACGCAATAATTTTACAGTGAATACTATGTCGAACTTGTCATACCTGGGGAACTCGCACTGGAGATCCATAAGGAATTACATTGAGGAGACTGGGATATTGGAAGTAGTCCGTTACTTATGGGAAATTATGATTATTGTATTTGTTTGGAAATTCCAATTTCCATATTGAGCGCACAACATGCCAATTTGGCATAAGTGTATAACTGTCGTTGTTTTGGGATTTTAATGCCCCTCCTCTTCAACCTAACCTAACTATCGTACACACTGAAGGCTATAAGTTATCTGGGGGCTGAAGTTAAACAGATTTTTGCATTTTTATCTTGTGTAAAAACAAGTAAGAGAGTTATATTCGGCTGTAAGGAAACTTCTATACCCTTCACATAGTATATACCACCTTGTAATAATCAAATATGTTTGCAGTAGATCTAAAAAGGGCATATATAAGGTTTTCCAATAAGAGTGATATGATTTCTTAAAACTTTACACTTATTGTTAAGGAAATTCAAAAGTTGTTTATTTAATGGGAAATACAATTAAGTTTTAAATAAAACGTCACTCAAATGGTCTCCACGACTTCTTCTGCTAGAACGAATTCGATGAACCCAATTTTCAAGCACTTGTTCCACTAAATGAAGTCATATGTCATGAATGGCACGTTCAATATTGACTTGTAAAACTTGAAGAAAGTGTGATTTATTCGAAAGACCAATGACTTCAAATAACCCCACATGAAATAGTCGATTGGTGTTAAATCACAACTTCTTGGAAGCCATTCAATATCACATTTTCTTGAAATAATCGAATCTTCAAACCTTTCTCGCAATAACGCAATTGTTACATTTGCTGTAACAACAACTTGTTGGAACCAAATGTTGTCAAGATCAACATTCTTTCAATTTTTTACGGATGCAAAACGAAACTATTTCTCAAAATCCGACAGGTTGTGGTATGAGACAGTCCCAATTGTTGAGAACGTCTTGGAACCAGAAAATTGCATTCTTCAGCAACACTTGCAGCAATATTTGCGTTACTTCGAGCGGTTCTTTGTGTTATTGGCACTTGAAGATTATGTAAAGAAAATGTGAGATTAAAATTTTCAACAATTCGACGAATTGCGAGCACACTAGACGACCATAAAACGGCAAAAGCGCACGAAAAGTTGCAATTGGAGAACGATTATTTTGATAATAAAACTGAAAAATGTTTTTCTTGCGTATATCTCTCCATAATGAAATTGTAAACACTACGGAATACAATTAGGAACAAATAACAGATCATGACATATTACAAATGGCCCAAAATGTCACTTCAAAATCATATCATCCCTATTGGAAAACCTTTTATATACCCCTCACTGTCACTTAAGTCGATAATCTAAACTTTTTGGAAATTTTTTTCCAAATTTTGTTTTTGTTTTTCGATATCTTTGTCGGTTATTTATCCATTGAACCAAGATTTACCTGCAAATGTTGCCAAAGTTACATTTTTTATATATACGTAACAAAAAAAAATCTGGCTTTTTTTTTTTATAAAAACAGAGGCAGTGGTGTTCTTTGGCTTAGATCTCAGCTCACAAGGTGTCCACACAACTGATTTTCAATAGCGAAATTCTTAAAGAAATACCAGTTTAATTGACACCATATAAAGATCTGAAGTATACATGGGGGCTTAAAAAATTTGATTTCCACTCTCATACGTGCGGACAGACGGACTTAGCCAAATCAATTCCTCTATCTATAAGGATTCAGAATAAACATAAGCATTATATGGTCTCAAATGAATATTGTAGAAATTACAAACGAAATGACAAACTTATATATAAACTTTTACAATCTCGTGTAGAGCTGGCAAACTATCGATAGTGGTCTCGATTATTTTGCTTTCGTTAGCGATACTATCGTTAAAAATTTATGTTATCAAATTAGCAAAAACTAATAAAGTGGTGGCGATTTCTATATAAGTTTGTATCTAGTAGCAATGATGTCTAAGCTGCAGTTGTATAGAAAATTAAAATCCTGATGTAGATAGCGAAAATGGAGAATTTGTTTTACAAAGAGAAACCTTTTCCTCGAAAAAGGTACGCTAAGGTAATTCCAAAGTTCAGAGTTTTTTTTCAAAACAAATTTTTTATAATTGAAAAGACCTAAAGCTTAAAAAAACTATTACTTTTTTTTGTATGTGCGAAAATTAAGCGGCAACACATTGACCTCCCCCAGACATAACTGGCAATATTGCTTAGTTAGGTTAGGTTGAAAAGGAGGGTCATTAAAATCCCAAACCCATGACAGGTATATACTTATGCCCAGTTGGCATGTTGTGCGCTCCATGTGGGAAACGGAATTCTCAAACAAAAACCATAATCAAAATTTTCCAATAAATATCGGACTAGCCCAAGAACTCAGTCCCCTCAATATTGTTGAACAAAACATTTAACTTTCTTTTGCTAATTGAATCATAGCATCCAAATATTTCACAACCATAAATTAGATTTGAAATCAAATATGTCTTGGCAAGCAGTGAAGGAGTAGTTAATTACTGTGTAGACCAGAGTGCCCGTAGCTTATTCAAAGTTTGGCCAACCAGGTTTATTTCGTGTCAGGTTGCTATTAATTTCCTTGCTACCTCGACAATCTGAATTTTCTTACCATTCCTTACGATATCTTCAGAAAAATATTAGGAACAATGCTCTTTCTATGAACTGCAGCACTTAAATTTTTTTTCAGATTTAAACAGGGACCATTTGCTGTTGCCCACATTATTTAAATAAAATATAAACAAAAATTTTCTTTTCAAAATGCTAAACTGTTACCTGATGAATAAATATGCCTTGATAATTGAGAAATTTTTTTTTAAATTATTAAAATGGCTAGTTTTACATTTCAACTGACGATATATCCTTCTCTGTTTTAAAAGGACTTTAACTAAATCGACTTAAATATTTTTAAAGATTAAAAACGTCAGGTGTATGTATGTCTATAGTGCTTTATGGGCATACAAATGTGTTGTGCAGAAATTAAAAATCAACTGATAAACATATATAACGTCACCTAAAATGCAAAATGGCCAAAATATTTAAAAAAAGAATCCAAAATTCACTTACTTTTTTAAATTAAAAAATTTTCATTTTGTAATTTAAATTTTAATGTCTAAGCAAATTTTTAATATAATTTGAATGAGCGGCTTACGTTTCAACTGACAATAAACCCTCTTACTTTTGATAAAAAATAAAAAAAAAATATTTTAGTATTCTTGTAACTCTTACCTTCATTCGATCTCAAATAATTACCAAAGCCCGAATTTAAATCATTTTCTTGATCATCTAATTTCGGTTTCTCTTCAAGTTTTTTTTCAGCCTGTTTTGGTTTTTTGTTGCTCGAAGTTTCTGCCGATTTTGTCGATTTACTAGCCGTTTTATGAGAGTTACTGTTTTGACGTTTACCGTAACCTGTTGAAGAATTGGCGAAAGCGCCTTTTTTCGATTTCATTATAAATTGTTTATGAATTGAAACATTTAAAATCTTTTTTTTTTTTTTTTGGAAAATAAATTTATTTTTTACTTAATCCCAACTCTACAGTGGCCAGCTATAAACTAAATACAAAATTGTTGGCAACAAAAAAAAACTTTTATTGTGTGTGAAAGAAGATACGTTAATTTGTTATGACTTCTAAGGTTTCTTAGAAAATCGATTTTCTCTAGATAATTTTGCCTTGACGTTTTTAGCCTAGTTTTGTTACACCCTACAACAACACTAGTGGTAAAAGCTTTTACATTATTTGTGTAACAGTTAAAAGTATTTATTTAAGATCTAAAAATGTCAATGCAAGGTGTTTCAAATTATTTGATTTCAATCAAGGCATTTGCCAAACAAAATTCATATTAAACTCGCAACAGCGAAAAGGTCAATTGTTGTTGTACAGTGAGACCTCGATTATAGGTAATGGTCGGGATCGGAGGCATTCTGAATAATCAATTTTTTCGGTTAAATGAGTAACAATTTTGTCCGTTTTTTATTGGTAAACTGATGAATATAGTTTTACTTAAAAAGTAACTAAATTCGAGGATTTTAAGAACTTTTATAATAAATATCACAGCAAAAACTAAAAAACTCTTACTAAACAACATACTTTTCAATGACTATTACATATCGTCTGTTTAACTAAGAAATGTATTTTAGTAATTATTTTCAGACATTTGCTTATATACACACACAATACAATTCCTTATTGCGAAATTTGCCAGAAGCCATTCAAATAAATAACTTTTTATAATTCTCATTTAGTTTAAGACAGTTTGAGTATAAGTTATAATGATTTTGACAACAGCATTTCATTAACAAAGCGATGACTTATATATTTTCACTGATTATTAAATTTTAAATTAACGCATCAAACCAATTTTCGTCCTTAAAAGAACCAAAAGACTTCTTTGAGTTCATAATATTAATGGGTTATTAAAATCAAGTACTTTTTTATTGCTATTAAAGTAAGTACTTATTTGAGTTCCTATTTATAAGCAACCGTAATAAGTACTTTACGAACGCCTATTTGTAAGCGAAGGTGGTAAGTACTTATTTGAGTTCCTATTTGTAAGCGAGCGTAGTAAGTACTTGCCTCCCATTACATCGCCGTGTTAAAATAACGGGTTTAGATGAAAAATTGTAAGTAGTGAAAAATTGTATTCTAGTACCTTCTACAACTCATTATTTTGTATTGTGTTATTTTGTTGGGATGAAGAAAGAACAATAATTTTACCAGCAATCTTCGAACAATTCATAAGAATTTCATGTAAAGTAATTTCCTAAGATTATTTTATGGGACAATTTTAACACAAATTATTTTCCGAATGTTCATTAATATCTTAACTTTGTCTTCAACATCTTAAGTTTTCTTTGTCTCTTACGGCTGATAAGGGACGCAATTGTAAAAATAAACATTAACAATCCGCTGGTTCTCCAATTTTTAAATTGAACTTAATTAAACCCGAATATAAACGTATATATGTAGATTAGAGTGTATCGCAAAAAAATTGTCGCCGTATTTCATGTACAGAGACACGAGCGTTTACATAGATAGGTTTGTCATTCCGTAAGAAATTTCTACAATTTTCATTTCCGACCCCATAAAGCGTATATTTTCTGAAAGCTTATGAATAAGGGAGTCAATTAAGCATTGACAGTCTGTCCGTGTGTATGTTGAAATCAATTTTTTAAGCCCCCAGACATTTAAAAGGCCCATTTAAGGTACTAAAATATCAGAAATATTCGGAGGCAGACTGGTATTGAAAATCAGAAAAAAACGCTCTATAAACAACTGCGGATGAAAAAACCTAGACCCCCTTGTCTTTTCACACCAATACAAACTGGAAGAACGTAGTTCGAATCCCAGTTAAGACAAAAATTTTATTTTTTTATTTGTTTTGATACATACATATGTACATATGTATGTACGTAAACTCAATTTATAATTTTACAGTGGGATGTTCTTATATATTTATGTTTTTTATATGTATGTACGTATTTCATATTAATGAAATAAATGGTGATACAAACAATTGTTATTGCATGACTGCACGTTGTGAAGGATATATAATACTTTTTTTTTTTGGGTTTAGAATTTTATTTTATTTTTTAAGTAAATATTTTGCCTTCTTTTAATCCGTACACTGACTACTATGCCTAAGTTTCTGTTTAGTATAATTTTTAATTAATACAAACTTGTACATTAAATCTTAATAATAACCTTATAGATAAACTAAATTATAATTAAATATGTTTGTAGTTAATTATATGTAAAATATTTGCTTTTCAACAGTCCCTAATTGCATTCAATTAAAGCAGGATTTATGGACAAATCATTAGATCTGTCATTTTTCATTCAATGTTAAATTCAAATTTAAGTATTTAGTTTGTAATTTTAAATGCTTTGATGCTTGCGACATTATGGAAATGGTGTAAATGTGTACAACATAAAAAAATACTTGTGGTGGGATTATTAAACACAACAAAAATTACAAACCATTCAAATCACAACCATAAAATTAAATTTGAAGTGAAATAGAAAAATGGAGGAAAGAAAATAAGAAGAAAATAAATAAAAAATAGATAAATAAATAACTCTAATATTCATAGTCTGTTTTATTTATTCCAACACAACAAACATTGTTTAAACTATTAGTTCAGTAAACCTTTTGATAAAGTTCAGAAACTGATTATGAATTTGGGGATCTTAATGCGGGCGGTTCAAAGATTGGTGACCGAACAGGAATGGGTTTATATGATATGAACAAAAACAGAGGTAAATATTCCGTCTATCAGACCACAAAACTGTTTTTCAGACTGAGAGTATGGCAATTACGGAAAGTATTTAATGAATAAAGGATACTGATAATGGGGCTGCGATTTTTATCTTTACGGACAGCCAGTCAGTAATAAGGACACTAATTAACGAAAAGGTTAAATTTCGAAACGTCTTGCAATGCAACAGCGAATTAAACTCGCACGCGAATTGTGATCGTCTAGAGATAATATAGATACCAAGCCATAAGGGCATAACTGGGAGCGAAAAGATCGATAAATTATCCAAAGCGTCAACTTTGGTGTAACTTTAGAAAATGCTAAACCCTTTCAACGATTCAAATATAAACTTTAAAGTTTGGGTGATGGAGGAACATGTCAGAAATAGGCAAAACGCTGAGGTCGGGAAAGTGGCGCACATACTATAGTAATAGACCAACACTTAAGATCTAGACTAGTGTAATAACAGGGTCACACAGAGTTGAGAACTCATCTATTTCGCATAATATTGTCGGAGGAAACGACATGTATAGCATGCGAAGAAGTGGATGAGACTTTGGTACATTACCTCTCTCAATGTCCTGCGTTTAGGTATATTAGACGCGAAAATTTTGACATGGATACTATTCAAAACTTGGAATACCTAAGACTCTAAGTGGAGATTCATAAGGAATTACATTGAGGGTGCCCCGGTGGACTAGTCAGTAGTGTGCTGGTCTGCTAGTTTGGGGGTTGCGGGTTCGATTCCCGCCGGAGATTCTGGTGTTGTATGCTTCTCTTCTCTCTTTTCTGTTCTATTCTCACTTTTCTATTCAGGTATCACAATGGGATCAATAAAATCGACCCAAGTGAGCTGCACAACAGCTGCCTGTTCTACCTAACCTAACCTACATTGAGGGAACTGAGTTTCTGAACAATTCGATTTTATGAAGAAAATAGGATTATGGTTTTTATTAGCGAAAATTTCATTTCTACATAGATCACACAACATGCCAATTGGGCATACGTGTATACCTGTAATGGGATTGGGCTTTTAGTGGCCCTCTTTTTCAACCTAACCTAATCTAACCTAGAAAAAAACTCTTAATTTTGAAAAAAATATTAAAAAACGTTTAACTTGTAAAAATCGGTTAAAAAAAGTTTATTTAAAAAAAAAAATTTAATTTTTAATGGGTCGATTATATGTTTGTTCGTTTACTCAAAAGTAGTGACTATTTTTTACTGAACTCCACTGGATTGCGTTCGTTAACGCAAATTTCAATATAAAACGCAAACCATCCAGTAAAGTCCAATAAAAAAATTTAAAAAAAAAAACTTTTTGTGAACTATCGAAATCTATGTTAATCGACTTAACAGTAGTTGCGTTGTCAACTGACAACTTTAACTTTTTAACAGACCTGTCACAGATATACAGTAGACTCGCGGTAACGTGAACTATTAAAAACCGAGCGTGTTCACGTTTGCAAAGTTGTTCATGTTGACGAAGGTGTAACTCTTGTAAATTTCCAAATTAATTTGACATGTGATTCAACTCAAATTGTTTTCTTTTCAAGACGTTGCCAAGTTGAATTTAAATAGCCAATAGTGCCCATTAATGTTTAAGCCAATTTTCAAAAATGGCAGCTGTCATCTATTACGATTTGGAGCAATTGTAGTCCACAGGAGATTAAAAATTTCTTAAAGAGCGAGGATTTTTTGCCTTTCCAATCACAAGAAGTTTAACTTTAGAATTTTGGTAGTTTTTGTGACATTTTTCACGAAAAATTTTAGATTAGGTCATGCTAAATCAGCTGCGCGCACTAAACTAAACCTGTGCAATCATTTACGGGGTTACCAATTTTTATGAAAACGATTTAGATAACCGACAAATTTGTTAACGTTATAAGGCTTTCTCACTGTGTTCACGCTACAGAGTAGTCAGTGCAACTTATCCGGTGTTCACATAAGGCAGTGTTTTTGTTACCGCGAGTCAACTGTAAATTCCTTTCGGAAATAAAATTGTGTTTACATTTTGCTTCATAAGAAAAACTGCAAGAAAAATTGCTACAACTTAAAAATTCTGAAGTGATTTTTATTTACAATATTTCTATCTTTCAAGTTTGAATACTTTTAGGGGCGCCACTTAAATATTTGTTTAAAAGCTTTGCATAAACCAAAACAAAAAATATTAAAATTAGCACCTCAAGGTATGCAAGGATTTGTGCTTGAAAATAAACACGCATAATGAACGAAATCTAAAGAGGGTAACACAAAAACTGGCAACGTAACTGAGATTCCATTGCTAAGGATAACCGTCCCGCAAAACAATTCTCTAATTGCAGAAGTTTTGAAAAAAAAAGAAACAAAGTTATAATAATAGAAATTAAATGAATAATACATAAATACATACAATTTTATTTTATTTTTTTTTGTTTAAAAAAAAAAAAAACTTATTACTTATTATATACACAAAATAAAAGAGCATACAAAATAATATATAATTAAATTAAAAACTCACATTAATACTAATACAATTCAAACAAGATCAAATTAAAAGACCAGAAGCTGATATAATCAGAGGAGAAAAAGCTACATTTTGTTGTTGGTAGGACATAAAGCAGGAAATTCAGCCTTATTGCAAGTGTCCCCATCGTGTTGAAAACTAGTTTTATATATTTTTTTAATTGTTATTATGGTTAACGAAAATGCCTGAATAATTTCAAGAAAAGATCCCATTACTTTCATATTGTCATTGTCGTATATTTTACATGGTTCTAACGACATGACAACACTCGTTCTAAGGCTGATTAGATAATGAACGATAATACTTAATACAATAAAGAAAAAAAAAATAAACATAAACATAAACATAAATAACTAATACATATGCAATCGTTATTATTTGTAATATATTTATGTGTATAGTGTTTACGTATTGTATAAGTTAAGTTGTATAACTATAAGAATGTTATGCAAATAAGTATATTTTTTATGAACTTATTCATTTTATATGTATGTATGTCAGTTGTATCTAAAAATATATATTTACGTTTTGTTTTAGTTTAATATGATATGACTAAATAGTAGAATATAAATGTATAAAATATGGTTTCGTTATTATAGATAGATAGCACTTTTTAAAAGCAATCAAAAGTAGTTAAATTAAATTAAAAAAATATGTTAAAAGTTGTATTAAAGCCTTCGTGTTTAAAGTGAATTAAAGGAAAACAAGGGGAAAATGCTTACAGATAATGCCAATATTTACGACAAGAGTTCTGTGTCTTTTTTTTTATTTTCTTTTTAAGAAAATTATTATTTAAGAAGATGTGCGCTTAAGTTTCTTTTTTTATTATTATTATTTGTAATACGGTTGAAAATCTAAAAGTTAAACTTTTTAAGTAATTTAATTTGTTTAAGGTTTTATTTACATATAAAAAAGGAACAAAAATTAATTTTTTTTATAAGAATAAAGATTTAAAGCAAAAAATATTTATATAGAATCTAAAAACTAAAAAAAAAATCTTATTAAAATATTTAAAATTAAAAGACTTAGAAATGATATATAAGACACAAAATGAGGAGTTGATGAGTGGCAGGATTTGAACAGTTTGTAGAAAAAAGAATTTGACAAAAATTAAAAAAAAAACGAAAATTTATTTTAGATTAAACTAAACTGTCCTACATTCTCCAGAAAAAAATCTACAAATAACTTTGAATTTACAAAAAAAATCTGCAAAATAACTATTAATTTGGATTTTTTGCAGAAAACTTGTCGATAACTCTATTTTTAATAGATAAGTTATGGATAATTTCCACTTTATCTAAAAACAACTTTCAGACTTTCCGTAAAAAACCAAATAACAATTTTTATTTTTTTCATAAAACCTGTAAAAAAAGCCTTATTTTAACAGACAAGTTATCGATAACTTCAATATTATATAAGACAATTATCGATATATTTCATGTTTTAAAGAAAATTGATAAAAAAAAAACTATTAATTTTCAAATGAAAACTTGCCGATAACTTTTTTTTAACATATAAGTTATCGATAACTTCAATATTGTATATGACAATAATCGATAACTTTGATGTTCTATAGAAAATTTGATTAATTTTTTTCAATTTTGTATGGAAAACTTGTCGATAACTTTAATTTTTAACAGATAAGTTGTCGATAAAACGAATTCACAACAAATAAGTTAACGATAACTTAAATTCTATATATACGACAATCATCAATAACTTTAAAGTTCCATAGAAAACGTTGTGAAAAAGCTAATTTTCTATTAAAAAATTGTCGATAACTTTTAATCGATAAGATATTGATAACTTTAATTTTATATAAGTTAATTATCGATATCTTTGATATTTCATAGAAATTTTAATAACGCTCTAATTTTCTATTGAATAGGTGTTGATAACTTTATTATCCACATATAAGTTATCGATTATTTAAATATTATATACGACAATAATCGATAATTTCAATCTTCCGTTAATTATTTATTTAAAACTCTAATTTTCTATAGAGAATATGTCGATAACTTTATTTTAAACCGATAAATTATCGATAACTTTATTATGTACTACAATTAACGATAAATTGAATCATTCATATAAAATGTATTATATATATACAAATTATCGATATCTATAACTTTCCATAGAAAATGTATTGAATTTAAATTTTTAAGAGATAAGTTATCGATAACTCTAATTTTTTTTTTCGCAAAAAACTTGACAATAGCTTTGATTTTTTAATAAAATATATCGATATCTGTATATTCTATAGAAAAGTTCATAACTTATTTGACTTGTGCGTTAATTATCGATAACTTTGACAATCAAGAGAGATTTTCGATACAATCTCTCTTGATTGTTTGACTTAAATTTTCTATAAAAAAACTTATCGATAACTTTTCTAGACAAGTTATAAATATGAAAAAAATTTTTTTTTTTTTTATAATTTAGTTTTCTTCAAAAAATGCATCAAAGTATTTTATTTTTTTTTTTATATTTAAGTTATCGATAAATTGTCTATATTAAAAGGCATTTTTAACATACATTAGTTTTTGTTACTTAATATTTAAGTCTTTAGTTTTAAATCATTTAAATGCCTCTTAATTAACCGTTTTTTTAAATCCTGCCCTCTCTGCATCACAAAAAAGAAATTGTAATAAAAAACAAAAAAAAAACTTTTAAAAAATCAACATTGCCAAGAGAAAAGCAAGCAAGCCTTGCAAAAAAAGGAAAACATAATTATTCACACACACACACAAACACTCTATACAATCACTCAAACTTCTTTGTTCTTAGAAATGATATCATTCGACTTGCTTTTTAGCACTAGTGGGAGGTGGTGGTGCAGGCACAGTAGGTCGTTTAGGTGACATAAACATATTGGGTGATACTGGGGTGGTAGGTTTTGTAAAGCGTTTTTCTGCAAACGTCTTAGTAGTATTCGCTGCAGAGGATGAAGAACTGGTAGAAGTGGATGATGATAATGACGATGATGTATTAATGTTAGTAGAATTATTAGTGTTAGTTGTTATAGCTTTTGCTACTGTCACAGCTGGGGGTGGAGGTATTGCAGGTGAGGGCACAGCATTAGCATTAACTTCCAAATTACTATGATTCGGGTGTTGAGGATTTAAATGATTGTTATGATTGGATTCTTTAAGTACAGCTGAGGGTATAGCGGTACTGTTGCTGCCAATGTTGGCCTGTAAAGCTGTAACATTATCACAATGTTCCTGAACCAATTGTTCGGCAGTTTTATTGCCACGCAGTGCACCATTTGCTGCAGTGGTCGCCGTTAAATTATCTGTTTGTGTATTATTCGTGGGAGTAGTTTCCTCATCACTTTTATTGCAAAATATCGGCCCGCTGCCAGTTGTAGAAGTTAAATTCAAGACCATGGGTCTTTTAGGGAGTTTTGGTTTTTGTGGGAGATCTGGTTTAAAGTTTAACGAACCCACACTGTCATTGCTCTTGCGGTCCGCAATGGGTGACGGTAAATTATCCAAACCGAAAAATTGTGTACGAGTCATGGGCACTGGTTTGGCGGAAATAGGTGGTGTTCGTGAATTTGTTATCGCAGTTGCTTCTGATTGAACCGGCTGCTGCTGTTGTTGTTGCTGTTGCTGCTGCTGCTGCTGCAATATCAGCTGTTTAGGTAATGGGGGTATTTCAGGTCTTTCTATATGGCCGCCTGAGCTGTTGTTGTTATTATTTGTTGCTACTCCCGCAGATATTGCTGTGTTATTAGAGGAAAATAGTTCTTTAGGTCTTTGGTGTAGCTGTCCATTGTTTTTATTCGTTTCAGCAGCAGAAGCACCATTCGGATCGGAGCTAACAATATTTTGTAGTTTAGTGGGTGGTGAAGGAGCACAGGGCTTTTGGCGACGTATGGTACCATAGCGTTGACTATCGGAAATGTCTAGAAAAAAAGGGACAATTTAAACATTTTTTTATTTAGAAATCTTTCCATACAAATTTGTTTAACTCACAGCCTATCGTATGAGTTGTATGTTGTTAAAAATTACAAAAAAAACATCATATTCGATGCATGTATGAAAAAATATTGCGAATTTTCTCACAATACATTAATTAAAAGAGTGTCATACATATCGTCATTCGTAAATTATTGTGTTCTATATGTATAGGTTTTATGTGTCACATAGAACACAATGTTTTATGAACGACGATATGTACAACTATTGTCACATCCGACGATATACAACATATACATGCGATAGATTCGAGTTGAAATATTGACTTGTTTGAAACTCACCCATATCATGACGATCTAAATTCTCACTTGACGAATTCGATTTACTCTTATCCTCTACAAACAATTTGCCACGCTGTATGGTTACAAAGAAGTCGACTTCACCCTCAAAGAAATAATCCCACTGGCTAATCAATAGCTCTACGATGACATTTACAGCCGAGGAACTGTTCACTTGGCCCATATAATCGGCCGGATTGTTCTTATCCACTTGTGGCCATAGCATGTTGGGTGACATAACAATGGCCAAATTGTGGGAACTCATTTTATTGCAGTCGACATTTTGGGTAACCAACCATAGGAATTTGGTTAAATAACGTAAATTTTGATAATTCTCTTTGGGCAGTTTGGCCAAAATGTTTTTTATCTCAACTTTGCGCTCTTCCTCGTTTTGTTTTTCCGCCGCCTTTAAAAACTTTTTGTAGCATTTGTAAGTCAGCAGCGGTTCAGGTAGTTCACGTAAATATAATTTCAAAATAGAACCAATAACATGAGGATCCTGATAGTCAAGCGGTAGGGGGGTCTTAACGTACTGAGCCTCTAAAGCATGTTTCATGCGCCGCAATTTTGTGCTAGCACAACCAACACGCAAAAGTCCCTCCTCGCTAAGGCCATTTTCGAGCAAACAACAGACGCATAGTTCGATTATGTAGGAAATTTCACGATTTGTCGATTCCAAATGATCGGTTAGCGAGGTGCCAAAACGTGACTTGACCGTAGACTGTATGATATCCTGTATGTTGTCCAACGAGGTGTTGACCTTTTGTAAGGCACGCTCATGATAGTTTCTTTGGTTGAGCACGTAATCTCGTATGCATTGGACAATGACATCTTCTTTGGAGATCAATTCAAACATTTGAGCCGCCCACGAGTCACGTTCTTTTTCCAATTTAATCTCACACTGTTCTTGTTGATCTTTAATGTGTTTGATTTTCCCCAGCGGCTCATCTAAACGTATGGCAGCCTAAAAGAAATCAATTATTAATTTCAAACATTTTGCGGAAATTTATCTTGTTTGCCTTTAAGCACATTGTATGCATTGTGTTGAGTTGAGTTGTGTAGTTTATTGATTGCATTTCTTTTTGAACAATTGTTTAACATGTTTATGACCTAATAAACCAATTTCCTATTTATGTCATGTCTATCTATATGCAGTTTTCCATAACTTGACTGTCGTTTCTTTTTTGCTTTTCCTTTTTTGTTTTTTTTTTTTCTTTTTTGTTTTTTAATTACAAATAATACTTTTATTTGAGCATGTTTCGGATGCAAACAAAATCTTATCGTAAAACATGTACTCGTACGTTCATTCTTTTTATTATTGTGTTTTGATTAAACATCGACCCTAAATTAAGGTAAAAAAGTCTACTAAATTTATAATTTAATTTGCAGCACTAAATATTATTTATTGTTCTGTTGGAGAACATGCAGCAGTGGTCAAAAAAGTAGCAAAAAAAACGTTCGAATTTACTTTTGGTTAATTTTCTAAAAGTAACGACATTTTTATATAAAAATTGATGAAGAGCATTTTGTATGCAAATTTTGTTCAATAAACCTTTGATAAACTGAAAAAATTATCAAGAATATGTGGGTAAGTCTATACGTTGACGATCATGCAGCGCTCAAAACTTCAAAAACACTTTATGTATTGTAAGAAACCGTTCATAGCAATTGAAGTGTGATTTTTTGAATGATGAATAAGCCGCCAATTAGCTTCTACTATACCCGAGAAAATGAACAGGACTATAAAATATCCAGCCTTTTTTTTCTTCTTTTAAGTAAAGATAGAGCCTACGCATTATAGAAAAATAGCACCAACCACACCTATGCTTCAAGAATGTCGCTGAACACGAAACGTGATTTAAAAGTTTACTGGTCTTGTGGTTAAAATTCAATAATCGTAGATATTTTTATTTAAGCATCGAAAAGGTAAAACTTGCCCAAAAAGTAAAAAAAAAAAAAAATAATAAAGGACATGACTGACATCAAATTTAGACGTTCGAAATGTAAAAAACTGTATGTGTGTTAGGAAAGTGTAATAGTGTGGACAAAAAACTGCACATGTGTGACAGATTTTTTGACAAACTTTGATTTGATAATCTTTTAGATTTTCCAATAAAATAACAGTTTCCCGCGATCAGAGTTGCCTTTTGTAAAGCACACATGACAGTGTGTCATCCAATCACACATTTTGTTGCGATTTTCTTATGTAGTACAGAAAACTATTAGATTTTAATTTTACCTAATCGCACGACTTTGTAGAATAGTTAGTCATGGCCTTAACTGTACGAATTTCCCCATCCCTGCATCAAATTTATAACTGATATTTCTTTAGTTTAATCCCTTCTTAGTCACCACTTCTATCGTCATTATAGTTTTAAAACACTGCTTTAAATAAGTGTTTTTTTTTTGTGATCTCTTACTTCCACTATTTGAACAATGAAATCGCTTTCTCAACCATCTAACTTTATGGTTCTCGGACAATGACAGATAACATGGTCTACCGTGTCTATATCTTTCTCATCCTTACACTTCCTACAATAATCCGGAGAGTCGCGTTTAAATTTACTGATTTTAGCTCTTACCGGATAATGTCCCTCAATAACCCCAATAGTGGATCTAAGACAAGCCCTATTAAGGTTCAGGAGTAACTTAGAGTTCGTGCTTGGCCATATATCCCTTATTTATCCAATAGTGGCCCATCCGTGGCCTTTACAATTCTCTTTTCATATGCAAGTCCTAATACCGATACACAGCGCTTGCCCACATAGCCCTCATTCATCTAATAGTGGCCCATCCATGACCTTTACAAATACTCTCTTCATATTCAGATCCTTCTGCCCATACAACGCGCGCACTGTGTCCCGGTTGATTAGTCAGTCAGTCAGAGACTCTGGACTGTTCTGCTGATCTTCCTTTTCTATTCTATTGAGGTATCACAAAGCGACGAATACGATGAATCCAAATTAGCTGCACAACAGCTGCCTCTTCTACCTACCTATCTACACCGCGAGCAAGTTCGTCTGCAATTTTATTGTCCCAAAACTCCAATATAGTTTGATGTTGAAAAAGCATTCCTACTAGACTTTGAGAGGTATCTGACTATCCCAAGCGCCCCTGGAGGGGTACTTCTCATGGCGCCAATGACACCAAGTGAACCTAGCCTCTGGGTCTTTTTCAGAAGCCTACTATAACAATCCTTTTCCAATACCACCCCACTGCACAGTATAGTCCATATGCCAGAATTGGTCTCACAAACGTAATGTTAATTCATGGAGTTCTTGCATGTGTAAAAGAAATTCAGACCGTTCTTCACGCTTTTCTTTGTATTCCTCCACCAAGACAACTTACTGTCAAGTACTGAAGCGAGATATTTCGCCTCTCTAGAAAATGTGTACTGTATCGCTTTAAGTTTCGAAATATAAACATCTTATATCTCCTGATAAAAAGAGAAATAATTTCATCTGGGTAATATCAGAGTTTCCTAAAATTTAAAAATGACTATTTTATATTGTGTCGTTCATTCTAAGATGTTTAAAGCATTTTAAAATTATAAAAAATTAAGGCAATATGATAAAACGACATGACACGACATGGCCGTGTGAATTGCACCATTGTTTTGTAGAGTATAATGTAGTCGGGCTTGATTAAAACTTGTTTGATTGTTGATTTATGTCTTCTCGTCTTAATTAAAATGTGTCGTGTTTAGTTTGTTTTTTCTTTCTTTTTTGTTTGTTTTCTTTTATAATAATTTCTCTTTTTCTACTATTTTAGTAGGTGTATAATTTAAAACCATGTCATAGTAATACATTCAAACATTAGGGGTATTCAATAAAAAAAAATAATTTAAAAAAAAAATAATTTAAAAAAAAAAAATTTAAAAAAATATATAAAAAATATCAACTAATTTTAAATAAGAAATTTAAAATCAAAAACGATCTTTAGCTGATACTAGCTGACCCGGCAAACGTTGTAAAAAAAAACGTAAATGATTTATGTTCTACGGTATGCAGATCTATCTTAGTTCAAAACTTTATCAAAGACGTTACGTTATTAAGGTGCGGCATAAATTGTCCCTTGGGGTAAGTCACCCTAAATTTTAAGGAGTATGAAAAATAGATGTTGACCGTTTCTCAAACGTAGATTTCTGCATTGGCTGGACTATAAATTGTGTAAAATTTGAAGAAAAATACTAAAAACTATATCGATGTAAGTACATAATTAAAAAAGTGGGCGTTAAAGAAGACGTGGTAAAAAAAAATATCCTATTAGTCATATCAGAGTCTTAGTTCTATTATTTAAAAATTTCAAGAAGATCGGTCCAGCAGTCTGACCTACCTGAGGGGCGTGAAAAAAGTCGTGGAGTTGAGGGGTATGAAAAATAGATGTTGACCGATTCTCGGACCTATCCGATATGCAGACAAAATTTCTTGAAAATCGGTCGAGCCATTTCAGAGTAGTTTAATCACAAACACCACGAAACGAAAATTTTATATATTAGATTTTTCAGAAGCGTTTAATTTAGCATTTTCGTATTTCGTCAATAAATAAAACTATATACAGTTAGGTTAGGTAGAACAGGCAGCTGTTGTTCAGCTCACTTGGGTCCATTATATTGATCCCTTTATGATACCTGAATAGAAAAGTAAGAATAGAATAGAAAGGAAGCAGACAAGTCCAGAGTCTCCGGCGGGAATCGAACCCGCAACCCCCAAACTAGCAGAACAGCACACTGCTGACTAGTCCATCGGGGCACCATTAACCCCATATACAGTTAGTTGTGTGCAAATTTCAGCGGGTGGAAATAAAAATTTGATCAAATTACACTGCTACTTTTCTAAAGATTAATTTGATATTTCGATAATGGGCTATGCAAAATTAATGATTTATTGCTTATTTAACAACATATTTCCTGTCTTAACACCCTAATATTCCCTATTAAATGTCTAGGTGTGTGTGTGTGTATCTGTTTGTTTCCAATTTTGAGCAATACACCATCATGAATAACTTTAAATGCTATTTATGGTTAAAGTGAATATTATGGCACATTGTGGTTTTTAAAATTTATAATTAACAACAATTCACCAACCAGAGAAACAGCAACAATAACAAGTGTTAATGATATCCAAAATCAAATTAATTGATAATGAGGCATTATTTAAACAAACAAAAAAAACAAAGATTTAAAACTTGTAGTTTTAATTAAAATTATTTTTTATAATAATAAAAGGGAAGGATTCTTGAATATTAGCTAAATAGGTCACGGCTGATTAATAAAAAAATAAGTAATAAACTGATATTCTCCATTGTTCTATGTTTCGTATAAAATTCATTTGTTCGGAATTGTCATAGCATTGTCAGGGTTATCTAACGTAACGTCTCCATTAATCATCGATTTGTTCGGACATTGAACAGTATTTTTTGCGCATATGAATTTGTCTCGTTTTAACCGATCTTGTCGATGTTTTGTTTATAATTAAAAAGTATTTGTTCGCACAACGATAACCGACATCAAAAGGCATTTTCAATATAAAAGAGACGACAGATTAAAGCAACTATAAATTACCCTTTAACCGTTTTCTCCACAACCAAGAATATGAAAACAAGTAAGAGTGCTATATTCCGAATCTTGTATACCCTTCACAATGTGTAGTCATGCAATAACAATTGTTTGTATCACCATTCATCTTATATGAATTAAGTACATACATATAAAAACATACATATATAAAAACTTCCCATTGTAAAATTATAAATTGAGTTAACGTATGTACATGTTTCAAAAAAAATTAAAAAAAAAAAAATTTAAAACAATAAAAAAATATTTAAAAAAACAAAAATAACAATAAAAATAAAATATAAGATAAAAAAAATTTTTTGGCTCAGCTGGGATTCAATGCCACGTTCCCTCTAACCAGTTCACCACGTTTGTATGTATGTATGTATGTATGTGTTGTATTTATGTTGTTGTTGTGAAAAAAAGTGGTCGTGGTTTTTTTCTCATAACTCAGTTGTTTATGTACCGACCAACCTGCTTCCGAATATTTCTAATGTCATTTATGTTCAGTTTGGTTTGCCATTTCATCATGAACAGGTTGACAAAAGAACAACGCTTGCAAATCGTGCAAATTTATTTCGAAAATTGAGATTGATCTCGATGCTGATTTTCATCGCAAAATTTTGTTCAGTGATGAGGCTCATTTTTGGTTGAATGGCTACGTCAACAAGCAAAATTGCCGCATTTGGAGTGAGGAGAATCCACATGCGACCCTTGAGACGCCATTACATCCACAAAAACTGACTGTTTGGTGTGCTCTTTGGGCTGGTGGAGTCATTGGGCCATACTTCTTCCGAAATAATGCTGGAGAGGCAGTTACCGTTAATGGAGACCGGTATAGAGCCATGATAACCGACTATTTTGTTCCCGAATTGGATGGCATGAATGTGGATGAGTTGTGGTTCCAACAAGACGGCGCTACATGCCACACAGCGCACGCCACAATCGATTTATTGAAGGAAACATTCGATGAGCGCATAATTTAGCGGAATGGACCTGTCAATTGACCACCAAGATCGTGTGATTTGACACCAATGGATTATTTTCTTTAGGGATATGTGAAGTCGCTCGTCTACGCCAACAAACCAGAAACGTTAGGGGAATTGGAAGCCAACATTCGTGGCGTTATTGCCGACATACGGCCCCATATGCTCGAAAAAGTGGTTAAAAATTGGACCTGTAGAATTGGCTTTATTCGAACCAGACGCGGCGGCCACATGCCTGAAATCATATTTAAACATTAATGGCATAAAATTATCCTTCCAATAAAGCCAAATTGATGGTAATTAAAACGATTTTCTTGTGTTTTATTTTAATTCGAAGTTCTATACCACTGAAAAAAACACCCTGTATTTACCCTTTTTCACTATTGTGTGAAGGGTATAAAATTAGTTTGGCGGTTGCTTTGCAGATGGTTTTTTTCTTGTGTGAAAAAATTTATCGCTGATGGAGACGTAGGGCGGATAGCTTTTGCCTCGATAGATTATGTCATGCTGATACAAAATATCTCAAAATTCTAATCCCAACGGTGCAACCTTTTTCACCTGTCTAGCGTGAAATACCTTAGAAAGCTGCCGGTTTGCCAACACAATCCGAATATCGTGAATAGTTTTTTTACCTTTTACCTGTGGTGCCAAGGATATTAATAGCTTTGTCATTCCGTTTGTAATTTCTACAATATTGATTTCCGATATATATTTTTTGAAAGTTTATAACTAGGCGAGTAGATTGAGCCTTGTCCCCTAATGTTATATCAATCATTGGTATCAATCTTTTGGAAATATACGGGAATAAATCGCTATTAAAAACCAGCACAATGAACAAACAAACACGATTGCCTCTTTATTCGTAATAAATGCTGAACAAATCGGTCACTAACCGGCAAAGTTATAAGGATAAGTAATTTCGAAAAATATATATTTCTATAGTTTCTCAAACTTCTGAATAATTTTTAGACACGCTAGTGACACCAAATTGCAAGTCGTATCCTCAGAAACTATTCTTGAGAAAAACTAACAAATCGGCTTGAATGTGAGACATAAGCACCAAAATAAAACAACGAAAATTGATTTTCTCCAGCTTCTAGACAACTGAGAGATTCAATATGTGTATCAAATGAAAGGACTTGACTACATAGCAGATTATAATACGCTATAAAAAAAAAATAAAATTAATGATGACCGCCTCTACAAAAGGGTGCACAATCTACAGGCCAAACGCAAAAAGCTAGAGACATGAAATTTGATTATGTATAGCTATATTGAAAATGATAGAGATTAACTTGAAAAGGTATAGGTTTCTACTCAACATGTTATCTGCTGACATGTTTTTAGGTATCAAGTAGAAATAAGTAGTCAACAACTTTGCTTTAGTTTGCTTAATCGTTTTTAAGATTTAGTTTTTAAGATTTAGGTTTAAAATACTTGAAGCTTTTAAAGAACATTTTGAAAAACTTGAATTTCAACCACTGAGAATGAAAATCGGGTAAAAACTATAATTTAGTACTGTTTTGCAACTCTATGTTACTTTCAAACACATAAAGCTAGGAAAAAGAAATTTATTGTGTTCCCTTTTATAGAAGATAAATCGATTTAAATAAAGGAAAGAAAGGAGTGAATCGACGAAAGAAAGTGTACAAGAAATAGAAAAAAAGACATGTTGAATACCTATCAGGCCCTCATTTTCTGTTCACAAGCCATTTAAACCTCATGATGAATCCAATGATGTTCTCTGGTCTGCACACCAAGACATCACCAATATCATCGTGGAATCGTTTGCCTTACGCCTAACTCTGTGGTTTTATGTGTCGGGCAGTGACAGGCAAAGTGTTGCACAGTTTTCAACTCCTCCTCATCTTCACACATCCTACAATAATCCGGAGTGCTGCGATCCCATCTACTAATCTTAAATGGGATCTTTTTTACCGGTTAAAAGAACAATTTATGGCATTTAATGCCATACTACGTCTGACGTGGTCCATTAGCAAGATCCAATTTCGGGCGACTCGCGAATCACACTTTAAAAATCCCCAGAGAAAAAAGTTTAAATGTGTGATATCGCACGATCTAGATAGCCAACATGAAATAAAATGCTCACTTAATTGATTTCTCAACAAGTCCATTGTTTCACGCGCTAAGTCTGTAATCATAGTTTGGTAACGGTTACCATTTTGATTTGCTGCTGAGAACGACGACGAAACAATTCGGCACGGTTTTCGCGCACACTCTCAGCTTCAGCTGAAATATTTTCTTCACTACGTGCTGGATGCGGTCTGGTATCATACAAAATTGCAAACTAGAAATCATATATGCGAATTGTTTTAGCTATTGTAGTGCGAATGATAAAAGCCTATTGAAAATCAAACCTCACAATGAATCACCCAAAAGATACGAGCTGGCACAAAAAGCTCTGAGTTGAAAACTGCTATCATCTCAATGATCTGCTTTACTGTGCGAATTCCACAGAAATATTCAAAGACTCTTAAGAGATTTCGCTATCCGTAATACCCTTTGCACAGCAACATCCCAGAGCAATATTGACTTGGTAGTAGTCTGAAATTGTTCACAACGGAGGCGATCTAAGAATCCCCAATTGGTATTTTTATCTCTAGATTTTTCTGTACTGCAAACTGAATCAACATCTTTTTACTTTCTTTGTATTCGTATTTCAATTGGCCTTTTCCCTTTAATATTCCGTTCTCATATCATCATTTAGCAAAAAAAAATAGGTCTCTGGCTAAAGCAGCCAATAACTGTGGATTATCGACACTTTAGGTTGCATGTCCTCAAATCAAACCTAAACTATTAAGTACATCACATACCTGATAAGCAGTACCCATTATCGGTATATAAATATTTGATTTTTTTTTTTTTTTTTTTTGATTTATTATATTAATTACAATACAATAAAATGGAAATATGAAACAAGAAGCATAGCATTATTTTTCAATTTAATTAATTGCTTTTGGAAGTATGCAAATGTATGAGAATGAACTTAAGCCAGAATGATAGATTAAGATTAGAAGAGATCACATTTGTAACTATTTATAAAATCTTTTCTATTGTGCTATTTTTTACTAGACAAGTGATTCAAGAACAATAATTTTTTTTTATCAATAAATAAACAAAACAACTTTATTAAATAACGAATGAAGTATATTTATGTATAAAATATAGCAAAAACTATTTAATCTGTCCGCTAAATATATCAGCATAAAGAAATTCTTGTGTTCTTTCTTCATTAAACGAAACTATAAATATGTAAAGGAATTTATATTGAAACTAAAAATACAACTAACTGATAAGACCCTTAAGTAAACGCAAAAAAATAAGACAAACTATTTTAATGACTCTATAGTACTCGTATTTAGTAACAATTAATAATAGAAATTTTTTAAAGAAAAACTTACCTCATAATTTCGTTTTAACGATGCATATTCTTGTAGAGTACGGGATACATTACGTTTTAATGTTGAAATTTCTTGTATATCATTGTCTAAAATTAATTTAAGACGCCGCACCACTTCGCATTCTGTTTCCAATTCACTGTCAACAATACACTCAGCAATTGACTTTTCAAGTTCGCCTGTTAAAAAAAAAAACAAACAAAAATATGTCAGAAGAAAAATAAAATAAAAAAAAAAATAAAATTAATCCCCCTGATCAAGAAAAGTAGAAGGAGAGCAATCATTTAAATTCATTCATTCATTCATTCATTCAGTCATGTGTAAAGTACACACAGACCATAAATTTGACTAGAGTGGAGTATTACAGTAAAAGTAATCACAGGAAATATTATAATAAATAAATTATGTATTAATTTGTTTTACTTCTTCTCTTTAAGTACTTAACAAATGTTCAGGAAAAAAAAACTTTAATAAAGAATTAAATAATTTTGTTCATTTTTTTCTTCTCGTTTTCATTTTTAAAATAATGTGGCAAAACCCACGAAACAAGGTTGTTGACTTGCTGATTACGTCTACACGCTTTTGTAAATGCATGCGGATAGTTATTTCAAGCCGTTGTCAGCTCTTCAAAGTGTTTAACAAGACATTTTAATTTAGAAAATAATGTTCATGTAGTTAGCTCATTAAAAAAAAAATAGGCAAAGAAGATCTACTATATTAGCCAAGAGGGAGGTTGTATGGTCTTTTTGTTTTTGCAGTTTATCTATATAATTGCGTGAATTTAATATAAACATGTTTGAATTTAGTTTATTGGTTTAATTATAGAGCCTACATGGTTATGCAATTGAAAAAGTTTGTTAGAAAAAAAAGAGGATTAAAATAAATTGACCATAAATTAAAACTATTTTTAAAAAAAGACAGACGGGCAGACGGACATAAGGACAGTCCAATATTTTACTTTTCACTCATGTGACAGTTAGATTTATGATTACTATCTAATGCGGAAAATATGTAAGAATACAAACATACAAAAATACTTAATCGTATTATTTATATGTGCATGCAAGTATACTCTCCCTATACAGATGAAGTTTTGCATTATGGATTTGGGTTAGTCATATGGTCACAAAGTAATTTGTGGAATTTTTAATTTATAGCGGAGTTAATGTTAAAGCAACATTGTTCGAATTGCCTGACATTTATTAAGTTATTTTTTTAAATTCCCATGGAAGAATAGAACATTCAACCACCCGGGAAATGATAAAATTTACGACGATAACGCTCCATATTAAAAAATTCCAATGCATCCAGATAGTAATTTTTTTAGGTAAATTTCGGGTGGGTGACGTCATCGGTTCAATTTCTTTGAAATCGGCTTTGGCCAGGCAATCAATATTAAAGGCAAGTGCTATAAATTGTTATTAAAAGCTCACAACAGGTGGTAATTAAAACATCTATATATATAAAAGTGAAACTCTGTGTGTGTGTGTGTGTGTGTTAGCTATAGACTCCGAAACTGTAAAACCGATCGGGCTCAAACTTTGGCAAGTTGTTGTACACATACCAGGGAGTGTTTATGGGTGAAAAAAAGTGGGCGGGGCCACGCCCATAAAAAATTAGTTATCAGTTTTAGCTACTTGCACTTGACCGATTTGTATGATACTTTGCACACATATCGAGCTGTCATGACTAAAAAATTTCGTGATAAGAAAAGTGGGCGGGGCCACGCCCCTAAAAAAGTTTAAATTTTGAGGTACTTGCACTGGACCGATTTTTCTGAAACTTTGCACACATATTAAGCTATCATGATCTTATAATTTCGTGATTAAAAAGTGGGCGGGGCCACGCCCATAAAAAATTAGTTATCAGTTTTAGCTACTTGCACTGGACCGAATTCTCTGAAACTTTGCAAACATACTGAGCTGTCATGACTTTACACTTTCGTCATTAGAAAAGTGGGCAGTGCCACGCCCATTAAAAAAAGGTATCATTTTAAGGTACTTGCACTGGACCGATTTTACTGAAACTTTGCACACATATTGAGTTGTCATGGCTATACAGTTTCGTATTTAGAAAAGTGGGCAGCGCCACGCCCATAAAAAATTAGTTATCAGTTTTAGCTACTTGCACTGGACCGAATTTTCTGAAACGTTGCAAACATACTGAGCTGTTATGACTTTACACTTTCGTCATTAGAAAAGTGGGCAGTGCCACGCCCATTAAAAAAAGGTATCATTTTGAGGAACTTGCACTGGACCGATTTTTCTGAAACTTTGCACACATATTGAGCTGTCATGACTATATAATTTCGTGATTAGAAAAGTGGGCAGGGCTAGGCCCATTAAAAAAGTTATAATTTTAAGGTACTTTCACTGGACGGACTTTTCTGAAACTTTGCACACTTATTGAGCTGTCATTACTATACAGTTTCGTAATTAGTAAAGTGGGCAGTGCCACGCTCATAAAGAAAAAGTTATAGTTTTTAGCTTTGCACTTGATATTCGATTAAAATTTAGAATGCGATTAAAATTCATGAAGGGGCGTAGCAACGCGCGCCGGGCTTTTCTAGTAAATCTATATATATAAAAGTGAAACTCTGTGTGTGTGTGGGTTAGCTATAGACTTCGAAACTGTAAAACCGATCGGGCTCAAACTTTGGTAAGTTGTTGTACACATACCAGGGAGTGTTTATGGGTGAAAAAAAGTGGGCGGGGCCACGCCCATAAAAAATTAGTTATCAGTTTTAGCTACTTGCACTTGACCGATTTTTCTGAAACTTTGCACACATATCGAGCTGTCATGACTAAACAATTTCGTGATAAGAAAAGTGGGCGGGGCCACGCCCCTAAGAAAGTTTTAATTTTGAGGTACTTGCACTGGACCGATTTTTCTGAAACTTTGCACACATATTGAGCTGCCATGACTTTATAATTTCGTGATTAAAAAAGTGGGCAGGGCCACGCCCATAAAAAAAAGTTATAATTTTTACGTACTTGCACTGGACCGATTTTTCTGAAACTTTGCACACATATCGAGCTGTCATGACTAAATAATTTTGTGATTAGAAAAGTGGGCAGTGCCACGCCCATAAAAAATAGGTATCATTTTGAGGTACTTGCACTGGACCGATTATTCTGAAACTTTGCACACATATTGAGCTATTATGACTTTATAATTTTGTGATGAGAAAAGTGGGCAGGGCCACGCCCATAAAAACAATTATTATTTTGAGGTACTTGCACTGGTCCGATTCTTCTGAAACTTTGCACACATATTGAGCTGTTATGACTTTACAATTTCGTGATTAGAAAAGTGGGCAATGCCACGCCCATAAAAAAAGTATAATATTTAGGTTTTTGCACTTGATATTCAATTAAAATTCAGAATGCATTTCAATTCATTAAGGGGCGTAGCAACGCGCGCCGGGTTTGGCTAGTTGACCATAAATTAAAACTATTTAAAAAAAAAAGGAGGAAAGACAGACAGACACACAAATATTTTACTTTTCACTCATGTGACAGTTAGATTTATGATTACTATCTAATGCGGAAAATATGTAAGAATACAAAAATACTTAATCGTATTATTTATATGTGCATGCAAGTATACTCTCCCTATACAGATGAAGTTTTGCATTATGGATTTGGGTTAGTCATATGGTCACAAAGTAATTTGTGGAATTTTTAATTTATAGCGGAGTTAATGTTAAAGCAACATTGTTCGAATTGCCTGACATTTATTAAGTTATTTTTTTAAATTCCCATGGAAGAATAGAACATTCAACCACCCGGGAAATGATAAAATTTACGACGATAACGCTCCATATTAAAAAATTCCAATGCATCCAGATAGTAATTTTTTTAGGTAAATTTCGGGTGGGTGACGTCATCGGTTCAATTTCTTTGAAATCGGCTTTGGCCAGGCAATCAATATCAAAGGCAAGTGCTATAGATTGATTATTATCAACTTATTTTGACCTAAATTGCATTTTGTGGACACCAAAAGACGACGTTACGTGACACACAGACGTTCTGCTTGTGCGATTTTACCTTACGTAAAAGTGATGTGAACTAGCAACCGCTATCGTACGATTTAATGTCATTAAGAGTTTTTCGTGCGGCTTTAAAAGTCAACATTACCAATGCCATTGGCCAAATTTAGCATGATTTATGTGCCAGAGTCATGGAATAGAACTTTGCGGATGAGCCCCACCCATCAAAGCACGATTTTATATTTCATACAAATTCCATAATCCTGTAAGGCTAGTCTATAATCTATTTAATGTGTAATCTTAAATTAAACTTGTAGAGATAACAGAAGACTAGACCTTAGACTAGACCATTGGCTAGAATATAAATTAGACTATATTCCTGTCTCTAATCGACTCTATAGTTTAGTGTATGTAATTTAGTTAAAACTATTATTTATATTTTAATGCAAATAACGACAGACGCAATTGACTGTGGTATTTAAGTTCTTGTTATAATCTCCTTGTCAAAAGCACAGAAAACTCTTTGGTAAAGGTTAAAGTCTAGCCTTAGTGTAATCTATATTTGATTTTGTTCATAGTCTTCTCTTGCTTGTAGTCTCAAGTCTATTTATTGTCTAATATAATAGTCGAAAGCCTAGTATATCTATACAGGCTTATTCATAACAAAAAGTTAGCCACAGTTTATACACTACGTACAACGACCTGCTAACTAGAATGCCGATTAAGCTTGGCAGCTCGTTGGCACAGAGTTTATTCATAACAAACATTTATTCGTCTGCTAACTGTTCATAAATCAACTCTGAAATTGCATAATACTCCTCAAAATTGCCACCATTTTCTGTATATCATTTCTGATTTTGACATTTTGTTGTGTTTTCATACAAACCAAGGCATATCCATAAGGTACTCGTATCCAATCAGCTGACTGTTTTTTTTTATATAAATTTTAAAAGCGTTACCAAGGCATATTCATACAGGTATATGCAACGGCAAATTGATACAACAAAGCAAAATTTTAGGGGATTTTTTCCTTCAATACCAGTTTGTATAACAAGGATGGAAAAGTTTTGTATGTTTTATTCAATAAAATTTTATTAAAAAAAGGATATGTGATTGTGAAGCACATTATAAGTGGTGCAAGCACAACAAATATACATAAATTTGGTAAATTTATTATCATAAAAAGCACAATTAAGTTAAATGTTTAATTCGGAATCCAACATCTAATCTACCATTCCTGCATTAATAAATAGAATAAAGGAGAATTCACCAAATTTAGACATTATGTTTCCTCATCATCATGTGCTGATAAGTGCACCTGTATGAATTCGCCTTAGCGTTACCAACTTTTTTTAAAAGTCATGCCTGCAGTTGTCAAACTTAATTTTTTTTTAATTTATTGTACAATAAATAATTCGCAGATTCAGTTGGATTAAAGCGTGTTAAAAAATACAAAACCGTGAATTAAAAGTTTTCGCTATAAAGTTTTTTAAAACTTGTTCAAATTTGAGAAGAAAATAAAAAAAATTGTTTGACATATGCCGGCATATATACAAAACCAAAATACATGTGTTTTTTATTGTTGTGTTTGTTGCCGCGATGCATATACCTTATGGATATGACTTGATACAAACTAACAATTTTTTTAAATTTTAAAATAAATAATAAACGAATAATATTTTTTTCGTGCGCACAAATTTTTATTTCTTTATTTATAAAATTTTTTTGTCACAGAACAGCTGTTTTTCACAAGATGGCAAACGCTTGGCAGCTCGTTAACAAGAGTTTAGCAAATCGTTAGCCAGAGTTTGGCATGTATGTTATGAATAAACTTTATGCTAACTTTATGCCAACTTTTTGTTATGAATAAGGCCGATAGTCTATAATATATATAGTTTATAGTCTAATGTCTACTATAAACTATCGTAATATTGGAAAGAAATTCTATTTGGCATCAATATCTCAGAATCGAAAAATTGCTCATACGCATTTGCTTCTAACATCTCCGACCGATTTGGAGCTGAAAAGCAACACAAACAGAAGCACTCTTGCAGTTCTACCGAATAAATAATCAGAAGTCTAAAGCAACAAACTTACTTATATATTGTATTGTATTCAAAAGAACCAAGAGTTTTAATGATTTCATAACCAACCTTTATAGTCACCTAGCAGGTGCTTAAGAAAAAACTTTATCAAAATGCCGGAAAGGGTCACCTCGAAATACAAGTATCTACATTTTTTTTTAAAGTTAAAAAAAAAAATAAAAATTAAAAAACCAATATTATAAACCTGCACCTGTAGTAGTTTATTCGCTTTAATGGCCTGTGAAGGGTATTTTAAAATTCGTTATAATACTTTTTTTTACAAATTCATCTACATATTCCTAAGCCACCATTTATTATCTTCATAAAAAAGTTGATTTAATTAATTGCATCAACATAAAAAATACAAGAAGCTCAAGTAGTTTTTAAAAGGAGTTATCTATGTGTGTACATCTGGATGACGTTCATTTGTGGGGAAACATTGCGTGTCAATATCATATTTATATATTTAACATGATAGTATTCTATTATTCCTTTTCTCTATGAAAGTGTTTCTCATTCAAGTAGTTTTTGGTCACTTTGTTATTGTTGCACTGTGTCATGTAATCATCACTTAGTGTTTTTTTATTAACAGTTTTATTATGTTTTTTTGTTTTATTTGGATTTTGTTTATATGTACACACATAGGTTATGTATTTCGTATATTCATATTATTTATTTGTTGTTTTTGTAAATATCAAGTAGCTTCGCCTCGCCTAAGTTCAGCTTGACCTTGTTTTGTGAACAGCAAAAATACAAAAAAAAATAAGTTTAGCCAGGTACATGATAACAAATGCGGGGTCTTGGGACTGATGATGATTATAGTATGTATGCCTATAATAAAAATATTTGTTGTTGCAAAAAGTTTCGTGATTTATAATTGTGTGTTAAACTAGAAAAACGTTTTGCTTTTGGCGTTTGTTAAAAAATGTCATTTATTTGACCAATTTTGGGATTTACATAAATTAATTAAATGGAAGTGTTAGTAGAGTAGTGACCCTTTTAAATACTTCTTATGTGTTTGCTTGAATGTGTGTATACGCAAGTAAAGTAACGGCTTTTTACTAAAAAAAAAAGCAATGAAAAAGTTATAACATTATTTAAATAAAAGTCTTGTGAAAGAAAATGGAAGGTCAGGGTTTGGTTGAAAGGTTAAGCTTTATTGCAGAATTATTTAAATGGTTTTAATGACTAAAAAGATATCTTTTGCATAATATCTACTTTTTTATTTCTTTAAAACCTTAATACATCTATGTTACTCACATCATATTTGTAGTATGTGTATGTCAGTCTTTAATGTTAAATTATAATCTAATCGCTTAAAAATTGATTAAATTATGTAGGCACTATTTTTGCAGTTGAACGTGAAATTTTATTTATTTTTTATAAATTACGAAATGAAAAATTTGAAAATGGAAGTAGAGAAAGATTTATAACCAGACGTTAATTTATAGTTGGAAAATGGCTAATGAAATGAAAAAGTGTTTAAAAAAATATGTACATGTACAACCTACATTTAATATTAATATCTAAAGACGTATAATCCTTACAGATATCACAAAAGAACTTAGGAAAGAAACCGAGTGAGCTACCAAAAATAATATTAGAATCTCGCAGGATCCAAAAAGTTCACACTAATAATTATAACCTTCAGGATTATAATTAATGTATGTTGGTGCACTTACCACAGTTAACTAAAACATGATGCAAAGGCATATCTTTCGATAATTCTTTGGATGACTCCTCTAGGGCTTGACCGATTTTATAGTGTGTCTGTTTCTTGATACGTTTATCACGTTCCAATAAATCGGCGGAACCAGTGCTACTACTACTGCTGCTACTATTGGGAACAATAGGCAGTTTGCGCACCATTTTATCCAAAACATCACGATATTTGTCCACTTGTTTCTCAATTGTTTCTAATTCAAAATCCTTGCGATCTGGTTTCGTAGATCTGCAAGGAAAAGAGAAAAAATTCCATTACATGACAATTGTGTGACACCATTGGCAAGAACAAAACAACAACAAAAATGTGTAAATAACACCCTGACTTTTAACGCAGTTTTTGTGTTAGACATAAATGTCTGGCTGACTGCATTCCACCAAAGGTAAATTCCGCTATACGGTTTTACAGAAAAGTTTCTGTGTTATATTTTTTGTCGTAGTCTCCAATAAGAATATCTTATGTATAAAAACTCACAGCTATTCTTGATTGGAAAACAATTTTACCTTGAAAGATTTTCAGCTGCTATTTTAATTTTTGTAAATTGTTTTTTCATATTGAACTTTTTTCACACTTCTTTCTATGAATTTATGTAATTTATATATATTTTACTTTGCACTGTTGTTTAAAACTATTGATAATTTTTACAATATTTCATACAAATTAATGATTTTTTCTTAATTTTTTTATTTTTTGTTAAACAAAAACACACTCACGAAAATTAGTCATTCTTTGATAAAACAAGAAGTACGTATAAAAATGCAAAGGCGTTGACAGTTGGCACAATACAAATAAAAAAAATATTCGCAATTTCTATAGTGCCAAACATTTTGAACAACTCTGTTTTTTATGTCCTTCACTAAACACACTGCCTTGCGAGAATTTGACATTTCTACACATATGTCATTTCATGTGTTTATCTCTGTATTTTGTTTTGATTCGTCTCTCTACAGAATACACGTGTAGTGTTTAATTGTTTATTAAATATTTAGTTTTTATTAAATTTTATTAAAAATTGTGAAAAAATGACTATTCAAATAGATAAAAAACATTTGAAAGCGTTTATGCGTTCGGAAAGTGAGAAGATCATGGACTTATTGCTGACATTCAATGTTCCAGATTCAGTTGAAGGTAAAATCTGTCTAATGGTATTAAAATTGAAAATTATAAAGTATTACCGGTATATGTTGAACTATTTAAATTTTATTAAAAAGATGCTTTAAAATATATATAATTTTTTGTAAAGTTGACTAACGAATATATTTTAACCCTTAAGAGCAATGGGATCATTTAATGACAAGGAATCAAAGAACAAAATATATTTATAGCCTTATTGTATACGGTTTCTGTTACTGACTAATGTAATTTAATCATTAAATTGTAAAGATTTTTGGAAATAGATATTACAAAACATTGAGCTTAATTTCAAATCTGGGGCCGAATTACGGCATTCGAACGTGATCGAAATTGTAAAATTCTTATTAGAATCTCTATACCTAATACACAGCGAACTCGATCGTTCGAGTGAAATTTCGATCGTGATCGAATGCCGTAATTCGGCCCCTGTCTACCGGTTCTAAAAAGTTTTTTGAAACTGCTTAATATTTAAAAGGGGGAATCTACATGTTATAAGCTACATCTAAATGAATTAGTTTTGAATTTTGATGTCAAAAATACATATTATTCTAAAGTTATTAGATAAGGTGTTTGAGAAAATTATTCGCACCAGATATTTAGAATTTTTAAATTGCAAAAATTTCAAAAATCAACATACATAGGTATTGTTTTTGAAAAAAATCTTAAAATAATACATAACCTACCTTTTAGATATTTAAATTTGACTTCAAAATGTTTAATTGATTGACAATAGACTGACTATTTAATTAAAAATACATAACGTCAAAATTTAAAATAGTAAGAAATTTGCTAAGCTAATACTGAAAGTCTTTTGTACAAAAGAGTATTTTAGTAATTGTATTAAAATTTGTTTTATGTTCTAAGTTGATGCGAGGTTTAATTTTTTTTTTAAATCGGATGGTAATTGTTGTAATACTATTTGGTAATTCTCAAAACTCTGTAATTAGTACACAAAAAAGGGGAAGTTTTGGTAAAAAAGGTTTATAAAAATTATTTTTTTGATTTTATAGTACTAAATTGTAAAAATGCTTTTACAGTATATATTCGTTTTAATATGAATTTAAATTTATCTTGTTGCTTCTTCAAATAATCATTGTCGAAATTTTTTTTTTGTTTAAGCATGTTTTTTTAATAATTTATATTTATTGTATTTTTTTAGATACCGACTGTGATGCCTATCTCCTAACCACCAGTAAAACAGTTTCAAAATCTAAATCTGCCAAACAGAATTCATCTTCCATCGATGAACTGCAGGACCGTTTAAATACAATTAAAAATAAAATGAAAACAAAAAAGGGGCCCATATCCGAAAAGGCACGAAAGAAAAAAGAAGCTAAAAAACTAAAGAAAAATAAAGAATTCAAAAAAGTTCTAATTTCTGCTGCTAAATCAATGAAAAATGAACAATCTAAGCTCTCTAATACCGAAGACGAAGAAAAGGAGTGCAAAAAAGATGTCAAGCCTGTTATGGCGAAACCAGTATTCAATGAAGATGGTAAAATTGTTTTCTCCAAATTCGACTTTGCCAAAAAGAAAAAGAATTCTCATCAGAATCCTCGAGAAATTCTTAAGAAAATTAAAGAGACCGATAAAAAATCAATGAACTTAAAGAAATGGGTGAAACCGATAAGGCGTTAGAAATGAAAAATGAAATGGCTTGGAAGAAAGCTTTTGATAAGGTGGATGGTAAAAAGGTTAAGGATGATCCCAAGCTGTTATATAAGGCTATTAAGAAACGCAAGGTCGACAAAAAGAAGGCCAAAAAGCAGTGGACCGAACGTAAAAATAAGGTTGAACAGGATATTGCTTCACGCCAAAAGAAACGCAATGAAAATATTAATAAACGTATTAAGGACAAGCAAACTAGAAAACTGAAAAAAGCCGCTAAAAAGGGCAGGGTTATACCGGGCTTTTAATAAAGTTTTATTTATTTTTATAAAAATATTACTGCTGTTTTTTTTTATAAATAAAATAATTTTATTTACAAAATGTTACGTCAAAACCAAGGCATATTCATATTTATTCATCAGGTAATTGCAGTTCGGAGAGAATTTTTTGTTAATATTTTTTATATATGAAGTTTGGCATTTGAAATAAATTAGAAAACAGAGAAAATTGTTTTTTATTTATGCATTTTGACAGCTGAAATTTAAAATAAGTGTTGAAAAAAAAATAATCAGCTGGCGAATCAAGAGTACCTGATGAATAAATATGCCTTGGTCAAAACGATTCGTATTGAAAACGAACGATTTTCACCACGTACCTACCCAACAAAAAAATTTATGACAAAGAAGTGATTTAATTTAGATTAAAATACTAATGATTTTAACATTAGCGTGATATTGGATATCATGTGTTTACATGAATATATTAATGAACTGCACTATATTCTAAGTAGTGTTTGTTTACATGAAATGTTTAAGATATTTAGCACGATTTGGCATTAATTTTGTAGCATCATCATATATGGCAAATTATTTTGAATTAGAAAGTTATTAAGAATGAATATTTTCGCACTAACCTGCATATGTTAACTACTATATACTAAATTTTTTGCTGGGTATGTATATACAGAAGCAAAAAAAATTATAGCCGCTGTGCTGAAGTCTCAACATATGTTACTAAATCTGAAGGAACAATTAGTTAAAAGTAGCAACACTGGCAACCTACTGAACATACCACCATATGCAGCATGACATTTCCTTTTGTTAAAGAAAAACAGAAAAAATGACAGAAAATTAAGCAGGAAATTACACAAAATAAAATAAGCACTAGGAAAAGCAAGGAAAAGAGTGAATATTTTTTTATATATTATTTTTTAAAATAGTGCTTCTTAAAATTGCGTATTTAGAAAATATATAATTTCTACTTTGAATGAAAAGAAATTAATAAATAAAACAAAAATCCAAAACAAAGGAAACGAATTTTAGGTGAAAATAAAAAGATTACATTTTCGGTTGAACGAAAATATAAAAATTATTTGTGTAAAAAAAAGATAATTGTTATTTTTAAAGACAAATTGAAAACGAAAAGATAACAGCCACTATTAGAACTGTTTCGGTCTGATTATGAGTGTTGTACGTCACATTGTATTGCTGTCCCAGCTGCCGAAAGCTGGAATCCATTACTATTGGTTAAAAGGTGAGAATTTGTGGTTAAAGATATGAGTAGATATAAAAAATTTCATAATAGGCAAATTTTGCCTTCAGCATTATCAACCATTATTTGAATTTTTTTTTTTATAAAAACAAAAAGAGGGGAATAAACTTTGAAACAGCAAAAATAATATAATAAGATCGCTATTGTTTAATTTGGTTTTCTTGTTTTTTTTTTTTTATTATTTTTGCGTTTTACTGTTAAGTTCATTGCTTCGTTTAAAAAACAAAATCCTACCTACTACAACTGACGCAAATAAATTGTTACGTACATATTTAAAATGCATTACGTTATAAAAAAAACAATGTTTCCAATAGTTATATGAACTGACAAATCAAAAGTCGTATACAAATCTCCTTAATTTCTTTTTCATGTCCCCACCTAATAATTAACTTTACATGATCAAGGTCATATTCATCACCCAATTAATAGGTTCGTAGGTACCTGTTTGCTTTTAGAATTTTTTAATAACTTAGGTAAGTGTCTATATTGTTTATTGTTTACATCTATATTTTTAATTACCTATAATGCCACAAAATAGCAACAATTGGCCTTTTACGAAATTTTGTCTTTGTTGCTGTTTTATTTATGCCAATAAAACTTATAAATATGTATGTAGTTTCATTGGGTAAATAGTAAACTTTTTTTATTTTTACTTTAGACCGACATTATGTACCTACCTATGTAGGTATTTGGTTGTTTTAAGGTTATTATTTAAAACCTACATCTGCATTAGTTTTTTTTAACCCTTCACCTGTGGTGTCAAGGATATATTTAGCTTTGTCATTCCGTTTGTTAATTCTACAATATTTATTTCCGGCCTCAAAGTATATTTTTTCTAAAAGCTTATGAATATAAGCGTCAATTGAGCGGTGGCTTCTGTTCCTCTGCTGGTTAGTATAGTACCTATCAATATTTTGGAAATATTCGAAAATGATTTTATTGAAATCTTATCACAATCGCCTCATAACTTTCTGAGATATGAGAAAATAAATATAACTGCCTTGGGTTTTCCTCTAACTTATACCACAACCATTAATTAACAATTAAGAAGTGTGTATCAAAGCTCGACTTTTTCCAAAATGAAAGTTAGAAAAGAAATGGAGAATTTAGTTTATTTTTTAATTTAGTTGTATTTAAAATACTTTCAACATTTTCTTAATTAATATAATTACAAATTGCTCTTTAAAAAATTCGATTGATTGTATTACATCTAACAAATTGTAAAATATTTCTTTTACATGTATTCATATTTCTATCCGTTTCAATGTTATCTGGTAATGTATTATATAATTTAAGTCCTTTAAAAAAAGATCGTGGCATTACTGTTGTTTTAACTCTTGGCAACCTAAATCTTGATACAGTATCTAGCTTGGAAGGGATATAAGGCGTAAACTTTGTTCATACTCTGAACGCAAAAATTGTTCAACGACTTTAGTTTTTCCTTATGGTTTCAAATTAGTTTAAATGTTAAACAATTGCTACTGTGTTTGCATTTATATAAGGAGAAAAGTTGTCTGGGCCTAACCGCGGCCAGGTGGTATTTATTTATTTATTTATTTATTCAACACAGCAATACAAAGCCTTCCAGGCCAAAATATAAATATGTATTACTTAGTAATAAAGAACCTAAGTTATTAGACTTAATTTGTACATAAATTCATATAAAAAAACAAAAATATATATAAAATACCAACAATGATTATAAAAATTTAATTATATTGGAAAAAAAAAAATTTAAAAAAAAAAATAAAAAATAAATGTCAGATTACTAATCACAAAAGTACAAATTAGCTCCCCAGCCACAGTAAAAAGAAATAACAATTAAGCAGAAAAAAATAGGTAAAAAAGTCCAAATTAGTAGCAATTCAAATAAATTTATTAACTTATGTAGCATACATATGAAAATAAAAATAAGGAAAACACCAATCAGTAGGGTAATAAGATGAGTTAATAACAAAAAACCGAGAAAATAATAAATAATCAAGTAAAATTAGCAAAATATTTCATAACTTTAAGGCGAAATACATTGTTAGATTGGGAAAAAATACGTAATTCAAGGGGCAAACAATTCCAGCAACGTGCAATTCTCACCACAAAAGATCTCTCAAAAATCAGTCTAAAAATCCTAGGAATATAAAGTTGAGGATTACGAGAAGATCGCAAAAAAACAAATTTATTACGTAAAGGAGAAGGAAAACCATTCCTCATCACATTATGAAACAAACTCAGATTACGAAAATTCACTAAATTCATAAAAGTACAGCCAAGAAATTTATGAACATAAGACGAAATATGATCCCAACGCCTAACATTATAGACAAATCTAACAATCATATTTACAATAAGTTTCAACTTATTGAATATAAATTCCGATGTGGCAGAAACAACTTCAAGGCAGTATAGCACCTGCGGCATAAGAAGAGCATGAGCCAATCTACGTCTAATACGAAAAGGCAGAAACAAATTAGTAGAGTAAATTCTTCTTAATGTTCCCCAGACTTTACCAGATACAAGATCAACATGACTCATAAACGACAGATCACTATCAAGAACAACCCCCAAACATCTATGTCGATTAACACATTCAATTCTATCATTTCCAATATGAAAGATTAAACTCTGAGAAATATTGTCTGAAGAATTAAACAAAATAGCTTTAGTCTTAGAAGAATTAATACTAAGCGAGTTAATAAAGGTCCACTGCAAAACACGTTGCAGACAATCATTGACACTCTGCTCAAAAGCACTACACGACGTTCGATCTCCATTAAAAAGAAGAAAAATATCATCTGCAAACAGAAGCGTCTTGCACATCTCTGAATTGGTTTGAAGATACAAATCATTCACATACAGAATGAACAAAATAGGTCCCAACACTGACCCCTGAGGAACGCCAGCAAAGAGAGGAAGTAAACTAGACTTAGATCCTTTAAAATCTACAAACTGTGATCTTCCAGCAAGGTATGAAAAAATGAGACTACAAGCAGAGTTAGAGAATTTAAATTGGTCCTTCAGTTTGCTAATCATAGTTGCGTGGCAAATAGAATTGAAAGCTTTGGATAAATCAAGCGAAAATAAAGCTGAAAGTTTACCAATATTAACTTCCTCTCTAATAGAATCAGTGAGGCAAAGTAGTAAAGAAGTAGCACTAAAGCCTGCACGAAAAGCATATTGAGACTCATAAATATTACCATTCACAAATTGAAGCATTTGATTCTTAATAATATGTTCAGCAATTTTAGACAGAGCAGGGAGTATAGAAATTGGCCTAAAATCATTAGCATCATTCACAACTTTAGATTTAGGTATAGGTACAACACGAGCTGTTTTCCAAGAAGTTGGGAACTTAGATGACGTAAGAATAAAATTTACTACATCCAACAACAAAACAGATATATGTGGAAATATTAGTTTAACGAATTTCAAAGGAATACCGTCAACGCCAACTGATCCAGATTTCACTTTATTCAACGCCTCAAACAATTCAATTTCATCAACACAGCGAAATGAGAAGGAATTTGATGAATCAAGAAAATTGCTAAAGTCACTAGCATTGCTGCTATCAGAAATATCATGCCCAACAAAAAAACTATTCAGACAATTAACATCGCCATCCCAGATAACATCATTATCGTCCCGCATACACCCAAAGTTTTTCAAAACCTTCCACAGACCAGCTGTATCCAAACCCCAAAAAATTTTCGAAAAGTGCTTTCTCTTTTCTCTTCTAATTAAATTTTTGGCTTTATTGCGAAGCTTACAGTAAGTATTCCAATTGTCAGACGAACGATCCGAACGAAATACAGAAAAAGCCATATCACACAAGGACCTAGCCAAATTGATCTCCCTCGAGTTCATCCACGTATTATTCCTAAAAAGTATTCTCCTTTTAACAACAGGTACAAAAGAAAAAAGACTAGTAAGTAGAGAAGAAAAAGCAGCACATTTAATGTCAACATTAGGAGAATTAAGAATAAGACTAATATCAAAAGTATAAATAAAAGACAGTAACCCAAACCAATCAATATTCTCATAATCTCGGTATTCAATAAAATTCTGAATCGGCACAGTATTTAAAACAAGGCAAGCAAAAATTAAAGCATGATCAGATAGCGATGGACATTGTACTTGATTAGAAAAATTAATCATAGAAAAATCACTAACTAGAAAATAATCCAGTAAGGATGTAGTGTCATTAGCCAAATCATAGTGAGTGGGTCTAGAATTATGAACGATAGAAAAATTAAAACTTGAGCATAATGCCCTCAAAATATTCGATTTATGAGAATTAAATAAATTACAATTAAAATCGCCAACCACAACAGTGTTTAAATATTTAGAAAAAATTAAACGATGGCATTCCTCAAATACAGACAAATTACCATTAGGTAAGTATACAACACCGAATAAAACCTTCACACAACCAAAGAAAAGTTCAATAAAGAGAGATTCACATTGACCAGCTATAAATGTCTTGAGGACAGACTTAAACCGTAGTTTTCTAGATATAAAAATACCAACACCACCACCCCTAGAAGGGCGGTCACTTCTACAAAAAACATAGCCAGGAATACTAACAGCACAATCAGAAATAGTACTATCCAGCCACGTTTCAGAAACCGCAAAAAGGTCAAATAAGTCATTACTTAAAATAGTTCCAATTTCATCAAGTTTGACAGAGTTAGAAGAAGGTCTAATACTACGACAATTTAGGTGACCAACCTTCAATTTATTAAGATTATTACGAAACACAGTCTTAAAATAAGAATTACCACTAATTACAGGACCCATATTTTCGTTAAAAGACATTAAAATTATTCAAAAATATAACAGCTGGGAACCAAAGAGAGCAATATGAAAGTAATTTGACAAAAATATCACATATTAAACAATATTTCATAATAAAAAAATATATACAACCATTTATCATCAACTGGCTAAAGAAAGAAAAAAAAAAAAAAAATGTTAATATAAACAAGAATAGCGAAATATAAGTTAAAAAAATAAAAAAAAACGTATTATCAATTAATTTAAGAATTAAAAAAAATAGACTAATCCTTGCAAAAACAAACTGTGATAGATATGGTAAAAAGAAAACTTAGTAAAATTCATCAATCAATCATCACAATAAGTTATTACAGCATAGGAATAAAATAAAACAATATAAAAGATACGTTACAGGCATATAACATATTGTAAAATCAATGAGAAACACCAGACTTCAGCATCTCAGTACAGCCATTCAAGTCACGTTCAACAGTGGTCTTATCGGGTAACGTTAACACAGCAATAGGCTTAGCAGCATTCACTATTTTAAATTTACTAATAATTTTGTTTTTATGCAGCTTCAAACAAATAGCATTGAGTTTACCCGCAGCTGGGGAATGATGTTCATTAATAAAAACACGGCGATTAAGTAGATTAGCAGGAAATCTCGAGTCAGAAATAAAGTCTGAGGCCAAAAGAGGTTTAGTTTTGATAGTCTTAAAGTATTCACCCATAATTTTATCACGCAAGGCCACCATATTAAACTTTACCAGTATTGACTTTTTATTATGAATATAACAAGCCTGGTTAATGTCCTGCGTAGCAACCGATACTTTGTAAAAAGAGGCTAAATCAATAACAGTATCATTAATATTCTGTAGACAATCCGGTAGGCCACTGATTATAATATCCGAACGATTCAGCTTTTTATACAAAAAATTGTTTTCAGTTTCCAATACCAAAAATTTTGCAGAAGTGTCAGATTCAACTTTTTTAATAAATTTATTACAGCCAACAATATCAGCCTCTAGATTCTTGACAGAGGAAGACAATTCTTTTTTAATATCAGACACAGCATCAGCAAAAGATTGTTTGATAAAATCCCGGTCATCATTGACCTTGGAAATAAAAGCATCAAATTTAGAACTAAGCCCATCAAATTTGTTGTTTAAAGCTGAAATTTCACCACGCAAACCACCAGTAGATACATTGTCTTTACACAGAGCACATATGAAAGACATCATCCCAAGTTCTTCAATTTTAGCCATATCATTATCCGAGATGCCAGCACAAGAACTATGTACCCATAGAATATGAACAAAATTTTATTTTGACTATTAGCCAAGTTTACGGTCATAAAATTTACACTTATTTTTAAATTTTTGTGTAAAAAAACATTTTCGTTGAGGAATACATAAAGTTTGACTTCTTAAAAAAAAATGCCTGGCAAGACACAGGTATCCTCTTAAGGGTTAATCGATCAAATACTATTTTTGACTATTTGGTAATTATCCTTATATTCTATTTCATTAAATATTACATTTTTTGTCTCAGTTTTATTTCTCTTAAGTTCTAAGTTTTTAATTTCCCTCCACATTTGTTTTCGTTTTTTGGCATTTTTTATTCTATTATTAGAGTAACGTAATGAACTTGATCGTAATTTTATGATTCTTATTAGAATCCATTCTAAAGTAAAAGCATATCAAACTCGAACGTTTAAGTCAAATTTCGATGTTCTTTGTATGTCGCGATTTAGCTCTTGTTCTGGGGCCGAATTACGTCAATTGAACGTGAAAGTTTTCCTCACATTTTGTATTGGATTCTAATAAGAATTATATTATTTTCAATCGATATCGTATTCTGTAATGCGGCCCCCGTATTTCGAATTGAATCAAATTGTTTGGCAGTGTCATTGCAACAACAATGCCATGCCAATTTGATTCTACGTGGAATACAAAGCAAGCACGAATATTTAAAAAAAAATCCAAACCAGAGGCCGAATTACGGCATTCGATATCGATCGAAATTTTACTCGAACGATCGAGTTCGCTGTGCTTTAGATATAGAGATTCTAATAAGAATTTTCAAATTTCGATCACGTTCTAATGCCGTAATCCGGCCCCAGAGGTCAAATTATGGCATTCGATCGTGGTCAAAATTTGCACATACTTATTAGAATCTCTTTACCTAAAGCACAGCGAACTCGATCGTTCGAGTAAAATTTCGATTGTGATCGAAAGCCGTAATTTGGCACCTGAAACAGTTAGAAATGTACTTAGAGAACAGTGTATCATTGACGTGCAACTAAGAAAGGTCAATAGAGGTACAAAAACGCTAATGGAATTTACAAAAACATGATTAATAAAGATCTTTTATTAAGGGTATAAATTAAATTTTCTAAGGAAAACAATAAAATGGGTTGTTCAATACAATTAAGCATAAACAATAATGGTATGAGGTACAAAATCAGATGCCGTTGGCCGAACTAATTTACAAATCAGTGAAGCAAATATGGAGAAAATATTTTGCTGAAACCTCTTTAGAGTAAATATATAAAGAAAATTGCGCTCGAAAACTGTTAATAGAAATAAAATACTTTTTTTATCAAGTTAAAGTCAATGATCATGTATGCTGTGCGTTGAGAGTTGGTTGCTCTACCACTCTAGTTACCTAATCTGTATGCTATTAAGCTTTAATGGAATCATTTGGAGCGAAATAATTAAAAAATTCCACCATAAAACATAATAATAGTTTGTGGCAACCCTAACAGATGAAAGTTTTCGGAATCCTTTTGTTAGAAATTGGCGGCGAAGTCGACATTGTGTTCCATAACAAAAATTACAAAAAAAGGCAATGTGAATTATTTTAAAATGTAATAGATATACACGAAATTGAATTAATAAATAAATAAATAAAAACAATGCTTGATACACTTTAATGAGAAAATATAAAACAGAGATTTCGACTAAATACTTTAAGCTTTATTCCCAAAATCAAATATGAAAAGGCACCTGAATATCTGTGTGACTAAATCAGTTATGTTAGCGATAAACAACCATATTAAGAAATGCTGATAATTTCAGACTAAGGAAAACGATTATTAGAGCTATGCAAAAATAGGCGTTCTCTAAGGGACTTAAATAATTTAATTTTCTTTAAAATGCTATAAAAATACAAAGAAATATTAAAGGTATTCACAAAGTAAAAAAAAAATTAATGCGTATTTTTCCCCACCAAAGTTTTCTTCTACTACTTTTAGTTTTAGGGTGCCCCGATGCTGGTCTGCTAGTTTGGGGATTGCGGGTTCGATTCCCGCCAGAGAATCTGGACTAGTCTGCTTCTCTTCTCTCTTTTCTATTCTTACTTTTATATTCAGGTATCACAATGGGATCATTATAATGGACCCAAGTGAGCTGCACAACAGCTGCCTGTTTTACCTAACCTAACCTACTTCTAGTTTTCATTCTGCAATGACAATTTGTATACATTTTTCTATTTCACAAGGTATTTGCTGTTCCAACCTTCCCACACAAGCAGGATGTTTAGCTGCTCTAGCAACACGTTGCATCCACTCGACAAATAGCCCGAAAATTGATATAACCCTCTCCCATTCAAATGGCGGATCGAGTGGTGGAGGAGGTGCTACTGGCTCAGGTGCAGGGTCCGTAACTGGTGGCAGCAATGGCGGTACAACAACAACTGGATCTTCGGCTGGCAGTTCTGGTGAACCACCAAATGATAAAAATTTCCTTTCGTGTCCTAAATGTGGCAGTCCCTGCACACAAGTAGAAACATTTGTCAGTTCGACACGTTTCGTTAAGTGTGCAAAGTGCAATCATTTCTTTGTGGTACTATCCGAAGTAGACACTAAGCGTAGTGTTAAAGAGGAGCATAAAAATCAACGTAAACCCCCACCGCCACCGCAGAAAATCATGGAATATTTGGATAAACATGTAGTCGGTCAGGATTATGCTAAAAAGGTATTAGCGGTAGCGGTATACAATCACTACAAACGTATACACCATAATCTACCACAATTGAGTCCGCAACAGCAGCAACATATTTCACAGGTCAACTCGAATATGATGAACGATCCGATGGGCACTAGAAATGATTTGCTACACATAACCGGCATTGGCCACACCATGGCCAACTCCTCTGGTACAGAACTGCCACCCAAACAGACGCAACAACATTATCATGGTCATGATTCGGGTTCAGAAATTTTGGATAAACAAAATTACGAAATTAAATTGGAAAAGAGTAATATTATAATGTTGGGACCTACGGGTTCGGGTAAAACCCTAATAGCTCAAACTATAGCCAAATGCTTAGATGTACCTTTTGCCATCTGTGATTGTACTACACTGACACAAGCCGGTTATGTGGGCGAAGACATTGAAAGTGTCATCTCAAAATTATTGCAAGATGCTAATTATAAGTAGGTTTTCCATTAACTTTAATCATTATTTCATTACACTAATAATCAATATTTGTTACGTTGTCGTTAAGTGTGGAACGTGCTCAAACCGGCATTGTCTTTCTGGATGAGGTGGATAAAATTGGTGCTGTGCCCGGCATACATCAGTTGAGGGATGTAGGCGGTGAGGGTGTACAACAGGGCATGTTAAAAATGTTAGAAGGCACCATTGTCAATGTACCCGAACGCAATTCTCCACGCAAATTGAGGGGTGAGACGGTACAGGTTGATACCACTAATATTCTGTTTGTGGCCTCGGGTGCTTATACCGGTCTGGATCGTCTTATAGCCAGAAGGTTGAACGAAAAGGTGATTTTTATTGTCTTTTTTTATTTTTGCTTTAGAAAGTTTCTAAATTATGGTTGATGGAGACGTTATGACAAGTTATTGGTTTCGATTCATAAAAAATTTTGCAGAAATATTTAAATTTAAGAAAGTATTTAGAAAATATTTTTTTTATGTTTTATAAACATTAATAAACATAGAAAAAAATAATTAATTGATTAATTTAATTTAAATATTTTTGCAAAATTTTTTATAAACTGAAACCCTTAGTCCTCCTACCTTTTGGATAAATCTTCTTCTTTTATTTGAATTTATAGAAAATTTCACAAAACTTATGATATTGTGGAAGAAGGATTCAGTGGAAGCGTTTTATTTGTTTTTTTTTTTTTTTTAATCCACAAATATTTTTATAGAAAATTTGTTTTTAAAAATGTTTATCAATTTTTTTCTCTTGATTAATTTTTTTATTCAAATTTTATTTATTTATTATTTTGTTTTTAAGTATTTGGGTTTTGGTGCACCCACATCAGGTTCTTCGGGTCGTCGTGCTGCCCAATCTGCCGCCAGTCCCATGGACAATGATCAAGAAGAACGTGATAAATGTTTGACTAAAGTACAAGCCCGTGATCTCGTCGAATTCGGCATGATACCGGTAATTTACACTTATTTTCATTATACTTGGATTCTTTACTTGTTTTACATGTTTTTTTTTTTGCATTCAATTAAAGGAATTCGTTGGTCGTTTTCCTGTTATTGTGCCCTTCCATAGCCTTAACGTTAATATGCTGGTGCGCATTTTGACCGAGCCGAGAAATGCTTTGATTCCCCAGTATAAGGCTTTAATTGGTTTGGATCATGTTGATCTAACTTTTACCGAAAACGCCATCAAATCCATTGCCAAATTGGCCATGGAACGTCAAACGGGCGCCAGAGGTTTACGTTCAATTATGGTAAGTTGTAGCAGTAAAGTGATGCTGGTGTAATAAAAACTTGTATGTATTTGCAATAAATTATATTTATGTCCATTTTTAGGAACAACTTTTACTCGATCCTATGTTTGAGGTGCCTGGTTCCGATATCAAGACTGTTCATATAACATCATCCTGTGTTAAGGGCAAATCTGAACCGATCTATATACGTAATGAAGAGAATAGCGAAAATGCAACGGAGAATGATGATACTGAGGATAGTGAAACGGCTAAAGTTCGTGTTACACAATAAGTTTTTTGGTCTTACTCTTTCCCTCTCTCTCTCTCAGTTCAACACTCAGTTACTCCCTCCATCTGCATGATATACAGTTAATCACAGATCTTACTGTATATCAAGTTCTTAATTGTCTAAAATTCGTTTGTATTCAAACTACTATAAATAGTAGTAAGAAAATACAAACACTTTATCATGATTTTAAAATCCTGTGGACTTTTTTGAACAATTTGATTTAACTGTTGAGAAATCCTGGAGAGAAAGAGTTTTTAAACGTTTATCTCTTAGAGCCAATTAAAAGAAAGTTTCCTTTTTCTTTGTGACCTCTTCTTTGTTAGGTAATTAGTACAGACAAAATAAACAAATTTATTTCTCTAGATATTTAAAAAATTAAAAGAAAAAAAAACTAATTTTTGTTAGATAATCAAGAAAAAATATGTAAAATTATAAACAAACTTAAAAAAATCGAAATAATAAAAAATTAATAAAAAAAAAATAGTAAAACATTAAGAACATGTTTATTATTAAACTATATTTTAAAGGTTTAAAAACTATAATGTGTGAATGTATATATTTTTAAATAAATAAAATTAAAAAAAAAAAAATTTAAAATGTTTTATCGTCTATGTCAAGGCACTTTTATTTATCAGGTAGTCTTGTTTCGTCAGCTGATTATTTTTGTCTTCACTTATTTTAAATTTCAGCTGTCAAAGTCTATAGTTAAAAAAGAAATTTCTCTCCTCTCTCATTAATTTCAAATGTCAAACTTCATATACTATAAAAAATATAAACAAAAAAATTCTCTCCGAACTGCAATTACCTGATGAATTAATATGCCTTGCGTCTATGTTAAGAATCGGTGCAAGGTTTCATTTTGATTCCATTAAAAAGTTTTAACTATTTTCGAAATTTTATCAATCGTTGTCGTCATCGGTATCGTTGTCAGGAGAGCAATAAAATATTATAATGTTGTAACTATGCCGTTTTAACTGACACCTAAACACTATACATAGTTTATTTTCGAACTAATTAAGATATCCTTGAACGGTTTGATGAATAGATAGATGTATAACCAATAAAGGTTGAAAATTGTGTAATAAAAAAAATTGTAAAATTGCCACTTAACTGGTCGGAGCAGCGATGATATAGTGATTTTATGGGTCGATTATGGATAGCAACCAAACTTCAGTTACGTTGTCAGCTGGCAACTACAATTTCTTGGCTGCCAAATTTTCATATGAAATTGACCGCTGTTGGCCGGGTAGTTGCCATCTGTAATGTCTTTTTTGGCAACTGGCAACGTAACTAAGGTTCGCTTGCTATCCATAATCAACCCATTAATATTTGAGCCGGCCAATATCAAAGAGCTCTAGTATGACTCGAAAGATAACATTTTTGAATCAAGTTATTCACCACGCACAATAGTCTTGCTCAATACGAAAGTGAATGAACACTTATTTCGTATGTTTAAGGCATCAAAATAATTTTTCTTTTTATACCCTTCACACAGTGAAAAAGGGTATATATAGCTTTGTCATTCCGTTTGTAATTTCTACAATTTTCATTTCCGACCCCATAAAGTATATTTTTTCTGAAAGCTTATGAATAGGGGAGTCGATTAAGCTCTGTCCGTCTGACCGTCTGTCAGTGTGTATGTTGAAATCAACTTTTTGAAGCCTCCCGACATCGCTTGGACCCTGGTGAGGTATTAAAATATTAAAAATATTCGGGAGTAGATCGGTATTGAAAATCAGAAACATCGGTACATAAACAACAGAGATATGAGCAAAAACCCACGACCACCAGGTTTTTTCTCACAAAAACAACATTACAACAACAACATACAAGCCTGTATACTGGTTAGAGTAAACGTGGCATCGAATCCCAGCTGAGCCAAAAAAAATTTTTTTTATTTTTTCTATATTTTTTTTAATTTTTTTTTTTTATTTTTATTTTTTTTTATTTTATATATTATTTATATTGTTATTTTTTTTTAATTTTTTTTTTTTAATTTTTTTTTAGTTTTTTTAACACAAATACGTAAGTTTATAATTTTACAATGGGATGTTTTTATATATGTATGTTTTTTATATATATGTACGTATTTCATATGAGATGAATGGTGATACAAGCTATTGTTATTGCGTGAATACACGTTGTGAAGGGTATATAAGATTCGGCACGGCCGAATATAGCACTCTTACTTATTTTTCATTTTATATTTATTATTTATATTTTGAACAATTTTTTTTTACTTTTTTTTATATTTTTTTTTTAATTTTTTTTTTATTTTTTATTTTTTAACATACATACGTAAATTTTTAATTTTACACGTTGACTGCACGTTGTGAAGGGTACATAAGATTCGGCACGGCCGAATATAGCACTCTTACTTGTTTTTGAATGGATCGGCGCAGGCAGCTACGAAACTTGTTTAGTCTACATTTTATCCCGATAACTACGCAGACGAAGTCGCGGGCATAAGCTAGTTTAATATAAATACAAAACTAAAAATTGTAAAATGATATTAAGTTGAAAGTATAGACAATTTATTAAAACTATTAATAAGGAAAATGATAAGGATTGATACCAAACAATGTTTCTGTTATTATTGTTTTGAACTAGGAAGCATTAAAAAAATATATTGTTATGGATACATTATTTTTTGTAATTTAATTCCGATACTCGTTTCTTGATACTCTTGATATGGTTTATGATACATAAAACACTTAATTTGTAAAAAAAAACTATATTGTCGCGAGAACTTATTAGGCAAGTAATGTTTCAAGTTGATCCAACCTATTGAATACATAACATATTACATTTTAATATTAAAAGTACTTTTCAGTTTGTATACAGATGTATTAAAAAATTTATATGCAAAAGCTTTTCATTTTACACTTTTACAGAGCAACAGTTGACACTCTGATGACGTAAATACTTACATTGATAGAAATTTTCATTGTGATAGCATAATGATATTTGCCCAGATGATATTAATAATAGAATATCTATAGGCTTATAGGTCGATTATCGTTAGCAGATGAACTTAAGATTCGGTTGGTCGGTTGTAAAAAAAGGTATTCCGAAAGGCAACTGTCGTCCAAAAGCTGTAAATTTTTCAAACAAGTAAGGGTGCTATATCCGGCCGTGCCGAATATTATATACCCTTCACAACGTGTAGTCATGCAATAACAGTAGTTTGTATCACCATTCATCCCATATGAAATACGTACATACATATAAAAAACATACATATATAAAAACATCCCTTTACCTCACCCGGGTCCAGGCGATATCGGGAGGCTTCAAAAAGTTGATTTCAAGATACACACGGACAGCCGGACAGACTGACAGAGCTTAATCGACTCCCCTACTCACACGCTTTCAGAAAATATATACTTTATGGGGTCGAAAATGAAAATTGTAGAAATTTCACACGGAATGACAAAGCTATACATATTTACCCTTTTTCACTGTGTGAAGGGTATAATTTAAGTTATCACACTGTTCAAAAACGTATAATTTAAAATAATATTATTTTTAAATTTATCTTCTCCTTATGCTTCTAATAGCAGCAATAGGAACTACTAGTTTTATTTTAACATAAAAGTTAATAATTTTTTGAAAGAAGTAGGCAAGGCATCATCAGGTAGTCTTAATTCGTCAGCAGATTATTTTTTTTTTCACTTATTTTAAATTTCAGTTGTCAAAGTCCATAGATAAAAAACAATTTTCTCTCTTCCCTCATGTATTTCAAATGCCAAACTTCATATTAAAAAAATATAAACAAAAATTTTATTTTTGAACTGCGATTACCTGATAAATTTATATGCCTTGACTCAGTGTTTTTTTTATTACGCTTTTTTTTTGCGGGGTTGTAGTGCTTTTTGAAATTTCAAAGCTGGCAACGCTATTCATATGCTTATCCACCATTATCCACATTTTGAAAATAGTTCTCTTCAAAACAGAAAGTTTTCCAACACATCTCTCTTACGAGAACAATGTTTAGTTCTAAAATCAATATTAAATATTTTTAAAAAACATTTTCAAAATGTATTTATCTTTGGTTTTATTTTAATTATAAATTTAAAGTGTATCTTTTAAGTAATTTTCTGTAATAATTAAAAACTTTATGTTTCGATCTTAAAGCAAACAATAAAAAAAATCTCAAAATTTCGTTGTAAACTTAATTAAAGGGAATTTTACAAGGATCAATGTTTTAAGAATTAATTAATGGTTTTAGTCACTAAAAAAAGGGGGGAAAACTAAAAAATAAGTTTTTAAAGTTATTTAACTAAAATTCCAACTATTATTTTCTTTATTATTATTTTTTTTTTAATTTAACAATAAATTAAGGTTCTAGGTGATTTTCTTTTCTTTTTAGAAAAAAACAAGAATCAGTTGTTTTGTTAAAGTTTTTGTAAAGTTTTGAACTATAAATTCTAAGTTTTAAGACAAGAAATAATAAAATTGTTGTTGTTGTTTTTTTCTTTCTTTAAAAAGGTATAAAAATTGTATAATAAATATTAAAATTATAAATAAGTATGTGTGTGTATGTATTTGTATACGTAGGTGGAGTAGGTCGTTGGAAAAAGTAAACTTCATCATTCAATCACTCATTTTCCTCGGTTATCAGGAGTTCATATTCCTGGGCGGCAAAACGATCCCAATCGGTGGCCTGTAACGAAAAGTTCCATTCGATTAGTTTATTTTGAGGAAATTCAATTTTTCTTTTTAATAAAAAAATACATCAACGTACGTATTCATCCCTTTGTGAGGCAAACGGATCGCGTTGTTCATGATCGAGATATTTTTCCAAGTTAAAGAATGTGTCAAAGAAGACATGTGTCATTTTGCAATTCTTTAAATCGCCCAAAGTGACGGCATCTCGACGTTTGGGTTTAATCATGTCCAACATCTGAAAAATAAAAACACGAAATTATTTGCAATTATAGAGAACATTTTAAAAGCCTCTGCTAAAACAAACTTTATCAACATATTTTGAACGCGTCTTTAAAGACAGTTTGACAGTTGATGTTTTAGGGTTAGTAGGTGGCCTTAAACACTTGAGAAATTTTTTAGACAGACGAAAGAACATTTGAAATTGTCCAATAAATATAGATAAAATATACTAACGGTTATATCAAAATTAATGGTATTTTAGTTTGCCGGAACTTGTGCAGTAAAAAAAACCATTTGACAGTTGACACTTTAGTAATGTAACGACTTTGTTTGGGGTATACTCAGCCTTGTCCTGGGTTCGTTACAAGAAAAAAAAAAAATGAAACACGCTGTTCTGCCTTTAATTTCAGGTTAGTTTTATTATTAATTTCAGATATCTTACAATATATTAATTTAAATTAAATATACCAAATTGTGAATCTGTTCCTGTTTAACGCAGCAAATATTCGAAATGAATGCAGTGTTCACTAAAATGGCAGTAACTCATGAACCAATACACACACAGAGACCGTTGGTATTGACGTCACCTTTCATATGAACTTTTCAGAAACAAAATTAAATCAAACGCATTCCAGAGAACACCAATTACTAACACAATGCAACTTATTTTTATATATCTGTGGCTTGGAGCTAAAAGGGCTAATGTCAAAATATTAACTTTTGAGAAAATTGGAATTGAACTTTTACTTTTATAGGTGCTTTCATAGTGACATTGGCCAGCATTTTATTTATGAAGCTGTTCTGGGTTAAGTATGACTTTAGCTGTTTTACCATAATGAAATGAGCAAGAAAACAAATCTAATGCAATGATTAACTCAAAAGAGCAAAACAGTGACATTGGCCCTTTTCGCTCCAAGCCACAGATATATAGATATCTGCATTAAGTGTTTTTTATTTTTTGTTACTTAAATAAATCGTAACTTTTGGGACACCCTTATAAGTAGAGATTTAGCTTAAAAATATCTCTAATTGTAATGACATTGTAAAAAATTAAGTTTGTATATAAATTATTATTTTTTTTATTTTAATGGCGGTATTTATAGTCAGTAAAAGAATTTTTATATGTCTGTCTGTCTTTCTGTCTGTTTTCCTAAACCTAATAAGCTGAAAACTATTGGACAAATTCTGATAAAATTTAATATGCAGGTACCTTGATACCTGGTTTTATGTTAAAAATAATTTTTATTGCGATCTAAAACCTTATTTTCAAGATAAAATTGAAAATATAAAACAAAAACGAAAGTGTGCTATTTTAACAATTAAAATAATGCTCAAACGTTTGTGAAAACTAAAGGCATGTACAGACATTACAGAATGAGGAATACAAAACAATTTTCATTAAAAACAATAGAATAATAATTCTTTAAAAAAAACTGTTAAAAAATGTTGTTTAGACCTGTCCGGGCCGACTACTTTACAATAAATTTCTTAATTCATATTTTTTTTCTGTCACAAAAACAGGACAATAAAGATTTGATCGGAATTTTTTCTTTAATAAAAATTGTTCTTAAAAACAAAAATTTAAGAGATTTTTCTTAAAATGTAAAGTTTTTGAATTTCTTTTCTTTACCTGACACAGACAATCCTCAAATGGCAATGATTCAATGCCTATGGATTCCATACGTTGCTGTTGTTCCTCATAAAAATACTCCAGCTCATACATGGACAGCAGGCCATCACCATCGATATCCATACAACGGAACCAATACTCGATGGCGGTGGGGGTGCGTTTATCCTCCTCCGACAGTAGGAACCAAACAAAATCGGTATATGACATTTTGGGTTCATCGTCGGCATTTTTTTTATTATCCGAGCGTGTAACGCAACCCGAAAAGATGCGCTCAACAATGCGTGTAGACAAGGCATGATCACTGTGACGGGCCAAATCATCTTGACTAATAAGCAAATCATGATCTTTGTCCAGTTCCCAAAATTTACAATAGATCACATAGAAATGTTCGTAACTGAAAAAGGCCATAATCTGATTGATGTCATCCTCTTCCTCTAGCAGCGTGATGATCTAAAGAACAAATTTGGTATAATTAAATGATAAAGTCAAGTTCCTTAAACAATTTAAGTTTAAAATGTTAATTTTTTACCTCTAACAAATCGGATTTTTTCAATTCGGAAATGGAAATTTTACCCGACCAACTGCGATTAACGCTATAAAATATTCGTGCTATAACGGTGTGAACATATCTGGAATGAAATTCGGTTGCCTCTTTGAGAAACGCCAAACCCGGATGTGTGTCGACAACGTCTTGCACTAACGGCGCCAAGTCTTCGGGCAAGATATAGGAACGCATACGTTGGCCACGCGACAAAATGTATACAAAGCGCGAGGCATCATCATGGCAATACACATTCATTCTAAATTGTTTTGAAATAAAAATCAATTAAATTTTTAATTGAAATATGGTTAATGTATCAAAAAGCCTACTGTTTCCAAAATTCCACAAATCTTTGTCGTTCCACAAGACCCGAATTGTGCTGCTGGCAAAATACCATTACCGGCATGCGCCAGTAAAAAGGCAGACCACAGATTTTCAAAATACGCGGCAACTCGTCTTTGGTCACCTGATTATTGGGAAATGTATCGAACGCTGACAATATGCCACGTAGTGTACGCTCCAAGGCAATTGTGGGCTGGGGCTTGCCATGCGGAAAATAGAATCTATATAGAGGCAAAGAAAAATTAAAAAAAAAAACATTAAAAGATAAAAATTTTAGGCGTTCTGTTACCTGGGTATATAAACACTTTTGGTATTTTTGAATTCCTTTTGTATGGAGTTGTGTTCGACTGGCGGCGGAGGCGTGGCATGTAGTTTAACCTGTAAAAGAAACGGTAGTTTTGTTAACACTTTAAACAATTCGGGTCTCTTTGTAAAGAGATATTAAATGTTTTAATAAAATATAATTGAAAGTTTATGGAGATTTTTAAATTAGGACTCCCAGATGCCTTCTGTGGATTTAAAACGTTTATATCAAAATTATTTGCTAACACAAAATTGTATATCGTTTTCATTATTATTGATAGTTTTTTGGACGTTTAAGTGATTCTCGGATAATGCATAATCGACTCTCCTATTCATAAGCTTTCAGATAATATACACTTTATGGAGTAGGAACTGAAAATTGTAGAAATTTCACACGGAATGACAAACCTCTATAAACCCTTTTTTACTTTTGTGTGTAGGGTATAACAACACGTTTTTATACAGTCGTGTCTGAATATAGTGAACTAATTTTTGCAAGGCTTGTTCATAGTATCAAGGTTAAAATTTTTGTTAAAAAACTCGTTTTATTTACTAAAAATACATACATGTAAATGCAATAGCTGATTAGAAACAATTTGTACAAAAAAGGAAATATATGTACATATGTATTTAAGTTTAATAAAAGAATTGTTGTTGAAGTTGTTTTCAAAATTTTGTTCACTACTTATTAGAGTTTTTCACTATTTGGAGTACTCCATGCAAAAATTTTGGTGTTCACTATATCCAGACACGACTGTATTTGAGAGATAATAATTGTTATAACATCAGCCATATTTGTGCAAAATGCTAATAGATAAAATCGAATAAATAGAAAATGAAAAAACTTGAAAAACTCTGTTTATTGTATTTTATTTAAGTTTTGCGGAAAATTTAAAAAAAACATGCCAAGTACATACACACTTGCATAGCAATTCTAAATTAGATGTTTGATTTTATGCTAAAGTATTAAATAAATGATAATAAATCTTCTTCGCTAATAAAATTGTTCAACTTAAAATATACATACATTCATACATATATTATATATGTATGTATGTATGGATTTATGTATGTATGTATATGAATTAAAATAAAATAAATTTCGAAACTCTTTCAAAAAGAAACACACCCACGCATTTTATGGGTTTAACATGTCAACAGGCTTTTCTTACGCAAACGTATTAATATGTATTGGAAGTACATACATACATACCATCAAAAGTAAAAGTGCTACACTCGGTTGTGGTCAACTTTTTGTTTACCTACGATCAATTAGAAGCTACACATTGTAATATATTTTTTTAACTTTAGAAATTGTTGGCGAAGTCTGAAGCTCGTAAAATGCCATGTTATACCACGTTAGTTCAGTTTTCGTAAGTTCTATTTTAAGGAAGTCGGAGCTGAACGTTAAATTTAACTTGAGTTAATAAATCAAAGCCTCTCGAAACTGTATCACATTATAGATACACGGTGCCACACATTTGGTCGCATGCAAATATGAGACTTAAACTCTCGAAGTCAGATGAAAAGGTACGACTTGATTACCTTTAGCCGAGCTTTTAACCCAACTACAAATTACGACTAGTCTTCCCAGGAGGTTTCCTCTTGAATATATATGCGATTATACAGCGATTATCGCAGTTTAGAGGGACTTTATTTTAATTTTTGACATTTGAAATAAACGAAAGAAGAACAAGTAACAGTGCTATATTCGGCCGTGCCGAATCTTATATACCCTTCACAACGTGTAGTCATGCAATAACAATTGTTTGTATCACCATTCATCCCATATAAAATACGTGCATACGTACACGTTAGAATAAATGTGGCATCGAATCCCAGCTGAGCCAAAAAAATTTTATTTCACTTTATTTAATATATTATTTATATTTTATTATTTTTTTTTTATTTTTTTTAAATTTTTTTAAAAAATTTTTTTAGAAAAATATTTAAAAAATTTTTTAAAATTTTTTTTAAATTTTTTTAACATTTTTTTTTTAGTTTTTTTATTATTTTTTTCTTATTTTTAATATTTTTTTTTTTGTTATTATACCCTTCACACAGTGAAAAAGGGTATATATAGGTTTGTCATTCCGTGTGAAATTTCTACAATTTTCATTTCCGACCCCATAAAGTATATATTTTCTGAAAGCTTATGAATAGAGGAGTCGATTAAGCCCTGACCGTCTGTCCGTCTGTCCGTCTGACCGTCTGTCCGTGTGTATGTTGAAATCAACTTTTTGAAGCCCCCCGACATAGGTTGGACCCGGGTAAGGTATTAAAATATCAGAAATATTCGGGAGTAGATCGGTATTGAAAATCAGAAACATCGGTACATAAACAACTGAGATATGAGCAAAAACCCACGACCACCTCGATTTTCTTTTCATAAAAACAACATTACAACAACAACATACATACATACAAACGTGTATACTGGTTAGAGAAAACGTGGCATCGAATCCCAGCTGAGGCAAAAAAATTTTTTTTTAAATTTTTTTAAAAATTTTTTTTTTAATTTTTTTTTTATTTTTTATTTAATATATTATATATATTTTTATTATTATTTTTTTTTATTTTTTTTTTTTTTAATTTTTTTTTTATTTTTTTTTTGTTTTATATATATTATATATGTATATAATAATTTTTTTTTTTTTAATTTTTTTTTTAAATTTTTTTTTTTAAATTTTTTTTTATTTTTTATTTTTTTTTTGTTTTTTTTTAACATACATACGTGAATTTACTGTTATTGCATGACTACACGTTGTGAAGGGTATATAAGATTCGGCACGGCCGAATATAGCGCTTTTACTTGTTTTCTTTTGTTTGGTATGTTTTTTACATGTATGTATGTATGTATGTATGTATGTATGTATGTATGTATGTATGTATGTATGTATGTATGTATGTATGTATGTATGTATGTATGTGTGTATGTATGTATGTATGTATGTATGTATGTATGTATGTATGTATGTATGTATGTATGTATGTATGTATGTATGTTGTTGTTGTAATTGTGAAAAAAAACGAGGTGGTCGTGGTTTTTTGCTCATATCTCAGAAAGTTATGGGGCGATTGTGCTGAATTTCAATAGCGATTCATTCCTGGATATTTCCAAGAGATTGATACCATATACAGATCTGAGGAACATATAGTTGCTTCTAAAAGTTGATTTCAACCAACACACGGACAGACGGGAAGACGGACAGACGGTCAGGGCTTAATCGACTCCTCTATTCATAAGCTTTCAGAAAATATATACTTTATGGGGTCGGAAATGAAAATTGTAGAAATTACAAACGGAATGACAAAGCTATATATACCCTTGTGCACCACAGGTGAAGGGTATAAAAAGAATTATTTTAATCTATAGAGTTGTACAGCTGAAGTTCAAAAGAAGTAAGGAAACAAATAATCATTTGTTTCATAAATACTACGCGTTGAAAGAATATGCCTTGGGCCTTTCGTTATATAGAAATTTAAAAATATAAATTTAAGATTATGCCTCAAATGGAAGGTGACCGTTTAATAACCATTTTTCGTATTTAATATTTTAATGTTTTACAAGGTACTTATCAAGGCAAATTTATTCATTAGCTAACTGCAGTTCGGAGAGAATTTTTGTTTTTTAAAATTTTTATATTTGAAGTTTGACATTCGAAATAAGTGAGGGAAGAGAGAGAATTATTTTTTATCTATGGAATTTGACAGCTGAAATTTAAGTTCATTAAGGAAAAAAATAATCACCTGACGAATCAAGAATACCTGATGAATTAATATGACTTGGTACTTGTTATCATAAGGTATATGCATCACAACAAACACATGCATTTTGTTTTTGTATATAAATACATACATATGTATGTATGTCTGTATGTATCACACATTTTTTATTTTTCTCTTTAATTATAATAATTTTTTAAAAACCTCAAAGTAAAATTTTTTGTATTTTTTTGAAACGTTTTAAACTAACTGAAACTGCGAATTATTTATTGCAAAATAAAAATGATAAGTTTGACAACTGAAGACAAATTATTTAAAAAAGTTGGTATCACTGATAAATCTATATAAAGGGTCCGTTATATAACGTTTCTTTTCAACTAGTGCTTATTTCGTGAATGGTAACACTTAGCTCATGTCTGATTTGACAGATAATAAGTTTTATCCTGCCGCTGAACGAATATGGTTGTGTATAAGCTTGAACAAAGCTGGGAAATATTGCGACATTACTTTGGCCGACTTTGCCAAAAAAAGTCATCTTTTCAGATGAAGCTCATTTTGATCTTGACGGGTATGTAAACAAGCAAAATTGTCGCATTTGGGGCACAGAAAACCCGCACGCATACATTGAAAATCCGATACACCCAAAACGATTCACTGTTTGGTGCGGATTTTGGTCCAGAGGCATAGTTGGGCCATAATTGCTCTTCGAAAATGAGCAAGGAGTGGCCGTAGTCAATGGCGGTCGTTATCGGGCCATGTTGGACGAATTTTTGTTAACAAAAATTAAAGATGAGGAGGATATTGGCAATATTTGGTTTCAACAGGACACTTTTTTTTATAGCATTTTCAAAAAAAAAAAAAAAAGTTATTCGGCGGACCCTTTATATAAAAATGGTGTAAAAAATGTATAGTAATTCATAAAATGAGAACGGCTGGGCCCGATTTCTGTAAAATTTTTTGTCAGGAAAAGCCTTCCGGAAAAGTCGGAAAATTGGAAAATCGAGTTTTTGTATGAAATTTTGTGTGAAATTATTCCTTAATGGCTTTTCAAATGAAAAAATAGAAAGTTCTCAGCCAAAATCCGATAGATGGCATTATACGTTGACTTAGACTTTGCGCAATCTGACAGGTGTCATTTTGGCACCTACTGATTCCATTCAAATAAATCACATTGAAAATTTAAATATTTGTGTGGTATTATTACTCTAAAGTTTGTCTGAAGGGCGAGGCGAAGTTCGCCGATTCCGCTAGTTGTATATAAAAACCAATCAGCTGATTGGATACAAGTACCTTATTAATATACTCCTTGATGTTGTACAAACGTAATGAGACATTGAATATACACAGCTTTTTTAAACTTAAACACATACGCGTGTGTACGTGTGTACATATGTAAATACAAGTATAAATACGAGAAAAATTTTAAATTTTCTTTGAGTGAAAAATTAAATATAATTTTAACATTCTGAGTTTATTGACATTTGAATGGAACTAAAAAGAAAAATGAAATGATGTTAAAATATTTTAATAAAATTTAATTAATAAGAAATACAAACCAAATTAAAGTAGTATATCGTCACCTAAAATGCAAAACGTCTTAGCTAATATTTGAATAACTTTTTAGTTGAAATAAAATAAAAAATGCTCAAATTAAAAACATGTTTTTTAATGCCAATTTCCACAGTATAACATCGTGTAACAGCATTTTGTGGGCATGAAGCCCGGCTATTAATAATTCGAAGAATAAAATGTCCATTTGAAAAATATAGTTTTCCATATCATTGATATTTAAAAAAGTGATTATTCTTTATGTCTTAAATATTTTAATAATTTTTTTTTATAATATAAAAGGAAATATTTTTAAAAGTGCTTTTTCTTTGTCTTTTTATTGTAGCGAACTAAATTTTTGTTTTTCAGATTATTATACCCTTTACACGAGAATGTAAAAGGGTAAACATCTGATTGTCATTCCAATGTATTCATTGGCGACCTCATAATGTATATATATATATATTCTAAATTCATAAATATAAAGAAGTCGATTTTAGCTTTGTCCGTCTGTCGATCCGCATGAGCGTTGAAATCAACTTTTAGAAGCCCCCATATATCACACGGACTTGCATGCAGCATTAATTTAGCAGGAGTGTTTTCGAAAATATTGGTATTGAAATCCAACACAATCACCCCATAACTTTCCAAAATATGGGCAAATAAACATAACTGTCTCTGTTTTTTTCCTATAAAAATTAAAAATTTTCAGACCTAAGTTAATTTATTAACACCTTTGTTTCTTTTTATAGACTTAATATGCCTCTCAGGATATTCATTAAAAGTTATGGAAAAATTGGCCACTTATCGGCAAAATTATAGGCGCAAATTGTATTGAAAAATATATATATGTTTTTTAATACATCAAGTGGACACGATAAAGACATTAAAACGCCAGAAGTAGTCTCGAAAATCATTCCTGAGAAAAAATAACTGATCGGCTTAAAACTAACTGAGACTTAAACATCAATTTACAACTGCCTTTCGGTGTTATTATGTTATTTTTAAAGGAAAATAATTTTTTCCAGGATTAGGAGTCAGTACGGATATCAAATAAAAGGGCTAGTTAAACGGAATATAATTTATTATAAAAAAAAATTAAAAATCCGTTATAGACGCCACGAAAAAATGGCGTACATTAAATTTACATATGGGCATTTCCACAGAAATGTCAACCGCAGCCAAAAAAAGCAAAGTCTTAAAAAGTATTTTGTTTTTACATATTTTTACAGTGAATCTATAAAATTTATGTAATATAAACAAATTTTTCATTTATTCATAGCATATTTTGAAATATTCGAATGCAAAGTCGTACAAGTGCAAAAGTTCTGTTTTAAACATTTTCATTGGATGGTTAGTTGAGATTAATAATCTTAATGAGAGACATTATGCACTGATATTTTTTCTTTAAAATATCGGTTAACATTTAAAGTATATAAGGAAAATATAAAAGGAATGATGCGATTACCAATTACGGTAAATTTTGTTTTGCTTTACCGTATATTTCGTTGTAGCGTGCGACATTGAAATAGAACATTTTTTATCAGTGAGTCGAAGGTATGTGTACAATGCTTGCGAATCAAATTAAAAAAAAAATCTGGAAAAGAATCAGCGCTTTGCTCTCTTTACGAATTAAAATTTGTAGCGTGCGACATCATAAGTGTATAATGTATAAATTCCAAATTATTTTTGTTTCTAAAATGTCTTTATTTGAATATATAAATACAAAATATAATATTTGTGAATGTAGATGAGCAAAAATAATGGGGAAAAAATAAAGCCAACTGCAAACGGTGGAGAAAAGGGTTAAAAAATGATGAAACAAAATTATAAAATTATAAGTTAAAAAAGGAAAGAATGCAGAAAGCTAGACAGTCGTGGGAAGCACTGGCTGAAGGTAAAGAATATGTAATACAATCGCATTAGATAACGGGAGAGGCGCAAACAACTTTTAGAACATGAAATGCCATACACACGTTAAAGCAGGAAATGGCAGGAAGTGAAAAGCATTCCAGGTATATCGTTTTGTTGCGATGGCGAAAGCTAAAAGCTTATTTGCTTATTTGCCATTAGTAATGCAATTGTCAGTTAAGATGCATAGAATACACGTATTTTTTTTTCTTTATTGAGGTTATTTTGTTTAGTTTATAATTATTGTTGTGCAAATTAATATATTTGGGTGATACACAAGGTGTCTTATCATGTCATATTGTCATATTGTTCTGAAATTTTACAATGGTTTAAAAATGTTGTTGTTGCTTTTTAAACAAAAAGTGTCTTTTGAACTTTGTACGCTATGTTTATTGTGCTGTCGTATTTAATAAGCAGAGACCTGTGCTAAACGGCTAAGCCAAGCCGCAATAGTTTTTGTAAGCCTTCGCCGTTCATTGTATAATTTTATCAGGCCGACATCCGAATTTAAGCGCAGTTGCTACTTTTTGATAACAAATCACTGGTGGCGTCAAATAAGATCGGCTAAGAACTCTGCTGTTTGTGTTTATCAAACAAAATTTAATTTATTTGTGATTAATTTACTTGAGTCTGCCATTACAACATCTAAAATGTACTTTTCGCACAAACTGGCTATTATTTTGTTTTTTTTTTTTCAATTGCTTTTGGCATTATGAAGGAAAATATTTATTTTTACAATTGTTTTACATCAGCTGATATAAATTCAAAATAGCACACTTAATTATGAGGGGTTGTTCACAATAGTCTTAATTTTTCATTATTATTATTATAGGACATATGATTTTATGACACTATTGTAAATCCCCCAATTGAATATATTCAAAATGATTTATTATCATTTTGTGCAAGTCTAATTATATAAAAATTAAAAAAAAATAAACTCAAAAAGTATGATGAAACAAAATGTCGCATGCCACATGTCGCATGATTTAAATTAATTAAAAAAACAACTTAATATTTATAAATAAAATAAATAACATTATTAAGGTACATAAATGCATAACATTTTAAAATTATTCGCATACAAATATTCCTTCAGCTATCGATTTGTTTACTTTGAAAGCGACTTTTATTTTTGTCGCATGCGAATGTCTTGGTTTTCTGTAATTATTCTGAAAACGAACAATTGGTTAAAGTCAAACTTAGCACTAATCATAGTGCTAATCAAGTGCTATAAGCTTCGCGTTTTGTCAAAATAAAATAATGTTCTTGCGTAAAACAAAATAATGTTAAATGCGTACGAATGTCACATTCGACATTGGAGAAATGCCCATATGGTTTGAATCAAGTATTTGAAAATTAACCCCACTTCAACCCCCCAAATATTGGTATAAAATGAAAGTGTTTGATCAGCAGAATACAGTAAACTATGAAAAATTTTAAATCCAAGATGGTGTTCTAAATAAAATGTCGGATATATGGGTCATATATGTATATATATATATTAACCCTTTGTAGCCTTTGACTCCCACAGTTTTGATATCAATTGCAAGACTTTGACCAGTAAAATATAGTAACCTATGAAAAAGTGTAAAATCCAAGATGGCATCTAAAACAAAATGGCGGAAATTTTTTTCTTAACCCCTTAATCAATATGGGGATCAAATGAAATGGCTTGACTAGTAGAATACAAATCCAAAATCAAAGTTAGTGGATATAAAAAAGGAAAAATGGCGTATATCATTAAATCTGAAATCTAGGTTACGCTGCGGTCATTATACCTATGTACATTATGGTGATGGGGATTATCAGATTTGTCACGGCCAACTTGTTCATTTTCATATTGATACAAAATGTTAAAAAAAATATTTTTCATTTTGTCTCCTTACAAATTTTAAATCCTAAAAAAGGATAAAAAGATCTGTTTTACTTGGCTTGATCTATAAATAAATTGCCATTTTAAATTTTCCATGTCTATTGAAAACAAAAGTTGATTTTCGTTACACGGTGTAATTGATAATGAAATAGCTTTTTGTGTTCAATATACATATTTTGTTTGATGATATTTATTTATTACAGAAATTAATAAAAAAGTCAATTTTAATTTTTTTTTGTTAGTTAAGGCGTTTTGCTGTTTATGTAACGATACATACAAAAATATTCATATATTTTATTTAATCAAATATCTGTATTCAAAAGGAATTAAAGAAAATGTATAACAACCAAATAGCTTTTAAAAGAAAATACAAAAAAAAAACTCAAGCATTTCTTAATCAAACTCGAAAATAATTAATTTAAATTGATTTATTATTTTGTAAAAACAAAGATGATTTTTTTAAATATGTATGTATGTATGTATTTACGTGTTTGTTGAAAAAAAAAAAAAACTTAGTATAAACAATATATCGATGGTCGCAGGTAAAAAGGCCCTAACTAGTATTTTTTACGAAATTAAGTTCTTCAGTGTGATTTAAATACATTTGTGTGAAAAATTCACTTCGACACGAAAATTTAACGCAATATGTAGTATCAAAAATAACAGTTTTTTAAGCAATTGTAAAAAAAGAAATAACATTGTGAAAATGCAATCTGTTACGTTTTTGCCTTCTCCTGTAGAATTACAATTATTTGAGTTAGAACCTTTCTAACTGTGATCAACGATATGTACGCAGATACATAAACGTTTTTATACCCTTCACCTGTGGTGCACAAGGGTATACATATATAGCTTTGTCATTCCGTTTGTAATTTCTACAATTTTCATTTCCGACCCCATAAAGTATATATTTTCTGAAAGCTTATGAATATAGGAGTCGATCAAACCCTGACCGTGTGTTGGTTGAAATTAACTTTTAGAAGCAACTATATGTTCCTCAGATCTCTAGATGGTATCAATCTCTTGGAAATATCCAGGAATGAATCGCTATTGAAATTCAGCACAATCGCCCCATTACTTTCTGAGATATGAGCAAAAAACCACGACCACCTCGTTTTTTTCACAACTACAACAACAACCTACATATGTATATACTGGAGGCTAATTACCGAAGTCGTGATCGAAATAATTTCGCATTGAATTTAATATAGATGGTACGAAATTTTCTGATGATTAAACTCGATATGAAACGAATCGATTTTTTGTTTTAGTGTTGGAAAGAAAAATTCGAAAAAGTTATTCACCACTGAAAAAATTCAAAAGATTTAAGAATGAATGTAAACAATCATATTGTTACAGATTTATTTTTAAGTAGCTTAATTTACATTATAATTTATTTTAGTTGTAGTAGTTTAAGTTACTGTAGTTTTATTTGTATTAGTTTATTTCACTGGTTGTTCGAAAATGATGTTTGTTATTATGTGTAGCATACTTTTAGGCACTTCTAATATTCGTGCATATTACTTAACGTCGTAATTTAAATGTAACGGTTTTCGAATGTACTAGAATGTACATACGAGAACTTTGTCGAATGTTACCGAACACCACTATGCTACTATAAATAGCCGAACAACACAGCTAACATAATCAGTATTACAGTAGAGCTTGTAAGGTGCGTATCAAAGTGTGTTTGATAATAAAAGTGTATAACCATAAGTGTAATAAGTAAAGTGATATAAAAGCAATCTTTGAGTGTGTTTAAGTAAATAAAGTGCTCTTAATTTTATAACGAATTTCAACTGTTTTTAATTGCAATAAAAGAACTCAAGAGGTTTATTTAAAGGAAATAATCCAACGTTTATAAAAGGCATAAACGTAACAATATGTTTAGTTTGCAAGAAACCTTAAAAAGTGATAGAAAAATTAAAAACAAAAATTTTGCAGTCAATTTGAAAAATGGATCCAAGTTTTGTTTTTTTACTCTTCGTCTTCTGATTCAGAAGATTAATGTACTATAAATTTAATAAGAAAACGAATTCGCAACACCAGTTATCCATTAAGTTTGCCGAGCATTGAGTAAATTTCAATTAGCTTGAGCTGTACTTAGTAAAATTCCTTCGGCCAAGTCGCTATGTTCAGATATAAATTCTGCAAGAATGTGCTTTTGACTAAAGTTACTCTTTGTTGTATTTGACCTATTAATAAATAAGAATTAATATATTAGCAAAACCAAGTAAGAGCGCTATATTCGGCCGTGCCGAATCTTATATACCCTTCACAACGTGTAGTCATGAAATAACAGTAGTTTGTGTCACCATTCATCCCATATGAAATACGTTGATACATATATAAAAACATTCCATTGTAAAATTATAAATTCACGTATGTATGTTAAAAAAACGAAAAAAAAAAAAATTAAAAAAAAAAAATTTAAAAAAAAATTAAAAAAAAAAATTTAAAAAAAAATTAAAAAAAAAATTATTATATATAATTATAATTATTATATATAAAACAAAGAAAAATTAAAAAAAAAATTAAAAAAAAATAATAATAAAAATATAAATAATATATTAAATAAAAAATAAAAAAAAAATTAAAAAAAAATTTTAAAAAAATTAAAAAAAATTTTTTTTTGGCTCAGCTGGGATTCGATGCCACGTTTTCTCTAACCAGTATACACGTTTGTATGTATGTTGTTGTTGTAATGTTATTTTTGTGAAAAAAAAATGGAGGTGGTCGTGGGTTTTTGCTCATATCTCAGTTGTTTATGTACCGATGTTTCTGATTTTCAATACCGATCTACTCCTGAATATTTCTGATATTCTAGTACCCGGGTCCAACCTATGTCGAGGGGCTTCAAAAAGTTGATTTCAACATACACACGGACAGACTGACAGGGCTTTATCGACTCCCCTATTCATAAGCTTTCAGAAAATATATATTTTATGGGGTCGGAAATGAAAATTGTAGAAATTTCACACGGAATGACAAACCTATATATACCCTTTTTCACTGTGTGAAGGGTATAAAAATATATTTTATTCTTACATTTTCTTTTTTTTTTTTTTTTTTGAAGAATTTTTTTAAAAACATAAATTCGATTAGTTATTTGCTAACGAAGAAAAACTCTCAAGGTTGCATTCGAACGTAAGCTTGTTATCGACTAACATCATTAGAAATTTCGAAACATGTTACTCGATAACGAACGACAGAATCCAAAAATTAAAAAATTTCGCAAGCTCGAATAAATTTCGCTCGTGATCGACTGCGGTAATTAGCCCCCTGGTTAGAGTAAACGTGGAATCGAATCCCAGCTGAGCCAAAAAAAATTTTTTTTTTTTTATATTATTTATATTTTTATTATTTTTTTATATTTTTTTATTTAATTTTTTTTAATTTTTTCAAAATTTTTTTTTTTAATTTTTTTTATTGTTTTTTTTTTGTTTTTAATACATTTTTTTTTCTTGTAATTTTTTTTTTTAATACATACGTAAACTCAATTTATAATTCTGCAATGGGATGTTTTGTATATGTACATTTGTACGTATTTCATATGAGATGAATGATGATACAAACTACTGTTATTGCATGACTACACGTTGTGAAGGGTATATAAGATTCGGCACGGTCGAATATAGCAGTTTTACTTGTTAATATTTATAGATATGATATGATTCTAGAGATATTCGTAAAAAAGTTTGGACAAATCGGTTACTAATCGGTAAAGTTATAGGCCAAAATATTTTTGAAGAAACATATATGTTCTTAAAATTTACAAATGAAAATCGAGGTTTTTTATCTTCTTGACAATCGAGAGAGTCAATATGGGTATCAAAATAAAGGGCTTAGCTTACGTGCTATGGAACACTATAATAAAAAAAAGAGCCATTATGATCGCCACTACAAAATGGCTGGCAATAAATTTATATATACATGGGTCAAATATGGTATTTGAAAATGTAACTCTTTAAACCCATCTCAATATTGATAAAGGGTGTTTTTTTACAGGTTTGTTTTTCGAATAGAGGTAAAACTGGCATTTTGTGGTCAAATCTGGCAACTCTAATGTCTTTTATGTTCAGTTTGGTTTGCCATTTCATCATGAACAGGTTGACAAAAGAACAACGCTTGCAAATCGTGCAAATTTATTTCGAAAATTGAGATTGATCTCGATGCTGATTTTCATCGCAAAATTTTGTTCAGTAATGAGGCTCATTTTTGGTTGAATGGCTACGTCAACAAGCAAAATTGCCGCATTTGGAGTGAAGAGAATCCACATGCGACCCTTGAGACGCCATTACATCCACAAAAACTGACTGTTTGGTGTGCTCTATGGGCTGGTGGAGTCATTGGGCCATACCTCTTCCGAAATAATGCTGGAGAGGCAGTTACCGTTAATGGAGACCGGTATAGAGCCATGATAACCGACTATTTTGTTCCCGAATTGGATGGCATGAATGTGGATGAGTTGTGGTTCCAACAAGACGGCGCTACATGCCACACAGCGCACGCCACAATCGATTTATTAAAGGAAACATTCGATGAGCGCATAATTTCGCGGAATGGACCTGTCAATTGGCCACCAAGATCGTGTGATTTGACACCATTGGATTATTTTCTTTGGGGATATGTGAAGTCGCTCGTCTACGCCAACAAACCAGAAACGTTAGGGGAATTGGAAGCCAACATTCGTGGCGTTATTGCCGACATACGGCCCCATATGCTCGAAAAAGTGGTTAAAAATTGGACCTGTAGAATTGGCTTTATTCGAACCAGGCGCGGCGGCCACATGCCTGAAATCATATTTAAACATTAATGGCATAAAATTATCCTTCCAATAAAGCCAAATTAATGGTCATTAAAACGATTTTCTTGTGTTTTATTTCAATTCGAAGTCCTATACCACTGAAAAAAACACCCGGTATTACATAAAAAGGCTTGACCAGTAAATTTCAGTAAACTATAAAGAAGCAAAAATCCAAGATGGCGTTGTAAATAAAATGGCGAATATATGGGTCAAATATAGTAATAACTGATTTGTCCCTTTTAACCCCCACAATATTGGTATCAAATAAAAGGCTTGACCAATAGACTACAGTAAATTATTAAAAAAAAATTAAAACCCAAGATGGCGGATGTTTTTTTCTAAACCTAGTAGAACACAGTAAGCTATGTAAAAATTCAAAAATCAAAGGTGGCGTCGAAAATAATAAAGAAAAATGGCGTATAACATGGAATCTAGGCTAAGATATGATGCGGTCATTATAATTATGCACATAATGGTGAAGGGCATTAGCAGGCCGAATGTATTACTCTTAGATGTTTTTTTACTTAAATTAAAAAAAAAAATACATAAAACAAAAAAACGTGAAAAACGTTCTAGTAATTAATAAAAAAAAATGAGAGAAACCAAAATCTTGAAAATGCAAAATAAAATCTTAATATTTTTTTTTTCGAATTTCGCACTTATATTAGTTCAGAACACCATTTCCAATTCGAATAATATTAAATAATATTAAAATTTATCAAAAATAAATAAGAAAAAAATAAAAATATAAAAATTTTCAAACAAATTTTTTACAAAAAAAATAATTTCAGGACAATATTTTATTCAATAAAATTAATAAAATATCTTTTTTATAAGCTAGAAATTTATCGGCATATTTTTTTATAAACCCAGCAAAAAAAAATTTTTCATTATTTCAATGTGAATAACATTTTTCATGACTTCTAATTCACACGTCCAAGAGGAGGCATAAACAATGACTTACTTCTCCAAAACCAAAATAGTTAGCATTTAAAGATGTGCTTTAAAATACATGCAAAATATCTTAGACAATTCATGTAAACCAACAAACATTATTAACTCATGAAACATGAGTTTCTTTTAATCTGCTTTGAATGCGTTCTATAAACTCATTAGAATGAAGTGGATTTTGTTAATGTATTCATATAAACAAATGCTCTCCAATGACACGTTAATGTTAAAATCATGCATGTTTCACCTAAATTGAACCACTTCATCATGGATTGAACTCATGCATTCACTATTTCTTTTTGCATGTCTTTTTTTGCTGGGAATATAAAGTTAAACGTTATCAAAGAAGAAATCACCACGAAAAATTTATTGTTCAATGTCTTTGATTAAAATATTTTGGAAAATATTATGTTTTATCCTTAAGCAACTTTTACTACTTGATATATATTTCAAAGAACATTTTTATATCCTTCACCTTTATCGCTTTGTCACTCCATTTGAAATTTCTACAATAATCATTTTCGATCTTCATTTCTGAAAGCTTATGAGTCGATTGAGCAATGTCGAATTGTCCGTATTTTAGTTAAAATGAAGTTTAAGGAGCCCACACATGTAGCACAGCTCTGTATGTGTTATTAATCTTTTGGAAATATCTATGAATTAATAGCCATTGAAATCCAGCACAGTCGTCTTACTTCCTAAGATATGAGGAATTAACCATGCCTGCCTCTATTTTTTTTTTCATATTTTTACTATAAAAATCAAAATTTTTCAACGCTAGAATAATTTACATATATGTAGACACGTTTGCTATTGTATTTTTTTATACCCTTCACACAGTGAAAAAGGGTATATATAGGTTTGTCATTCCGTGTGAAATTTCTACAATTTTGATTTCCGACCCCATAAAGTATATATTTTCTGAAAGCTTATGAATAGGGAAGTCGATTAAGCCCTGTCAGTCTGTCAGTCTTTCCGTCTGACCGTCTGTCCGTGTGTATGTTGAAATCAACTTTTTGAAGCCCCCCGACATAGGTTGGACCCGGGTAAGGTATTAAAATATCAGAAATATTCGGGAGTAGATCGGTATTGAAAATCAGAAACATCGGTACATAAACGACTGAGATATGAGCAAAAACCCACGACCACCTCGATTTTTTTTTCACAAAAACAACATTACAACAACAACATACATACATACAAACGTGTATACTGGTTAGAGAAAACGTGGCATCGAATCCCAGCTGAGTCAAAAAAAATTTTTTTTAAATTTTTTTAAAAATTTTTTTTAAATTTTTTTTTTTATTATACCCTTCACACAGTGAAAAAGGGTATATATAGGTTTGTCATTCCGTGTGAAATTTCTACAATTTTCATTTCCGACCCCATAATGTATATATTTTCTGAAAGCTTATGAATAGGGGAGTCGATTAAGCCCTGTCAGTCTGTCCGTCTGTCCGTCTGTCCGTCTGTCCGTGTGTATGTTGAAATCAACTTTTTGAAGCCCCCCGACATAGGTTGGACCCGGGTAAGGTATTAAAATATCAGAAATATTCGGGAGTAGATCGGTATTGAAAATCAGAAACATCGGTACATAAACGACTGAGATATGAGCAAAAACCCACGACCACCTCGATTTTTTTTTCACAAAAACAACATTACAACAACAACATACATACATACAAACGTGTATACTGGTTAGAGAAAACGTGGCATCGAATCCCAGCTGAGGCAAAAAAAATTTTTTTTTAATTTTCTTAAAAATTTTTTTTTAATTTTTTTTTTATTTTTTTTTATTTTTTATTTAATATATTATTTATATTTTTATTATTATTTTTTTTTTAATTTTTTTTTTTTATTTTTTTTTTATTTTTTTTTTTGTTTTATATATGTATATTATATATATAATAATTTTTTTTTTAAATTTTTTTTTTTAAATTTTTTAAAAAAATTTTTTTTTTTTCGTTTTTTTAACATACATACGTGTACGTATTTCATATGGGATGAATGGTGATACAAGCAACTGTTATTGCATGACTACACGTTGTGAAGGGTATATAAGATTCGGCATGGCCGAATATAGCACTCTTACTTGTTTTTTATTTAATATATTATTTATATTTTTATTTTTTTTTTTAATTTTTTTTTTAAATTTTTTTTTTATTTTTTTTTTGTTTTATATATATTATATATATAATAAATTTTTTTTTTTAAATTTTTTTTTTATTGTTTTTTTTTTTTTGTTTTTTTAACATACATACGTGAATTTATAATTTTACAATGGGATGTTTTTATATATGTATGTTTTTATATGTATGTACGTATTTCATATGGGATGAATGGTGACACAAACTACTGTTATTGCATGACTACACGTTGTGAAGGGTATATAAGATTCGGCACGGCCGAATATAGCACTCTTACTTGTTTATATTAAGCCTGTGGGCCTATTCGTAAAAACCTTAGACAAATCTGTCACAAAGTTATAGGCAATAAAAAATTTGTCTTAATATATATTTTTAATTAATATGTCAAGTTACTAAAGCTCCTAATTATTTTTTTGGAGACGCTAAAATGAACGAAAATACAAGCTGCAGTCTCAAAAGCTATTGCTAAGAAAAACTGGCAAATCGCTTTTAAACTAACTGAGATATAAGCGCAAAAATACAACTGTTTCAGTGTTTTTCCTAAAACATACAAACGAAAATCGATTTTTCAGCATCTGGAAAACATAGAGGAGCAATAGCAAAATATAATACACATTAGAAAATTTTAAATTCAAGATGGCCGCCACTGCCAAATGACGTATAATAAATTAATATATGGGTCAAATCTAGTAATTCAGAATGTATCTACATCAATCCCTCAATATTGGCTTCAAAAGAAAGAACATGAGCAGTAGAATTTAAAAAAATTTTAAATTCAAAATGACATCCATAATAAAATGGCGACTATATGGGTCAGATAAAGAAATTACAGATTTGCCCCATTGGCGTAGCAACAAAAACTTTTTTCTGCTGGAGGGTGGGGGTCGTGGTATTTAAATTCTCTAAAACAATTCTGGGGGGCATTGCAACCCCCAGCCATTGATCAAACATCCTTATATACAACATGTACATTTTGGACCATTGAATAGTATTTGGTGAAAATATTTATCTTTTGATAGTTCATTTATAGTTTCTCTAGTAAATGGTGTTTTAAAAGAAAAGAAAAAATTCTGTTTTTATTTCTATACTTTTTTTCTATTTGATTTTTCTTTTTTGCTTAATTAAAAGTGATTGCGAAAATTAAAAATTCACTTGCATACGCTTAAGTAATTTGTTTATTTATTTAAAATAAATTCAAGAAAATATTTACATAAATACAATGTTGTTTTTGCAATTGTTGTACATTAAAAACAAAAATGTAAATTAAATTCGAATTTATTTATTTATTTTTGTTTCGCAGGGTATCCCAACTTTCAAATTAGAAATCACTGTTATATTTCTGTGGCTTGGATCTAAAAGGGCCAATGTCAAAATATTTACTTTTGAGAAAATTAAAATTGAACTTTAACTTTTATAGATGCTTTCATAGTGACATTGGCCAGCATTTTATTTATGAAGCTGTTCTGGGTTAAGTATGACTTTAGCTGTTTTACCATAATGAAATAGAGCAAGAAACCAAACATAAGGCAATGATTAACTCAAAAGAGCAGAAAAGTGACATCGGCCCTTTTACCTCCAAGCCACAGATTTAAAAGTGTGTGTTTTTGTAATGTATTAAAATAGTTCTGGGGCCAAATCACGGCATTCGATTACGATCGAAATTTTACTCGAACGATCAAGTTCGCTGCGCTTTAGGTATAGAGATTCTAATAAGTATGTGCAAATTTCGATCACGTTCGAATGCCGTAATTTGCCCCCTGGATAAAACTCCCATCAATTTTGGCATTTAAAAAGCATAATATCCCAGTGGTAAAAGTCAGCAATGATTTGTATATCAGTCCTTACGGAAACCGAATTTATACCTAATTTCAGATTTTTAATCTCATTCTACCCTGTCTGCCTTTTAAAAGGCCTCTAAACTCCCATCTGAAAATCCAAATGCAAACATTTTGTTAAGATTAAAAAATCACAAGAGCCTTTTAACAGGTCTTAACATAAAGAGTTTCAATGGGGCCTTCTAGAAGAGTTCTTCAAACGAACATTTAATTAATATAAATTTTAAATAATGGTGTAGTGGTTAGAGTGCGAAACTTCAAAAGCAAAAGAAACCCAGCTGAGTCAAGAACAATTTTATAGAGCTTGATACTGAAATTGATATGTAAAATGCGTATTAAATTTGTTCAGTATGTGTGAGGTGAGTACACTCTAGGGTGATCGATTCGGTTTTAAAACCGGTGGAAAACCCGGTTTTTTACTCTTTTAGCTGGCGGTTTTTTAAAAATGTTAAATTTTCGAATGTCGAATACACCGGTTTTTTTATTCACAGAAGCCATTTTTTTTTCATTGTTAGTTTTATGTTCATTTGTCTTTGTAACCAAACGTACCATACAAATTTCCAAAAATCTGAAAATTTATTAAATACTCTTTCATATTATTGTAAGAAATTTATTTGTTGTTTCAAAAACAAATGTTAAATAAGAAAAAAATTTTTAGGCTTAAATATTATTTGTTTTAAATGGAGAGAAGGTATTTTATACGTTGTTGCGCTTATAATTTGCTGTTCAGTTAAGTTTTTTGACCAAATTATTGTACTTTGCAATACTTTTTGATCTCATTTTCGAATTTCATAATATTTTGCTTCTACGAAATCTAGCAACTTGTTCTAAAGGCTACCCATGGCTTAAATAAAATCTCTGATAACATATGACTTGTATACTAAAATAGTTTGGCACACAAAGCGTCATTATTACAACTTGCCTATAAAGTTAATGTTAATAAAAGGTAACTTTGACTACCGTGAGCAGTGAAATGACTTTTTTAATATTTTTCATTATTACAACCTCCTTGTAAGAAAGAATTATATTTTATGTATTCAACCGGTTAACCGGTTTTTTCTAAATTTTCAAAAAAGCAACCTGTTTTTTTAAATTCTAAATTTCAAACTATTTGAAAACCGGTTTCTTAAAAATGTCGAATAATCGATCACCCTAGTACATTCACTCACTTTTCTCTTACAACAACTAGTATAAAACTATATACAAATAAACTAGTTGGTTTTCTAGGACAACCTTATGTTAAAATCGATAGTTTAATATGTGAAAGAAGGACAGATATGTAAATGGTCTGAAGTTAGAAGGAACTTGTATATTTCTAACCACATATTTACTAGTTACTTTATCTGCAGGGTATTTTCTGACTGATATTTTAACTGTGTGTGTTTTGAAAATTGAAAATAAAAACCAAGAATATTTTAAAAGTAAATGAAATATTTATACAAGGCGATAAGTTAATGCCTGCCATTTTTTGTGTAATTATTTCCAGCTGCTACGTAGTAGGTGGTCCATCAAAAAAATTGATCTTTATCCAACACTCGTATGGCCCATGATTTGCAAACATTGATTGTTTGTTAGTCTATTCGTGATGAAATGATAAAACTTACTAATCATTTTGGTATTGCCATATTCCACAAAATTTTTTTTTACACTGAAAAACTAAAACGAAAAAAAACACCCTTTATTTTCAATTCAATAGTATTCTAGTCAAATTAATTTTAAGCTCCCAATCACCCGAAAAGTTAGGTTTGTTAAAGCATAGATAACGAATAGTGCATAAAGTGCAAATAAGAGGCGCAGAAAATATTAAACTCTATATACCAGTTATATATAATGGCAATGATGAGCAAATGCTTATTCGCCCGACACTAAAGGCCATGTCAGATAAAACTTCGTCGCTTTACGTGACATTTATAACTTTGACAGAAAAGCGCGAGCGAAAGAGTGTATGTCACAATGAAAACTTTGACTTTTACGCATTGTTTGTTTACCTATAAAGTTGGCAATTACTTTTCCAAGTTTTTCACTATTATTTTATATCAAATAAAAATATTTTTAAATAAAAGCTAAAAATCATATTTTATATTAGTTCTTAAAACTAATTAATTTTGCGTTCGCATTTAAAAAGAAAAAATTTAAGAAAATTTGTCATCGAATTGTCAAAGCGCGAAAAGATGAGAGTTGCCTAACTTCAAGCTTCGCGCTGCGTTGAAAGTGCTTTATGTGACATGTTTCATATGAGAACAGCTATTTCATCTTAAATGTCAAAGCGAATTTCTAACGTAACGCGAAGCAAAAGTTCTACCTGAAATGGTCTCAAGACTCAAGCCTTAACTGTCGGCTGCTGACAAATTTTTTAATGCACAAATGATGGCACATTTAAAATTTGCATTGAATTTAGGGACACCCCTAATGATTAATTAATTAAAAATGACATTAAGCAATTTGATAAAAATATTGCAATAAATTAAAAATATATAATTTTAACTAGAAGATGATGACCTCTGACATGCCTAATAACAGAATCCGTTCTCATAAAATAAATAAAAATTTCTTGTCATTATCATTTACATTCTGCACACGTAAGTAAATACATATCGACGGCTTCATATAAAAAGGGCATAACTCGATTTTTTTCGAAATCGCTTGTTTAACGTTTCCTGTAGTTGCGAACAAATCACCCTTAAACATTTAGTAGGCTTTGGTGGAAAGTAACGGGTTCATAGCCACACAAAAAAGCTCTTACTCATTTTATTCTTTTAAATTTTATGCAGTTTTTTTCTTTTTGTTGTAAAATAATAAAACAAAAATCGAGATACGTTCTTTTTATGTTAAACGATTCATATGTAAGTATGTTTGTATATCATTAGTAAAATAATGATAAAGTAATACATAGAGAGATATTTTAAACAATAAATTTGTGCTATAGCTTGACCCTGACTTACTGATTAAATAGATATTTTATTTATCCGCTAAAAGATATGTACGTTAAATAATATCTATTAATTATGCATATAAATACACACATTTATCGGAGATATTTATATCTACTACCCTGCAGTTAAATTTTTAACTAGTTACTAGTTTGGGAAGGCCATTATATCGGTTGATTGATTGTGAGATTTGAATTTATAATGGCATTTACTGTTTGAAAATTATATCATGTAAATCTTGGCCACGACTACGTCTGAGGTGGTCCATTTGGAAGGTGCAATCTCGGGCAACTCATTCGAGCATAGCGACTGGTATCTCGCGAATAATACGAGAAATGTGGGCTTCTAAAGTGTAAATCATAGTTGGCTTCCTCCTCAGACTTTACATATCCCCTGCGAAAATAGTTCAAAGGTGTTATATCGCATGATCTAGGTAATCAATTTACCGTAGCAAAACGTGAAATTAAGTGCTCAGCAATATGATTGAACAAGAGAGCTGTATGGTCTTGTTAAAATCAGAGCTCACCGATACCATGCGCTTGAGTTTCATAAAGCACATAGTCCGTTAAAATGGTGCGAAAATGGTTAACAATATGACGGATGGCAAATACAACAAGTCAAGCTGCCGAGAACGACGACGAATCAATTCGCAACGGTCTTCGCGTACACTCTTAAGGCCATGCTAGATAAAACTTTTGTTTTGCATTACATATTCGCTTTAAAGCCAAAGATAAAATGTACGTACTTTTACGAAACATGTCACACAAAGTACTTTTAACGTAGCGCGAAGAGAAAAGTTAGGCAACTCTCATCGTTTAGCGCGTTTTAAAAATCAGCTGGTGTAATTTTTATTAATTTTGTGTTAAATTCGTATGTGATAATAAGATTTTATTAAACTTTTAGTAAATTTTAATTAAACTAAATATGAAAAATATTTTTTGTAAAAATTTCTAACCGCTGTTATGTGTAAACAAACAATGTTTAAGTGTTGTCAAAGTTTTTAATGTGACATAAACCTCTTGCTTTACGCTTTTTTTGTCAAAGTTATAAACTTCACGCAAAGCGACCTGGCCTTAAGTTACAGCTGCTATACGCTCTTCAAAACATGCTGGATTTGGTTTAACTGTGCGAGTATCGTCCACTAATATAAACTTAAACAAAAATTTGCGAATAGTATTGACAACAGTGGTTCCAGTAGGTGGATTATAATGATAATACAGTAATACAGCTAAACAATTTCGAGACGCTGCTGTAGTGTGAGTCTTTCCATGATGACTTGTCAAACGATACTAAACAAAAATAGTAAAACAGTTTGATATGAGTCATGCGTTATCTGTCAAAAAAGCCAATTCCAAATCAAACCTCACGATGAATCAACCCAATGCTAGTTATAACGATACTGTAGCAAGAGTGATAGATTCGTACTAGTTAAGATATAATACAAATAAGAAAGATGATGAAATATCGACTTCAGTTTTTTATATGTATCTAAGCTCTATTCAGGGTACACTAATACAAGTGGCGGTGCCAGCCCAGCTAATAATTTTTTTGTGTACCAATGTTTGTCAAACTCTTCAGTGCGAAGAATTGTCAAACTTCATATATAAAAAAAGAGAGACAAAAAATGCTCTCCTATCACCTTATGTAATTACACCATGGCTCTATCATTTCAACTCTTTCAGAATATAAAAAAAACAATAGAAGAGAAATCGCTCTAGTTTAAATAAATAAGCAGTTGGGCTCGTATGACAACCTAATGTTAAAATCGATGGTTTGATATATGAATAAAGAACTGATAGCTACCTAGTCTGAGGTTAAAAGCAACTAGTAGATTTCTAATTACATACTGCAGGGTAGTTCTACTATTCTTCTGTGTCTGTGTCTTACTGTACTACCACTTAACTTGTGCACAGCCATCGCAAAAGCGTAAATACTTATAGCAAAAGTTCATACCAAAAATTCAAATTTTAAGTTGAGTGTGAAAAAAAAATAAATATATTTCTGTATAGATTCGATTTTCAATAAACCTTGAAATTTAAATGTCCGTCTGTCTGTTTTTGTCTTCTTTTAAATATTAAAGGCATTCATTCAGTCTTTCAAAAATGCAAAATATTACAAGGTGGCGCAAAAGAAATCCTACTATCAGAAAATGCTACAAATTTTGCAATTGGCCCCTAATGTCAGTTCTGTTTTGACATTTGTGTAGTAAACACATGCAAAATACACGTTAATAAACAATGTTACGCTACACTGCTCCAGAACGCGGAATATTGGTGACTATTTATTTGACCAATAATCGGTCGGTGACTTTGGCACAACGTGAATTTCGTCGCAGATTTCCTAGCCGTCCAACGCCTACTGGTGAAACACTGCGACGTTTAGCCGCTCGCCTCGAAGAGACTGGTACAACACGAGATGCTGCCAGGAGTGGCAGACCCCGGAGTAGCCGTTCTGCAGAGAATATTGCTGCTGTAGCCGAGGATGTCATGGAAGCGCCGTTGACATCGACCAGACGACGTGCCACGCAAATGGCTATCAGTCGACGGTCTTTACAGCGAATTTTGGTACAAGATTTGAAGATGTTTCCGTACAAAGTCCAGACGGTGCATCAGCTGTTAGCTGCTGACCGCTAATTGGGTCTAACATACGCTCAAGCCATCCTGAATCACCACCAAGAGGAAGATGATTTTTCATCAAAAATAATCATGAGTGATGAGGCCCATTTCCATCTTAGCGGGTACGTAAATAAGCAAAATTTACGCTTCTGGGGCACTGAAAATCCGCGTGTAACCCACGAAGAGCCATTACACCCGCTTAAAGTTACTGTATGGTGTGCTGTTTTCGCTGGAGGAGTCATCGGACCTTTTTTCTTCGAAGACGTCGCGGGCCAAACGGTTACTGTGAATGGTGAGCGCTACAGAGCAATGATCAACGAGTTCTTTTTGCCGCAACTTGATGAATTGGGATTGGAAAACATGTGGTTCCAACAGGACGGTGCAACAGCACACACTGCACGTGCCACAACCGATATGCTGAAGGATGCATTTCCCGGGCGCCTAATCTCCCGTTTTGGCGATTTGAACTGGCCAGCAAGATCGCCTGATTTGACCGCTCCACACTTCTTTTTGTGGGGCTTTTTTAAGTCGCGGGTTTATGTCAACAAGCCTCAGACTCTTGCAGCTCTTAAAGACAATATCCGTCAAGAATGTGAGGACCTATCGCCGGAAGTTTTGGCCAAAGTGATGGAAAATGCCATAAAAAGGGCTCAAATGACAATCAACTGTGGCGGCGGCCATTTACATGACATCATATTCTCGACTTGATGTAAACAAAATTAAAAGACCAAATAAAAATACTCCACAAGAAGAATCAAAGTTTTTCATTTTTTTTTTAAATTACAGCCAAAAAACATCGGAAGGTAATTTTTGCGCGACCTTGTACTTCAGTACGAAATTTTTTATATTTTGATTAAAAAGTTTAGCATCTTTTAGCTTTCGGATAATTTTTAGGCACGTTTGTTACTATTCATAGTAGACATTATATGTCTCTAGGGCTTCTCGTAATTAATTCTGGACAAATCGGTCTTTAGTCGGCGAAGTTGGAGGCAAAACATTTTTTTAAAGAAAATATATTTTTTATTAAAAATATCAATTTTCTCAAGCTCCTTAATAATTGTTGGACATGTTAAAGACTCCAAATTCTAAGTAGTTGTCTCAAAAAATATTCCTGAGAAATACCAACGAATTGGTTGGAAACCAACTAAGATATAAGCACTGAAAAGCGGCTACTTTGGTGTTTCTTTTTATAAAATTTGCAAAATTAAATCAATTTTTCCAACTTTTAGACAACCCAGAGAATTCATTTGGGTATTAAATGAAGGAGCTTGACTAGAAAAATACAATACACAAAATATACATACAAAAAAATTGAATTTCAAAATGGCAGCGACTACGCAGTGGTGAACAATAAATTTATAAATTTTAAACCCCCTCAATTATGGTGTCGAATGCAAGGGCTTGACGAATAGAATACAGTTAACTACTTATAAAAAAGTTTAAATTCAAGATGGCGTTCTATAAAAATGGTGGATATGTGTGTATTTTATAGTAATTACGGCTTTGTCCCTACAACACCAACAATATCGGTATAAAATGAAAGGGCTTGACTAGTAGTATTATGTAAAAATTCAAAATTAATTCTGTGGCTTGGAGCTAAAAGGGCCAATGTCACTTTTTTGCTCTTTTGAGTTAATCATTGCATTAGTTTTGTTTTCTTGCTCTATTTCATTATGGTAAAACAGTTAAAGTCATACTTAACCCAGAACAGCTTCATAAATAAAATGTTGGCCAATGTCACTATGAAAGCATCTATAAAAGTTAAAGTTCAATTCCAATTTTCTCAAAAGTAAATATTTTGACATTGGCCCTTTTAGCTCCAAGCCACAGAATTATGACAGGGAAATAATAAAGCAAAATGGCGTATACACACGGACAGACGGTCAGACTGACAGAGCTTAATCGACTCACCTATTCATAAGCTTTCAGAAAATATATACTTTATGGGGTCGGAAATGAAAATTGTAGAAATTTCACACGGAATGACAAACCTATATATCACGAATTCCACAGAAAAGTCATCCGTCACACATGTGCGTGACGATGTTAAAAATTAGTAAAAGATGAATATATATATATTTTTTCAGATAATATAACTTTTCGTATAATCTAAGATTGCTTCTTCTAGCTGTTAAAAATATGAATTTTTATCTGAAGTAAATTCGCAGAAATTTTTGATAGAAACTGACATAAAATGTTCAAAAGGTAAATTTTGTAACATGTGCGTACGATACATTTTGATTTATACTAACGAAATTAGAAAACCTATTAATAAGTGCTTTGTAAATTCTTGAAAGAGCATAAAATTAAATAATAATAGCGGCAAATCTGCTTTAACAAAAAATATTTTTTTAACAAAATTAGTTGCAATTATTCGCACTCTGTAACAGTGCGTGACATGGATTTTATGATATACAATTTTTCACTGTGTGAAGGGTATCATAATATAACTTTTATTTCATGCCGAAAAAATAAAAATAGAAAAAGCCAGCAAAATGGTATGCCTGACGTGGTTCCCCAATATTTTCAATTTTGATCAGAAACAGTTTTTCAAGTTTACAAGAGAGCCCAGCTACTGTCGGAAATAGACCGCAAAGCCAAAAGACTAACAAAATTACTTCTGTCAGCAAATGACAGTGAGCCCGTTATTAAGAATAAAAGTGAGTAAAACGTTTGGTGGGAATACTTAAAGTTAGTGGTGTAGAATGGGTTAACATTTATTAAAACCTGCTACAGTATGCATAAGCGAAGATAATGCGATATAATAAGTGCCATTTTACTGCAGATCTACACTTGTGAAAAGTAAATTCCCACTTCATAAGAACCTAAAGCTACCCACGCAATACTATAGAACATTTTATTGTTAAAATTATTGTCGTTTCGCCCTACATGCATTCAAATAAAATTTGGCCTAATTTTTCTACATTAAAAATAAAATAATGTTGCCTCTGCCCTATTCTTTTTTTTTGAACAGGGTGTTTCTTAAGCTGGATTCACCCATAAAATTTTAGTTCAGAACAAATTTTTTTTATATTGAGTTTGATGTTTAACTTTTGAGAGAGAGAGAGATTATTTTGTTCAGAAAGATTTTTCTTGAATTGGTTTAATTTTAATTCTTGTTCAGAAGAAACTGAATTGGGATGCCAATTTTTTTCAATATTTACATGAAAATTGAATTTGGTTGCCACATCACACAGTGTCAGTACATTTATTATACAAAAATTGTTTTTGCCGAAAATTAACAACTAAAATGGAATTTAATGAAAATATTGCTCAAAAATTAATAGAAGAATTAAAAAAAACAGGAAGAGAATGTTTGTATGACATGAGCAATAGTGCATACAAAAATAATTATTTAAAACAGGGTTTTTCTCACTGCGACTCATTTTATTTTCAATTTTTTTTATAAATTTCTTTTGCAAACAAATTGGCTTTAAGCACTTAATTAAAAATAATAATTTTAGTTTTCTTTTAACCGACATTTTCTTTACATATATTTTAATGAAATAATTTACGTTTGTATTTATTTACATAGTTTGCTAGCGGTGCTGCAACTTTGTACAACTGTTTGCATTTTTATATTATATGGCAGCTTTGTTTTTTTGGACAAATTTTCTGAAATGGGTGAATCGTTCTGCAGAAAACTCTCAGTAAAAAATGTTATTCTCCGGAAAAAATTTTGTTCAGAACGAATGGGTGAATTCACCTTTAAAGGTGTACAATTTTAAATTTAAGTACACTCAGAGATGACATAATTTCAAATAAAGAATTGTTTTTATGAGAAGTATAAGTATATAGAAAGTCATTAATATTTAAATGTGATTTCAGGCATTTGGAAACATTGTCGAGCTAAAGTTCTAGAAGAAGAAGAGCATCCATTGCCATTTTTTAATCATTTGGTGACGCATATCGGCATCGATGGAAAATCCAGTAGAGAGGTAATTTTGCTTACTGACATGCCCATTTAGTCACTGTACAGAATATTTCGCACGCTAACTTTTCCGATCTAAATCGTAACTTCTATAAAAAATTTGCACAATTTGCAAGCGTGTTGTTCTAGATTTAATCCATTTATAATAAAGTGGCAAATCATATTCAGGACAAATGAAAATAAAGTTGCCAGATCAGACAGACGTACGACAGTTTAACGCCTGTTTTTAATAGCCAGCCCAAGGCATATTAAATCATCAGGTAACTGCAGTTCAAAAATAAAATGTTTATATTTTTTATATATGAAGTTTGACATTTGAAATATATGAGACTATAGACTTTGACAGCTGAAATTTAAAATAAGTGAAGAAAAAATAATCAGCTAATGAAACAAGACTACCTGATGAATAAATAATAAATATAATATAAAAAATAAAAAATATATAAATACTTGACAGATGATGAGTAAATGTTAGGCCATTAACAACGAGAGTGCTCTATTCGGCCGTGCCAAATCTGATAATACGCTTCACCATAATGTGCAAAGGTATAATGAACACATCGAAGCGTAACCTAGATTTCATATTTTTTACCACACGCCATTTTGCTTTCTTAATTTCAACACCATCTTTGATTATTAAATTTTACATGGTTAGCTATATTAAGGGCTTCTAGTCAAGCCCTTTCATTTGACATCAATATTGTGGGGGTGGAAGGGGACAAAGACGAAACTAATATATTTGAAATTACAATTATTAGAAATCTTCGTAAAGCACCTTATTGGCTAGCAATTGTGAAACTGGTGGAAAAACTTGATCTGTTAGACAAGATGTGAAAAATTTAATTCGTTCACGTCGATCAAGAACAACAGGGAATATTGCTGATGTTGCCCATTATGTTAAAGAAAAGTCAGGTTTGACCATTTCTAGTTGATCTTTGGAATCGGGCATTCCATAAACAATATACGGCCGGAATTGAAAGATATTGATTTGGACGACATATAATTAAAACAAGACGGCAATACGATCTACACAAGTAACGATACCAACGATGTTTTGCGTGAAAAGTCTTCTGACCGTGTGATATCTCAAAGAAGCGATCAAAAATTGTCCCACGAGTTATTTTGATTTAACATCTTTATACTTTTTTTCTTTGGGCGCTAAATAAATCATGAAGTTATAGAGAACATACAGAGACGCAATATACTGATGACGGAAAATTTCATAAACGACGACTTCACTTAAAAAAAGACTCGATTTAAAATAAAATATCTTTTTGAAAGACCCTTTACAATAAAAAGAAAAAGCTTTTTGAGTTTTTTTGTCCAATAGTAAACACATGAGCAGTACTATTGAACATCAAAAATTTCCCAATCAGGTGCATGGCGGCTGCCTTTAATAATAATACATGTATTTAGTTACAATAAAATTTTATTCAATTTTCCTCTTTAATTCTCCAAATAAATATCGCAGCTCATGCTATTTTGTGTTAAAAGTTTTCAGGTGGTCAACTTTACTCCCAACTTCAAGTGAGATAAAATAAGAGCATGAGTTGAGTGTTTACATTTAAAAAGAAACCGTTACGTTGTGATGTTGTGGTAACCCAACAAACCATTTGCCGAAAAGTAAACAATAGAAAACATGTTTATTTTTAAATGTTGTTTTTGTTTTCTTTAAAGATTTTTTTCTTCTATTATTTATAGAATTTTATTTTTTTTGGTAAACATTGTTGTGCATCGATGTACGTGTAGGTGAGTGAGAGTATTTGGCAAACACTTGAATAACCTTAAAAAATCTTTAATCAATCAATGGAAAGTGGTGGTGTGTTAGTGGTGAATTTTGAAAAAAACGATTAATGGTTTTGCTTTTTTTCTCGTTTTTAGTAATAGGTGTTTTTTATATCATTTGCAACAAGTTGTTGTTGCTGTTACATTTAAATTTAATGTCTTCTTAGGTTTTTTTTTCTATTGTATTTTTTTAATCGATTTTTATTTGTTTTTTTTTTCTTTATACACATGTTAAGAACATTCAAAATAAACGAAAAGGAGCAGAGCAGCAAAATTCGAAAAAAGTGTATTTTTTCAATACTTAAACGATTAGATAACAAAATAGATTTTGTTTTTTTTTTTAAATATTAAATTAAGTTTGTTTAAACTTTTTAATAATTTAGCAATTTTCTTTTAACTCACCTTAAGTAATGATTTTGGTGGTGCATCGGCTCGGTCTGGACGTTTAATATTTAAAAATGAATTCCTTACATCTGGACATTTTTCAAAAATCATAACACGCTCGGCCACAGAACCACGCGTTAAAAACGGACTGCGTAAGGCTTTACGAGTTTTGAAATAAAAACAAGAAAAATTAAAAATTTAATAAGATTTTTTCCACTTTTTTTCTAAATTTTTTTTTTAATAATTTACAAGTTTTTTCCTGGCCATTGCTGAGGGGACGATTCGATTTCAATTTCGTGGGTGTTGGCATGGTTGTACTACTATTACTACTGGGTTGCGTTTCCATACTTTGACTATTACTTGCTGGTATGAATGCAGTTTTTTGTTGTTTTTGCTGCTGTTGTTGTGATGCTGGTGCTACCTGAGCTGCTTCACCTTTCTTGGGCATCAACGTTTTTACTACCCCTGCTGTAGATGACGTTGTATCCTTGCTGAGTTCCGTCGATTTTGTGGAGGATTTCTCTTTTACTTTAGGCGCTTTGATCGATTTTGTTGAAGATTTTTGTGATTTTATTGCGGCAGATTCTAAAATATCGGTACTATTGTTGCTGCTGCTGTTATTAGTGGTGGGTTGTTGTAGCTCTTCTACGAGAGCCGTTACATTGCCGTTAGTTATGATGTTGGTACTGGCAATGGCGCTGTTGCTGCTATTACTACTGCTGTTGGCGTTTGATAAATTTGTGCGTTTTTTATTGATTAGAGGCTGTGTAACTGTTGTTGTCGTTGTTGTTGTAATTTTTGTGACAATATTGCCGTCTCTATTGTTTAATTTTTCCTCTTTCAAACTAATTGATTGATTCGAATCATGTGCTTTGCTAATCGTTTGTATTGTAGAATCTGGTGATGCTTTCAGTTTGTTGCCAAGTTTTTTCGTGGCCTGTGTCTCGTTTGCCAATTTCTTTTGCACCGGCGTTTCTTCATTTTGTTTATTTTTCTCTGCCAATGGTTTCTTTAGCTTCACCTCTTTCACCACTTTAACTGGCGTGGATTCCACTAAGGCACTGGGTATTTTTGTGGCATTCAATGAAGCCGCTATTTGATGTGTTGCACTGGTGGGACTTTTCTTGGGTTCTTGCGTTAAAAGTTCTTTAATTTTTTGTAAATTTTGTGTTTGTTGTTGACTCAGTTTGTGCACGTCTAAATTTAAGTCTATGTCCAAATTGAAGTCCACCGCTATATCCAAAGGTTTGCTAGAAATCGTAAGGGGTTTTCCTATCGACGACTTTAGATCATTATTTAAGGATCCCCCTCCTATGCCTTGTTTGCTGGTTTTTAATTTTGTTACTTTCGACGAACTGGTGGCGGAAGGCGAGGAAGAACTAGCGGAAGTTAAAAGACCTTTACCATCTGTGCCATCTAGAGCGACAGAATTTTTTATTAAAAAATTTGTTGTTTTCAAGGCGGGTGGTGTTGATTTTTTAATTGATGTTTGTTCTTTTGTAATGTCTGCTGAAGCATTGCCTGCCTTAAGCTGTGGAACCGTTACTTTATTTTGGGTTTTGTTTAAAGATGTTGCCATATTGTTTTTATTACTGCTTGCAGTGGTATTGATTTTATGTTGTATAATTTTAGGCTGTATTTCTGTTTTATTATTCGTTTTGTTCAAACCTGTCTTAACTCCTCTTTGCTCTTTATCTTTGTTCACAAAAGTGTTTACCAATTTTTGTAAATCCTCGGTACTTTTATCATCTGCTATGGCCCCCGCAGCTACCCCTGTATCAACATTGTAGAGTTCCAAAATTTCTGTAGGTGCCAAACCATGACTCTTCCAGGTTCTATATAAAGCATCGGCATGTTCTGAAATCTTTTTCGATATTTTCTCAATTTCCAGAGAGGTTTCCAAGTCTTTTGAGGCCGATGGATTATTGAGATTCAAAACTGTAGATGATTTTGTTTTAATGGTGGACGTTTTGTTGGGTGATTTTGTTAAGTTACTTGAAGAAGAGGACTGCATTGTTTTTTCTTTTTTTCCTTGCAAGCAGATTTTTTTTATAGCTTTGCCACAAAAACACTTAAGATTCTTGAAAACTTAATAAAAAAAAAATTCTTTAAAAATATTGCACCTTTTTATTTCGAGTTACTAAGTTTTCACATTTTCATTTTCTTTTGGGACTTATTTTATACATTTAAAAAACTTGTATGTACACATTTTGCTTCATTTTATTTTATTTATTTTTAATATTTAATTTTCTTTATTTGTTGTTGCCGTTTTTTGAGTTTTCGCCATAAAGTTGTGTGTTTTTAAAATTGTTCATATATTTCGTTCTTCTTCGTTCCGTTCAGCGAAGACTATTTTTAAATAATTTTCACATTTTCTTTTGTGTGTGTGTATTTTTTATTTATTTATTTTTTTTTTCAATTCCAATTCTGTATTTTCAGACATTTTGCACTAATTTCTGATTTCACTCAATTCAACACACATTTTGCTTTATGCAATAATTTACACCAACTATTTTCGGGATTTAATTGACAAAAAAAAACACAATTTTTGTAAGTTTTTATAATTTTTTTTTTTAGGAATTTAAAGAAATTCTTTCAAGTTTTATAACAGAAATAAACCGCAAAATTTATAATGGCGCCAAACCTAAAACATTCGCTTCAGTCGAATTCAACCAAATTTTAAACTTAAACATTTTAAAGGCTTTTAGAAAATTCATATAGAAATTATTGGTGAGTTTTTAATTTTACATAAAGTGATTACAGCGAGATTTTCTCAAGTTTTTAGCTTTCGTTTTGAAACATCTGTACAATATAAATTTATTCAGAGAATTGGTCTTTGTCAGCTATGTATGTATGCCCTTTTCCAATCGTCCTGGCAATTTATTGATTCCGCGTCAAAAGAACTTCATATTTGACCAAGAACTTATCAAACCCTGTTCTAAAGTGAAGCGTATTCCAGAGAGAGAGAGAGAGAGCGTTCTGCATCGATCGAAACAAATATTAGTCGGACCGGTAAGTCCTGGGATATAAGGCGGGTGAAGTAAAACTTCCCAGCTACTTCTTTCTAAATAATGTTTTACCGGTATCTTAGCATGTAGCCGAGCTTTGACATGATTGAAAATTACAATTTAATGTCTGGGTGTTTTTTGTTCAATGCTCCCTTCAAACTGATCAGTTGCATTCGGTAAAGGTTGTTTTTAAGTGACCGGTCATCCCCAATGAATTAAGAACCTGTTGCTGAGTTTGACAACAATCTTAATGCAGGATGCATACAATTCCTGGTCTTCAAACATATTTTTTGGCCGGCCTGGAACATTTCAAATTCTACTTTCCAAAGATTGGCGGACAAACATAAAAGACCGACGAAAAACCTAGTTAACTGTATTCTACTAGCCAATCCCTTTCATTTGATATCCAATTTGGTTCGCCATTTTATTTCAGACGCCATCTTGGATTTTACACGTTTTTAATAGTTTAGCAATACTATATACGTTGACAGTCAGGCGGCGCTCAAAGCTTTGAAGGGGCATTATGTAAAATCTAGGCTGGTTGAGAAGTTGAGAACCTCTTGCTGAGTTTGACAACAATCTTAATGCAGGATGCATACAATTCCTGGTCTTCAAACATTTTTTTTTTGCCGGCCTGGAACATTTCAAATTCTACTTTCCAAAGATTGGCGGACAAACATAAAAGACCGACGAAAAACCTAGTTAACTGTATTCTACTAACCAATCCCATTCATTTGATATCCAATTTGGTCCGCCATTTTGTTTTAGACGTCATCTTGGATTTTACACTTTCTTAATAGTTTACCATTACTCTATACGTTGACAGTCAGGCGGCGCTCAAAGCCTTGAAGGGACATTATGTAAAATCTAGGTTGGTTGAGAAGTGTAGGAGGGCACTCGATAGGATCATGAACCTCTTCGATGTCAGACTGTGTTGGGTACCAGGGCACAATGGAATCGTCGGCAATGAAATTGCGAACGAACTTACGCGCGGTGAATCGTCACTGGTTTCGACGAACGAAGAGAAAATGGTGAGGCCTCCATTAGGGTACTAATTTGGACGTATCAGGGCGTGGGTATCTGACAGGACCAATATGGCGTGGAGGGACAGAAGAGACTGCAGAGTGTCAAGGGCTTTATGGCCCAAGTTGAACTCAGCGGACTCTACGGTACTTCTGGGCCTGGATAGGGTATGTCTGAGGGCCCCTATTGGGATTGTAACAGGGCACCGTCCTGTAAGGACTAGGATTAGTAGATGGGATCGCGGCACTCCAGATTATTGTAGGATGTGTGAAGATGAAGAGGAGCTGGAAACTGTGGAACACATTGTCTGTCACTTCCCAAGGCTACAGAATCACAGGCTAAAGTGGTTAGGTAAACGATTCCACGATAAATTAGGTGATGTTTCGGAGTGCAGGCTGGGGAATATTATCGGATTCATCATGGGGAACAGGTGGTTGGTGAACATGCAATGGGGATCGTAGAGAATCTGTTTTTCTTTCTTTCTTTCTTCTATTCTATTTCCTACTAACTTATTTTAATTATTTTTGTTCATGTACTATATCTTTGACAACCCTCTCTCTCTTTTCTATCTTAACTATATTAAGGGTAATGCAGTGGACCTTATTGGTCTCCGAGTGTGTGGGAAGCAGTTAATGCGTTCTGTATCCCCCTTTCCTACCTACCTACCTAATAGTTTACCACATTGTAAAGTTCAAGAACGCATTGTAATGCTACCGAATATTTCTGATATTTGTATACCTTATATGGGTCTTGGCGAAGTTCGGGGGGCTTCAAAAAGTTGATTTATTATTTTCGACGTAATTACTAGGTTTGACCCACATATCCCCCGTTTTATTTAGAACGTCGTTTTATATCTTAACTTTTTTTGTATTTTACTGTATTCTGCTGGTCATACTGTATTGAGGGAGTTGATGGGTGTAAATTTCAATTACTAGATTTGACCAATATATAAGTTTAATGTATGCCGTTTTATAGTGACGGCCGACATGGATTTTAAAATTTTGTAAAATTAAATTTATTTCATTAGTCAAGCCCTTTCATTTGATATCCATATTGACTCTGTCGGCTCTCTAGAAGTTGAAAAATATCGATTTTCATTTGAAAAACGTCGATGCAGGTCTACTTTGATGTTATAATCTCAGTTAGTTTCAAACTGATTAGTAAGTTTTTCTCGGCAATAGTTGTCACTACCACTACAAAATGGCGTACAATTAATATATATATTTGTCAAATCTACTAATTAAAAATTTACCCACTTCAACCCCCTTAATATTGGTATCAAATAAAAGATCTTGACCAATAGAAGCTATGAAAAAGTTAAAATCAAACATTCAAACGTTCTTAACAACATGGCGAATAATTTTTTTCTCAACACATCAATATGGGTATCATATGATATAAAATTTAAAATAAAAGATGGCGTCTGAAATAATAAAGCAAAATGGCATTTAACATTTAATCTAACCTAAGCTACAATGTGGTCATGAGGGTGAATTCCTAATTGTTTTCACTTAGCTTTTTCAGTCAATGTGTAGGCTTATGCTGGAGAGGAATACCCTACATATCGTCGTTCGTAAATTATTGTGTTCTATTTAAAGATTTTATATGTCACATAGATCACAATTACTTACGAACGACGATATGTATTCTCTTTTTTAAAAACACCTACAAACATATTCAATTATTTAATAAGTTTCGACACCGCCATGTAAAGTGTTCTAACTTATCTATATGTATAAAAGTGAAAATCTGTTTGTGTGTGTGTCTGTGTTAGCTATAGACTCCGAAACCGTAACGCCGATCGAACTCACACTTCGGCAAGTTGTTGTACACATTCTAGGGTGTGTTTATGGGTGGTAAAAAGTGGGCTGTGCCACGCCCATAAAAAATTAGTTAAAATTTTAGCTACTTGCACTTGAGCGATTTTTCTGAAAGTTTGCAAACATATTGAGCTGTCACGATTATATAATTTTGTAATTGAAAAAGTAGGTAGGGCCACGCCCATTAAAAAAGCTATAATTTTGAGGTACTTGCACTAGACCGATTTTTCTGAAACTTTGCACACATTTTGATCTGTCATAATTATACAATTTCGTGATTAAAAAAGTGGGCGATGCCACGCCCATAAAATATAAGTTATCATTTTAAGCTACTTGCACTTGACCGATTTTTCTGAAACTTTGCACACATATTGAGCTAGCATAATTATACAATTTCGTGATAAGAAAAGTGGGCAATGCCACGCCCATAAAATATAAGTTATCATTTTAAGCTACTTGCACTAAATCGATTTCTCTGAAACTTTGCACACATATTGAGCTGTCATGACTATACAGTTTCGTGATTAGAAAAGTGAGCATTGCCACGCCCATAAAAAAAATTAAAATTTTTAGCTTCTTGCACTTGACCGATTTTTCTCAAAATTTTGCACACATTTTGAGCTGTCATGACTATATAATTTCGTAACTAGAAAAGTGGGCAGTGTCACCCCCATTAAAAAGAAGTTATTATTTTCAGCTATTTCCACGCATTCCAATGGTTTCCACCGATTTTCCTTTCAACTTCAAGCGACTATAGTTTCCAGTCCGCCTTGCTTTCGTTATTGCCATCAACAAAGCACAAGGACAATCTCTGCGGGTTGCAGGATTGAATTTGGAAAATCCATGCTTTTCACTTGGCCAGCAGTACGCCGTATGCTCCAGAGTGAGAACACCGAAAAATTTGTTCAATTTTACAGCAAATGGAAAAACCCACTTGTATTACAATAAAAATCAATAAAATATAATTTTTAATATATTCAATTAAAATTTAGAATGCATTTTTAATTATTAAGTTGCGTAGCAATGCGCACCGGGCTCAATAAATATGTACGTACAAAGAACAGACGGACAAAGCTCAATCTTCTTTATCTATAAGGATTTACAAATTAATATAACAGAAATTACAAACGAATCGTACAACCTTATATTCACATAATTTTTACTCATTGTGAAGGGCATAAAAACAATTGAAAACCGGCCATTTTTGCTATTCCAATCAAAATAAATGGTGCCAATGTTTCTGTTAAAAAAAAACACAAAAAAACTATTATTTTCGACTTTTCGGCTATTTTCTGTTAAAACAATTTCTGTATTATTTTATGCGGCAAAAAAGTTTGATTAATTATTCGAAAGTCGATTTAAGAATCATATTATAAATATCTAGGTATAAGATATTATTTATTACAATTTATTTATATATTATTAATTCAAAAGAGTTTTCTTTATATGTATTATGTAAAATGTATTAGAAACTTTTGTTTTAAAAATAAATAATTTTTAGCGTAGATATAAATATTCTCCATTTTGTCTCAATACATATTTCTTAAATTGAGTGGAATTTATTTAAAATATTTTTTTTTTATATAAGATTCACTTTTTATAATTTTCTATAATGTTTCAAATCACTAAATTCTTTTATTTTATATTTTTCATTATTTTAATTTATTTTTTAATATTTCTCTTTGGTTTTTTTATGTTATTTAAAAAAACAATTGCATTTTTATTTTATTTAATTTCAAAATTTCCTTTCAAATTCTTGTATTATCTTGATCACAAAACCACGTTTTTAAAAATTTTTTACAAATTATATACATATTTTTATTTAAAACCTTTTTAAATTTGTTTCACAACTTTTTTTTTTATTTTTTGATATGTATTTAAAACTTTAAAATTTTTTTTTATTTTTGATTTTCTCTAATATTATTTTAAGACACACGTTATTTTCGGCATTCGTTTTGGTACAGGAAACATGTAGACGTTATGAATTCTCCGTGTTTTATGAAAACTCACGCATTTTTTTCTATAAATTTTCCCCCAAATTGTACAAAATATCAAGAAAATCAGTTCCTGGTTCTTTTAATTTATTTTTTTTTTTTTTGAAAATCTCACACGATCGCACGCGCACTCTTTACACTCTTAATAACAACATGCATGATGCATACATGTTTGTATATTCAGCAATGTGTTTGTTTATTACACATCCACCGTCAAACCGTTAAACAATAAAAATTCTCCTGTATTTGGCCGTTTTAAAACACCTCTTTGTACTCACTAAGCAGTCATTTGCTCATGTCTTCAAATATTTTTCGTTTGATTTTTGTAGTTATTTTTGGATTCTGCGCTTTTAGTTTAAAATACAAATTAATCTTTTTTTTTTTGTATTTAAAATCTTTCATCTTTTTTTGTTGTTTTAATTTATAGTCATTGCATGCTCTTTCTTCTATTAAAATTCTAACCAAAATAAGTAGACAAAAGAAAAAAAAACACATCTGTTTTAAATTTAAAACTCTTACTGAATGGATGCATCATGAACTATACGACATTGTATTGAGTTAATTATTAATTATTTTGTTTTTGTTCATATCTTAATATTTATTCAAAATTATTTTTTTGTTTGTTTGTAGTTTTCCTTCACTGTTGATCTTGTTGGGTTTTATTAAATTTATTTTTTGTGGTTTTTAATTCAATTTCAATTCTTTTTTTTTTCTAAACTTTTTATAAAAATTAAATTGTGTTTCTTGTTCTCCCACTTGATTTTTTTTTTTTTTTTTGCCCCATTTGCATTACGAGTAAATGGATTATATTGCTTATTTGTATTGTAGCTAAAGTAGAGTCAGTGTGTTTCAAATATATTTTTATACCCGCCACCAAAAAAATGGTGGGGGTATATTCATTTTGTCATTCCGTTTGTAACACGTCGAAATATCCATTTTAGACCCCATAAAGTATATATATTCTGAATCGGGGTTTGATTTTATGACGATCTAGCTATGTCCGTCCGTCTGTCCGTCTGTTGAAAGCACGATAGAGGTCGCACAGAAAAAGCTAGGGGGCTCAAATTTTGCCAGAATCTTTCTTATAGACAAGGTTTGTTGGTATTGAAAATGGGCTAAATCGGAATATTAGGAAGAGAGTTATAGCTCGAAAAGCAAGAGTAGGTCGAAAAAACCGTGTCCTTCGAACATCAAATAAAATGGAATTGTGTCCAAACGCCTTAACGTAGACTCATGAAACTTCGAATATATATTTCCTGGGTAAAAACAATATTTTTTCCCGAAAATTGTCTAAATCTATGCATTAGGAGAGGAGTTATCGATCAAAATGTACGAAAATTTATACCGCACAGTGTATTTTTCGGTATATTTAAAAACAAAAACGTCATAAAAGCAACAAAATTGGATGTACGACTCTGAAATTTTGCACACTTTGCTTTTTGGTGACACGCTTTCTTGTAACGGCAAATCAATGTGCCACGCCCACTTTTACGCCCACCTCCCATATAACGTTTTAACTAAAATTCATATAATTTCTCTATTAATAAAGATTTTGGAATAATAAAGGACTATATTGAAACACCTAAGTTGTACTCATTAGCAAAAATAACTTTGACACGCCTACTATAACGCCCACTTTTCACGTTATCTACCGTTAATGAAATTTAAAAGCTCATAAAACCGCTAAAATTAGAGGAATGCTACGTCTATCCCCCTAGGCAATTTCATTACTATGCCAAAAAATTAAGGTGCCACGCCCACTTTTACGCCCACCTCCCATATAACGTTTTACTTAAAATTCATATAATTTCTCTATTAATAAAGATTTTGGAATAATAAAGGACTATATTGAAACACCTAAGTTGTACTCATTAGCAAAAACAACTTTGACACGCCTACTATAACGCCCACTTTCACTTTTGAATTGTGTCCAGACGCATAAACGTAGTCATGAAACTTCGAATATATATTTATCGAGTCAAAAGAATATTTTTCCCTGAAAATCGCTTAAATCTATGAATTAGGAAAAGAGTTATAGATAAAAATGTACGAAAATTTATACCGCACAGTGTATATTTCAAATTTAAAACTGACAAAACTATATGTACGATTCTGAAATTTTGCAAACATGGTTTTTTGATCAAAGTCTTCGTTATAACGGAAAATAGATGTGCCACGCACACTTTTTTCTGTAAATTTTTATAAAAATATATTAGTCATATATATTAGCATTTATTCATGTTACAATGCGCCATTTATTGTACTGTAGCTAAATATAAGATAAAGATGATAAGATAGATGACTCTTCTAGCAACTACTAGATGGCATGCTAACAACTTATGCTTATGTTCTCCTGAAGTTATGCTCTATTAAAAATGGGAATTTAGGAAAATTTTGACCTAAGTAAAAAAAAATTGTCTAAACATTATAAACAATTTATTTTCATGTACTAAGGGCTAACAAATTTTAAAATTATACAAAACTTATTTCGTTTGAAAATCTTTTAAAAGCAAAATGTTATAGAAGTTTAAAAATCAAAATCTTACTAATAAATTTCCCGTTTTAGAAAAATGCAGAGAATGTATATTTTAAATCACCCTGTGGCCCTAAAAATTTAACCTTAAATTCACTTTCTTCCTCTTAAATGCATGTAAATTCTCTATGAATAAAGATTTTGGAATACTAAAGGACTATATCGAAATACCTAAGTTATGTTTATTAGCAGAAACTTTATTGACACGCGTATTTTAACGGCCACTTTCATTGAAAGACTAAATTTACGAAAACATTTTACTAGCATACCGAAGTTATAATGGGTGGTTTAATTTTAAGGGACTATGTTGATTTTGAATAAAATTATAATGAAATTATTATAATTTATTTTTATAATGATAATATTTGTATGCTTCAATTATGTATGGAACAAAATATCGGCCAAATGGCCCCCCAACCTAGGCGGAACACCACGATCCGATAGTCCAAATTTTCAATGACACTGTTGATGCTCGATTGTTGGGCACGATGATGAGTCGAGGTTGATTGCTCTTTTGCCACGTTATCGTGAAAAACAGCAATGTTTCCCATTCAACGAACTAAGATGGCATTCACAGATGTTTCCACATTTCATACAGACCTGCTTTGCAGACATTTAAATATTTTTTACAATTCTCACGATTGTGGACGAATTCGAACGATTATGTTGACCAAAAGAATCACGAAGTGCACAAAATGCATTTTGATTTGAACGCCCATTTTTATAAAAATCTTTAATATTTAAAAGCGTTGCTCGATTGCGTATCTTACCACGGTTCAAATTGAGTTAGTCTGAGATTGAGAAATGTCAAATGAAATACAAGAAAAAAGTTGAAGTTTAGATGTGGTTCACCTTAAACATGGGCCCTTAAAATTTAACCACCCTCTACAAAGAAAGTGATACATATTTTATTATAAAGAGATTATTCTATAGCGATTAACAAAATAATAAATATTGTGCTTTAAATGTACACAAAATTGGTGGGTATAAAAGATTCGGCACAGCCGAATATAGTGCTCTTACTTGTTATTTATCTCTTTGTACCTATACATACAAACATATGTATGTACATTATGAATGTATGTATATGATCATGTTTTTTGTTTCGTGTCATTTGTTATGTCTAGTATAATTCAGCTAAAAAAAACATGATGTTTTATATTAACAAATTAGAATGTTGGCTATAAAATTAACAAAAATTTATACAAAATTTTAGCGGCTTTTAAGGTGGCCAGATAAAAATTATTTGTTAATAAGCATGCATGCAAAAATGCTTAAACAAATATTTGACTATGATGAATGCTAAGTACCCTTTACCAATTACATAATTAGCATGTTTTACTTACATACACACAAAAACACAAATATTTAACTTGTTATCGCTAAAGGCTAGTATGCAGTTCTGCCTGAATTTCAGCAACTAAATAACTCATTTATCTCTCCTTGGTAAAATAATCGTATAGAAAATTTTGTGAATATGCGCAAAGTGTCTAAATTAAATAATATCTTTCATTATAGTGTACATAAGTGCAATAACCATAAATGACAAACCTATATACATATTCCTTTTTTATACCCTTCACCTGTGGTGCACAAGGGTATATATAGCTTTGTCATTCCGTTTGTAATTTCTACAATTTTCATTTCCGACCCCACAAAGTATATATTTTCTGAAAGCTTATGAATAGAGGAGTCGATTAAGCCCTGACCGTCTGTCCGTCTGCCCGTCTGTCCGTGTGTTGGTTGAAATCAACTTTTAGAAGCAACTATATGTTCCTCAGATCTGTATATGGTATCAATCTCTTGGAAATATCCAGGAATGAATCGCTATTGAAATTCAGCACAATCGCCCCATAACTTTCTGAGATATGAGCAAAAAACCACGACCACCTCGTTTTTTTCACAATTACAACAACAACATACATACATACATACATGTAAAAAACATACCAAACAAAAAAAATTACAAAAAAAAAAATATTAAAAATAAGAAAAAAATAATAAAAAAAAACTACAAAAAAAAAATTTTAAAAAAATTTAAAAAAAATTTAAAAAAATTTTTTAAACATTTTTCTAAAAAAAATTTTTAAAAAAATTTAAAAAAAATAAAAAAAAAAATAATAAAATATAAATAACATATTAAATAAAATAAAATAAAATTTTTTTGGCTCAGCTGGGATTCGATGCCACATTTATTCTAACGTGTACGTATGCACGTATTTTATATGGGATGAATGGTGATAAAAAACAGTTGTTATTGCATGACTACACGTTGTGAAGGGTATATAAGATTCGGCACGGCCGAATATAGCACTGTTACTTGTTCACTGTGTGAAGGGCATAAAAAGGGTATATATAGGTTTGTCATTCCGTGTGAAATTTCTACGATTTTCATTTCCGACCCCATAAAGTATATATTTTCTGAAAGCTTATGAATAGGGGAGTCGATTAAGCTCTGTCAGTCTGACCGTCTGTCCGTGTGTATGTTGAAATCAACTTTTTGAAGCCCCCCGACTTCGCTTGGACTCGGGTGAAGTATTAAAATATCAGAAATAATCGGGAGTACATCGGTATTGAAAATCAGAAACATCGGTACATAAACAACTGAGATATGAGCAAAAACCCTCGACCACCTCGATTTTTTTTTCACAAAAACAACATTACAACAACAACATACATACATGCAAACGTGTATATTGGTTAAAGTAAACGTGGCATCGAATCCCAGCTAACCAAAAAAAAAAAATTTATTTTTTTTATATATTTTTTTATTTTTTATTTAATATATTTTATATTTTTATTATTTTTTTAAATTTTTTTTTTGTTTTATATTTTAATTAATTTATTTTTTAAATTTTTTTTAATTTTTTTTTTTTAATTTTTTTAAAATTTTTTTTTTACGTTTTTTTATTTTTTTTGTTTTAACATACATACGTTAATTTTTAATTTTACAATGGGATGTTTTTATATATGTATGGGATGAATGGTGATACAAACTACTGTTATTGCATGACTACACGTTGTGAAGGGTATATAAGATTCGGCACGGCCGAATATAGCACTTTTACTTGTTTCATTTTGTTTTCAGATTATAAAAAATATAAAGTAGAAATTTTTTTACACGAAGTACGGAAAATAATATCACTTAAATGACAACTGGCTTGTTTAAGAAAATTTTAAGTAAAATCTTTTTAAAATTTGTGGACGTACAAAATGTTCTATCATAAACCGCACCGCTCTCCGTTTACGGTTACAGAACCTACATCGTTATTTTCAAAGAAGAAAGGCCCAATGATGTTTTCAGGTACTGTACACCTAATGGGGTGCAATTGGCTCCTGGATTTTCAAAAATCTAGAATCTACAGTTCTGCTTTTTAACAAAGCCATTGAAATGAAAATTAACTTTATCTCTTATAATCAGGTTTTCAATAAAGTTGATTCAATTTTTGTTCGTCCTACAAAATCCTACCTTTAGCTAAAGCCAAGTTGTAATAATGGCCTTAAGTCTTTTTTTAAAATACCTCGTAGTGACGTACGAACCATTCCTAGCTCAGCAGAACGCCTTCTGGTAGATGTTTCGTTAACACTTTGCTCTACACGTTAAACGTGGTCTACCGGTTCGAGGCAAATTTCTTACGGCACCATGTTGTTGGCGACGATGAATTAAGCAACTAATCATTGCTTCAGCTGTCGAAACTCTAAGGTTTAAATGTCGATGATATGCTCTTAGCGTTAAAATAATTGATCGCTGATTTAAATAGTAAAAAATCTATTGTTCTTTTTCTTTTTTTACTTGTGAATCTTACCATTATTTATAGGTGCTTTTTATTTAATAAAAAAAAGAATAAAAACAAATATTTAAACAAAAAAGTTGTTTAAATTTTTAAACCCAGTGGTGACTTTTGGCCCACCGTGTATATGTAAAGCTTTGACGCACAGGCAAAAGGTATAAAAACACAAATCCATTGTGGTTCTAGCGCAATAGCTACAAAGTCTGAGGGTAGCTTTAGTTGTAAAGGAACTTTTTATACCAGCATTTAGCAGACGTTGACATAAGAGGCACCCCTTGTCTGATATGGTCGTTATTCAAGATGCTTCTCTTGTTAAGTACTACCAGAAGAACTGCTTAAGCTTAAGTAATACCGCTGCAACCCGCAAATTAAATATACAAGAGGGACTTCTGAAAAAAGCCGATTAGATTTTCTATTGTTTTAGTTCATTTGGGGAAAAAGTCGAAACTCAAAACCTGAGAAGTTTTTAATGACAGACGTAACAAGTTTTGAAGATTTCTTGTGCTGGTACATTGTTACTCATTCGAAATATCATTGCTGATTGCATTGCAGAATGAATTATTTTAAAACGGGGATCGAATATTGCTCAATTTTCGTCTCAAGACCACTGGCCGATAGTAGTTGTTGTTTTTTACAAATTTGAAAACAATAACCTTAAACTTCATAATCGAGTTTTCAACTTTTTAATGGTTTTAGAAAACAACATTTATAATCCTTTGTTGAATTTAAAAATGGATTATGAATGTATATGTAGATTATAAATTTTTTTTAAGCAGGGGCTTTCAATACATAATAAAATGTTGAACGAATATAGAAAACATTTTAACAAATTTAAGCACGAAACATGCAAGAAAAACACATTGACCACGTTTTTGGAAATTTTCTTTACTTGTCTCTTATGTTTGTGTTTGTTTCGGTGGAGAAGACTCAAAATCAGGGAAACCGCAAATATGCAATTGTATGTTCTTTTCTGTGCTAAATATTGAGACGTAGATATATGGTTTTTATCAGGATAATTAGAGTTGGGCACAGATCTTACTTTAGTTTGTTTTTGCCAACAACTTTGGTTTTTGTGTTCACGAACCACTATTAAATTACATTGTGGTTTGTGCAAAAAATTAAATTAAATTAATTAATTAAGTTGTTGGCAAAAACGACTGGGGTGACACTTTCAGCTGTACGTTTTAAATAATTAATTTTTCGAGTGTTGAATAAACCAACCGGTTTTTTCCACTGTCGTATTCATAAAAAATATTTTAGGTTTATTTCACAAAATTCTGTACAACATCAGTCAAATAAACCTAAAATATTTTGTATCAATCTTTAAATTTATATTCATTATATCCTTGCAACTATTCGTACACCAGTAGAAACTGAAGGTTCTTGTTTTTAATTAAATTTCTAGAATTTTTAAAACAACTCATATTACAATGGCATTAATACTATGGCAAGTGGGTTTTATCATTGCGATGTCAGACTCCACATCTTTTGTCATATTAATGATAACAAGTAAAAGCGCTATATTCGGCCGTGCCGAATCTTATATACCCTTCACAACGTGTAGTCATGCAATAACAGTAAATTCACGTATGTATGTTAAAAAAAACAAAAAAAAAAATAAAAAATAAAAAAAAAATTTAAAAAAAAAATTAAAAAAAAAAAATTATTATATACATATATAATATATATAAAACAAAAAAAAAATAAAAAAAAAATTAAAAAAAAAAAAAATAAAAAAAAATAATAATAAAAATATATATAATATATTAAATAAAAAAAAAATAAAAAAAAAATTAAAAAAAAATTTTAAAAAAATTTAAAAAAAAATTTTTTTGCCTCAGCTGGGTTTCGATGCCACGTTTTCTCTAACCAGTATACACGTTTGTATGTATGTATGTTGTTGTTGTAATGTTGTTTTTATGAAAAGAAAATCGAGGTGGTCGTGGGTTTTTGCTCATATCTCAGTTGTTTATGTACCGATGTTTCTGATTTTCAATACCGATCTACTCCCGAATATTTCTGATATTTTAATACCTTACCCGGGTCCAACCTATGTCGGGGGGCTTCAAAAAGTTGATTTCAACATACACACGGACAGACGGTCAGACGGACAGACGGTCAGGGCTTAATCGACTCCTCTATTCATAAGCTTTCAGAAAATATATACTTTATGGGGTCGGAAATGAAAATTGTAGAAATTTCACACGGAATGACAAACCTATATATACCCTTTTTCACTGTGTGAAGGGTATAATAATGACAATTGTGCCATTAATGGGATGGCACACCGCTATCAGATAAATGTTTAATTGGAATCAATTTAATGACAGAATGTTGTCAATGTAATGACTAGCCCTGAATATAGAGAAAAGTATCAGTTAAAAAATTAATTGAAATTTTTTAATTTTTTAATAAAATGTTTAATTAAATTAATTACGGTTAAAATTTTTTTTTAATCTATATATATAAAATTCACGTGTCACAGTGTTTGTCACCAAACTCCTCCGAAATGGCTGAACCGATTTCAATGAAATTTTGCATACACATTATAAAGTTCTGAGAATAGGTTTATAACTATTTTTTATATTCCTTAATGAAGTGGGCGTGGCACATCCCATACAAAGTGAATTTTTAACATCATATATCTTGATTACTATGAAAGGGAGAGCTTCGAAAATTCGTGCGACATCATTTGTTGTTATTATTTGTAGCCGTACCGAAAATGGGCAGGATCGCATAAGTGGGCGTGGTAGCTGCGATACAAAGTGAATTTTTAATATCATATATCTTGAGAACTATGACAGGAAGAGCTTTTTAAATTTATGTGAGGCCTTCTATTATTAATATGAGTAGCCATGCCGAAAATGGGCGGGATAGGATAAGTGGGCGTGGTAGCTCCCATACAAAGTGAATTTTTAACATCATATATCTTGAGTACTATCACAGGGAGAGCTTTTTTAATTTGTGCGGTACGACCCGTGCAGCACAAAGTGAGTTAGTTTAATAACAATCTTTTCTAATATATAAAATTCACGTGTCACAGTGTTTGTCACCAAACTCCTCCGAAACGGCTGAACCGATTTCAATGAAATTTTGCATACACATTCTATCTACTTTACACACATGTCGAGCTGTCATGACTAAATAATTTCGTGATAAGAAAAGTGGGCGGGGCCATGCCCCTAAAAAAGTTTTAATTTTGAGGTACCTGCACTGGACCGATTTTTCTGAAACTTTGCACACATATTGAGCTGTCATGGCTTTATAATTTCGTGATTGAAAAAGTGGGCGGGCCACGCCCATAAAAAATTAGTTATCATTTTTGGCTAGTTGAACCAGATAGATTTATCTGAAACTTTTCACAGACATATTGAGCTGTCATGACTATATAATTTCGTGATAAGAAAAGTGGGCGGGGCCACGCCCCTAAAAAAGTTTTAATTTTGAGGTACCTGCACTAGATCGATTTTTCTGAAACTTTGCACACATATTGAGCTGTCATGACTATACAGGTTCGTGATTAGAAAAGTGGGCAGTGCCACGCCCATTAAAAAAAGTTATAATTTTTTGTTTTTTGCACTTGATATTCAATTTAAATTCAGAATGCATTTTTATTAATTAAGGGGCGTAGCAACGCGCGGCGGGCTTTTCTAGTTTATTTATAAATATTGAATTTACTTATTTTTAATGTTAATACAAAAATATATAATTAAACAGCATTTAACACTAGTTCGTTTCCAAATCGGTAGCATCCAAGACCAAGACATAAAAAAATTTTTACCAGTAACAGCGCTAGATTGCTCTCCCAGCTAAGTAGATGATGGGGGCTGCTGTCTGTTGTTTCCTAGCAACAATGCCCTCGGTGTGTTTGGTGTAAAGGTGCAAAAAACTTGCTTATTTTTGACAACAACAATCAATTAACGAAACTGACACAAGACTAAAATAACAATGGACTTTACATTACGGCAACAAAGGACATTACGAACGAAAAGGACCGTGCAAAGCGCAATGGAATGTAGACGCGGAAATATCTGTAAATAATCGATTAAAATGGAGGTGCTTTGTGGAAGCCATATGCTTTCAAGTGGTGTAATGAAAAAAAAAATAGCGCAGGATTAAACGGACTAAAAGAGTTAAAATCTTTACCAACTTTTTCTACGTATATCGGTCTACGATAAATATTGCTTTTGTACACATCTCCAATAACACTGGAAGTATTTATTATATTGAAAACATTTGTAAAATACATGTGATATCCATATCATTTCTCTGTCCAGAAGCTAAAGAAAAACGATTTTCACTTGTAAGTTTTAGGAAATACACCGAAGCATTTATTTTCTCGTGCCTATATCTCAGTAAGATTCAAACCGATTTGTCAGTTTTTTTCGGCAATAATTTTTGACACTACGGCTTATATTCTCGTGTCTTCAGCATGTCCAAAATTTTTTAAGGAGGTTTAATAATTTAATTTATTTATGTAAGAATATCCCTGGAGGCATATCGTACCTACAAATAGTAACTAACGTCTCTATAAATTAACCTTTGCCGCGTTTATAAAAATATGGGAAAATGTGATTAAAATATAGGAAAACAGAGTCAGTTGTTGTGGATGATCGTGCTGGATTTCAATCCCGGATATTTGCAAGAGATTGGTATGACATACAAATCTGAGAGGGTTCGTTCAAAGCTCAATCTACTCCCCTAGTCAAAAGCTTTGAGCAGAATTATGTAAAATGGCGTCTGAAAAAAATAGTGTTAAATATAGTAATTAGAAATTTATATTAAATGAAAGGGATTGACAAAGATTAAAACAATATACCATGGAAAAAACTGAGCACCAAGATGTTCGAAACAAAATGGTTTATCTTAAGTTTGAACAGTACATGTGTAAATCTGAATCTAGGCTACTTTACGGAGACGTAATTTTTAGGATTTTGACATCGTTTTAGTTTTTGAAGATATAGAAAATATGCCAAAGGTAAAGAAATATTTATTAATGACGATAAATTACTACTATCTGCCATTCTTTTTATTTCAAATAAATATTTCCAGCGGCTACTCCGTATTAGGTTCATTCGTGAGCTCTATTTTTGGAACAATTTTTCCAGCATTGTAATGTTGCCTTTCAGGACTGGAATTGTTCCTGGCTTTTCCCTGTAAGCGACGGACTACATCTAACCCCACAAAAAAATGTCTAGAAAGAAAACTATGAAAATGTTTGCCTGTAGTTTTAGGTCACTTTGCAACCCAATAACACTGGAATCGAATTTCAGATTAAGCCCACAAATGAAAAAGGCAAAAGGTAAAGCCCACCGAAGCATTAAAATTTAAGGTCATTTGCAATGTATACACCGATTAACGAATCAAAAGTGAAGTTCTATTTTGTGGTGCATGAAGCAAAGGGAGAAAACAACTCTTTTAATTGGCAATAGAAAGTGGAGTTCTATTTTATGGTACATGTAGAAAATAGAGAAAATAACACTTTTAATTGATTTAATTGACAACCATTTGAAAAGTACAAAATACCTTAAATTAAAACAAAATTTTTGAGATTTTTCAAGAGCCTATTTCTTAAAAATTTAAAACGTCTTTAAATCATTTTTCCGGTTTCCCTGCTCATAACCCACATCCACTATTTGCAAATAAAAACAATACAAACAATAAAAGAAACCCTTTAACTGAACTGAAATATATATATTTAAAATATTGACATTGAAACGTTTAAAAGAAATCATCACCCTGAGACAGAAATATGAAAATAAAGTGAAAGGCTTAAATTAAATAATACGACTGGGTTTTGTCTTTCTTTACGTTTCGTATGAACCAGCAGGCCAGTACATGGAAAACAAGTAACAGTGCTTTAAAAGGCCGTGTCGAAACTGATAATACCCTACTTTAACATTCTGTACATACATAGATGTAGTGACTACATCTGCAGCGCAGTCTAGATTTTAAATTTAATGTTATACGCCATTTTGCTTCTTTTTTTTTTTGCCCCGTCTTTGATTTTGAATTTTAACTTAGTGAGATGTGTTGTACTAGTCAAGCGCTTTCATTTGATGCCCATATTGAAGGGGCTGAGAAAAAAATTGTCTGCCATTTTGTTATGGGCGCCATCTTAGATTTTACACTTTTTAATAGTTAACTGTATTCTAGTGCTCAAGCCCTCTTATTTAATACCAATATGGTTGTGTGTATTGAAATGGACAAAGCCTTAATCACTATATTTGATCGATATATCCGCCATTTTATTTAGAACGCCATCTTAGATTTTAAGATTTTTTTAGTCTACTGTATTCTACTGCTCCTTTATTGGATACCAATTTTGAGGGGATTGATAGGGGCATATATTTAAATACTTATTTTGACCCAAATTTACATTTTTATTGTACGACATTTTTTATTGTACGCCATTTTATAGTGGAGGCCATCATGGATTTTAGATTTTTTATAGGGTATTGTTATGTAATGGTTATACACCCATATTGAACCTCTGTCTTGCCTGGAAGCTGGAAAAAATGGATTATCGTTTCTAAGCTTTAAGAAAATTATCATCGAGGCAGGTGTATTTTGGTGCTTATATCTCAGTTAGTTCCGAACCAATTTGTAAGTGCTTATCACCAATAATTTTCGAAACTTTAAAATGTTGATGTCTTTAGCATGTCAAGATATTAATAAGAAACTTGTTATACAGGGTGGACCAAAAGTCGCGCCTGCGTGTAAAAATTGAATAACTTTTTTGTTTATTATTATTTTTTATTAAATTTTTTTTTTAATTATAATATTATCTTTGTATGACCTAAATTTTAATTATGAAAAATAATGTCAGAGAGATGACCACCATTTTCATCGATGCACAATTGGGCTCTTAAATATGCGTTTTGCATAACTGCACGCAAGGTTTCAGGCTCTATTGCCCTGATCTCAGCTTCAATGTTGTTCTTTAGCTGCTCTATAGTTTGAGGCTTGTTTACATACACTCGTTCTTTGAGATAACCCCATAGAAAATAATCAGGGGCAGTTAAATCCGGTGAACGTGCTGGCCAATTAAATTCTGAATTTTTCGAGATAATTCGGTCGTCAAAAATTTCATTTAAAAGCGTCATTGTGGCACGGGCCGTGTGTGCTGTTGCTCCATCCTGCTGAAACCACTTGTTGGCTGCCTCAGGGCGTACAAAATTATTAAGCATAGCGCGATATCTGTCCCCAGTTGTCCAGAACGTCTTCGCATTGAAGTTCCTGACCCGTACACGATCTGATTCTGTATTATTCTTGGTCTTACTGATCGTGGCAAATCTGACACTGCACCTTGTTGTCGGAACCGTGCAATTAAACGATTAATTGTGGTTTGGTTAGGTGCATTTCTGGTGTTGAAATAATTTCGATATGCTCGTTGCGTCAGTAAAATTGAGCACCCATTGGAAAAGTAAAATTCTACCACTTTCGTTCGTTGCTCAGTCGTTAAATTTTGCATGGTGGTGTAACACGAATCGATGAATAAAATCTGAAAAAAAAAATAAAAAATATTAATAAACAAAAAAGTTATTCAATTTTTACACGCAGGCGTGACTTTTGGTCCACCCTGTATTTAAGAAATTTATATAGAAATATATTTTCAAATTATTTTGCCGATTAGTGACCGATTTGTCAAAATTTTCTTAGGAATATCCCTGAAGGTATTTCATATCTATGAATAGCAACGAACGCATCTAAAAATTGTCCTAGGGCTGAAAATTTTAATGTTAATGGTTAAAATATGGGAAAAGACAGACACAGTCGTGTTCATTTGTTCATATCTCAGAAAGTTATGGGGCAATTGTGCTAGATTTCAATAGCGAAGTACATACAGATCTGTGCTTCTAAAAGTTGATTTCAATTAACACTTGGACAAACGATCAGGTCTTAATCGACTCCCTAAGTCATAAGCCTTCAGAAAATATATACTTTTTGGGATCGAAAATGAATATTGTACAAATTACAAACGGTATGGCAAAATTGTATAGGGCACCGCAGGTGAAGGGTATACAAGTCATTATAGTTTATTTATTGCATATAAATACATACTTACAACTAGGTATATGTATGTCTGTCTGTCTTAAAAAGAATAAACACTTGCAACAAGCACTTAATTTAATTTTCTTTTTCAAAATCCCTTTTTTCTTGTTAAACGTCTTTATAGCTAAAAACTATATAAATAAGTGCGGTTTTGGCTGTCGCTTGCAGATTTATAACGAGAACCAAATCATCACATTAGACCTCACCACCGGTCAAAATATAAAAAGCGGAAAAAAAAGAAAATATTTTTCTAGTGCAATTAAATTAAACAATAAACCAAGCCCACCCATTTTATAGACATGAGATTTTCTTATACCTAAAATCGCTTAAACAAAGTTATAATTTAAAAAAAAAAAATAATTCTTTGTAAAACAAAAACTTAATTTTAATTTAACAAAATGGAAAGGTATTAACAAAAGTTAATTTGTGTTAAATTGAAAAGTGATTTTTGTATGTTTTTTTTTTTTTTTTTGTTTTAAAACAGATATTCAACACCGCTAATAGGGCCAAGCTTTGCCGCCCTAACAAATGGATCTGTAACAGACAAGGTGGGTAAACATTTTTAAGAAAGAAGAATAACATCAATTTCTACACTCCATTAAATATATTTGTCCATCGAAAGATTTTGTTTAAGCCATCAAACACAAAGCCAAACAGTTGAAAAAATACTAATAATTTTTTCAATACCAGCTGATGGCGGAGCGCTTTGCTACTCCCCACAAAGTATTATTTTATTCCTAAAAACCAATGGATCAGGCAAAACCATCCTCAATTTGGGAGTAAATTTAATAAACTGTGAAAACCAAATTTAAAGCATAAAGAAAATAAATCTACAAACCATCTTTTAAACAAGCGTTTAATACGATGTTCACACGGACAGCAAAATTCTAGGTTCGCTTTCTTATTCAAGGTTCGCTCCCGAATTGTGTTTGAACCAACATGTTTCGCCATACAAAATTTTGAGAGTGAACCAACTTGGTTCATTTTGAATCTTGCTGCGAAACGCGAAAAAATTATTATCATCTACACTATATCTGAACTAGTTGTAAAAAAATATAAACAACAAAGAATTAATGTGTGGGCAAATATATAAAGAAAAACTTTTAACGAATAAAATGTACGGCGTGATTTTTTAAGAGCTATAGGAAAATTAAAAAAAAAAAACATAAAATTCAGAAAAGTGCATGAAATCTTTATTTGCATCAATAGTACGGTCCATATAATTTAATGTTTGAAGATTATTTCATGCAAATGTTGACCGTGACTGCGCCTCAAATGGTCCATCCGCTTAGTCCAATTTTGACATTCTCTTTCCAACATTTCGGCCGGTATCTCATGAATAAATGCTTCAATGTTGTCTTTCAATGCGTCAATTTAAGCGGGCATGTGTGTATAGACATGAGCTTTAACATAGCCCCACAAAAAATAGTCTAAAGGAGTTAAATCGCACGATCTAGGCGGCCAATTGACCGGTCCCGAACGTGAAATAAAATGTTCACCGAACTCGCCTCTCAATAAATCCTTTGTTAAGCGTGCTGTGTGGCATGTGGCACCGTCTTGTTGAAACCACATGTCATGCAAGTCAAGCTCTTGCATTTTGGGCAAAAAAAAGTTGGATATCAACTCACGGTAGCGCTCACCATTCACAGTTACGTTACGATTCGCATCATCTTTGAAGAAGTACGGTCCAATGATGCCGCCAGCCCATAAACCGCACCAAACTGTGACTTTTTCTGGATGCATTGGTAGCTCTTGCAATGCTTCTGGCTGATCTTCACTCCAAAATCGACAATTCTGCTTATAAACGTACCCATTGAGCCAAAAATGAGCTTCGCCGCTGAACACAATTTTTCGATAAGAAGCGCGCGATGAACTTTCTTTACAGAGTACGCATTTTGATAATAAAATTCAATAATTTGCAAGCGTTGTTCGTTTGTAAGACGATTCATGGTTAAATTATAGACCAAACTGAAAATGTTTGACAGTGAAACAAAACACGAAACGTGCGTCAGCTGCTTAAACCAGTATTGCCAAAAAGATAATAGCTAAAAAAATCACCCTATATATACAGTGCACTCGCGCTATTGTGAACTAATTAAAACCAAAGGAGTTCATGTCAGCGATTGTCGGGTTTCATGAGAGAAATATAAATTTTTACCATGTGTTTTACACGCTTGAACGTGAAATCATTTTATTATTTGTATTATTAAAATATACAACTAAAATAATTATTTATAATTCATTACAAGATCACGAGATTCCTTTTTGCTAACTATCCAAAAAGACTGCCTTTTCTTTTAACGCCAAACATTAAGATTTGTTAACACTCATGGTGATAATAGATTCAATGCTTCGCATTAGGAAAATACTTAAAATTTCGATGCCATACATACGAAAAAAGTTTAGGCGATTCCCTAAATTTTAAAAATCGAAATTAACACATTTCAGTTATGTCTACATGCTTAAAGAACATGTTATAGAGCTGAGCTGAGTTTGTTCATATGTTACACAGTAGTCAACGTAAACAAAAGCTTGTTAACGTAAACACCGCCCTAATCACGTAGACGCTGTTCACGTTGCCGCGAGTTCACTGTATTTACTGAGATAAAGTTAAATAAAAATTTAAAAAAAAACAAAAAATATTGAAACCTAATTTAAAATGTAGAGGAAAATTCAACAAGAATAATTGTCTGAACACCAAATTTCGAAATCGTGATATAGGAGAGCGAACCAAGTGCTTAACATTACCGTGTGTTTAAAACATAAATGGTTACATTCTCACTGTTTTTTATTTCACTCCAAAAACATGAGCGTTTTCAACTCGGTGAATTTAGCACTGTTTTAAGTGCATTTTGAAATTTTTATTTTTAGCTCTGTGTTTGTTTTATTTTTTTCTTGTGAAACCAAATACAGTAGACTCGCGGTAACAAAAACACTGCCTTATGTAAACACCGGATAAGATGAACACAATTTTTTTTACACTGACTATAGCGTGAACACAGTGAGAAAGCCTTATAACGTGAACAAATTTGTCGGTTATCCAAATCGTTTTCATAAAAAGGGGTATCCCCGTAAATGATTGCACAGGCTTAGTTTAGTGCGCGCTGCTGATTTAGCACGATCTAATCTAAAGTTTTTCGTGAAAAATGTCGCAAAAACTACCAAAATTCCAAAGTTAAACTTCTTGTGATTGGAAAGGCAAAAAATCCTCGCTCTTTTAGAAATTTTGAATCTCCAATGGACTACAATTGCTCCAAATCGTAATGGATGACGCTATTGGCTATTTAAATTCAACTTGGCAACGTCTTGAAAATAAAACAATAGCAAAATGCTGGCTGAACATTTTTAGCTCTTTAGGAGATGAAGAAGACTGTGAAGAGGATATCCCATTAGCTTTTTTGAGAGAAAGAATTTGTTCAGCAATTAAAATTTGAAAATTAAAAGATAATCCAAAAAAAGGTAACGCATTTTTGAAATTAATTTTAATGCACTTTTTTCGTAACAAGTCATATGTACGTACATATGTACATAAGTAACAATCCGAAATACGAAAAATTATATGAATTTGAGTTAAATCACATGTCGAATTTATTTGGAAATTTTAAAGAGTTACACCTTCGTCAACATAAACAACTTCGCAAACGTTAACACGCTCGGTTTTTAATAGTTCACGTTACCGCGAGTCTACTGTATTTTAATTCTTTTTTTTTTTTTTTTGTTTTTAATTAAAAACAATTTTTGTAAATGTAATTTAACATACAAAACTAAAAAATATTTACTCATCGCAAAATGATATTAAGACAATATCAAGGCATAGTCATTCATCAGGTAATCGCAGTGCGGAGAGAACTATTTTGTTTATGTTTTTTAAATACACTCATACCCCGTTTTGCGTCGCTAAATAGGGCCGGAAAAACGAGACAAAACTGAAACGACGCAAACCGAATCGCAATTTTCCATTCATTTCATTTAATTCGTTCCGACACTCATAATTTTAGTTAAAAAATTGTGTTTTTCAATAGAAAATACAAATTTTGTTTTATTATCTGTGTAATAATAGTTTTTATTAAAATGAAAAACACTTAAAAAAACATAACAAAAATATTAGGATTAAAATTAAAAATAAGAAATTGATAGAACATAAATTAAAAAGGTAAAAGTCTATCAGCGTTTTTGGAACAAATGTTTTTTTTATTGTAGAAGGGCTAAACCCAGGTTTCTTCCAATATCGACAGTTTTCTTCCCTGATTTAAAGCGCTTTAAAGTATCCAGTTTTTGTTCTAAGCTTATTTCCTTTCTTTTTTGCCTCATTGTTGCAAAATATTTAGATTAAACTTCACTTCACCAAATGTAGTTTGAAACTACCAACGAAGACAAACTTGAAGACAACTTTCACATACAAATTTACATTAGACTTAGACGGAGAAATCCCCTTTTTCTAGTTTGGCTTTCTACCAATATTTTCAAATTAACGGCGCACATCGAAGCACTAACGACGCAACTACGAAGTCATGCGACGCAAACAGAAGCAAAAACGACGCAACATCAAAATAAAGGAAATTTTAAAAAGACGCAACTTCGAAACGACGCAAACCGGGGTATGAGTGTATATGAATTTTGACCTTTGGAATAAGTGAGGGAAGAGAGAGAATTATTTTTTATCTATGGAATTTGACAGCTGAAGTTTAAAAGAAGTAAGGAAACAAATAATCAGCTGACGAATCTAGACTACCTGATGAATGAATTTGTCTTGAGAAAATATAATGCAATTGTTAATAATGATAAGGATCAAGAGAAATTCTCATCAGGTGACAACATTCCTACACACAAAGGCCCGAAGAACACAAAAAACAAATTCTTTTGTTTACTTTTAATTCAATTTTTATTTTTATAAATTTACATGAAATGGCTGCCAGTTTTTATCACACATTTGAGCTATTCAGAACATTTTTCACAATTTTCAAAAAATTCAAACCACTAGGACAAACACAACAAACATTTTGCATTCTCTGAATTGAAAAGCTCCCTTGATTAATTTAAAATTCGATTTTATTTCGTTAGCGCATTTTTTTTTTGTTTGTTTTAATTTTTGTAATAATTTCAGGTTACACCCGATATGGCCCATTTGGTACATCCATATTGGAATCAATTTCCCGCTATGGATCCCATATGGGCCAAAATCTTGACGATGTATATGATTATGATTGGCTCAATTTCATGGTGCGGAAACGGTGTGGTGATTTATATATTCTCCACCACCAAATCACTACGTACTCCTGCAAATCTATTAGTTATTAATCTAGCGATATCCGATTTTGGCATCATGATCACCAATACGCCCATGATGGGCATAAATCTCTTCTATGAGACATGGATATTGGGTCCAATGATGTGTGATATTTATGGCGCCTTAGGTTCGGCCTTTGGTTGCAGCTCCATCTTATCGATGTGTATGATTTCGTTGGATCGTTACAATGTCATTGTTAAGGGTATGGCCGGTCAGCCGATGACCATTAAATTGGCAATTATGAAAATAGCCGCGATCTGGTTTATGGCTAGCATTTGGACATTGGCGCCGATATTCGGTTGGAGCAGGTAATCGAAAGTTGTTTCTTTAATTGTTTAATTTAATTTTCGATTTAATTATTTGGAAACAGGTATGTGCCTGAGGGTAATTTAACATCATGTGGTATTGATTATTTGGAACGCGATTGGAATCCACGTTCATACTTAATCTTTTATACGGTATTTGTGTACATTCTGCCATTGTTCTTGATCTGCTATTCATATTGGTTTATAATTGCGGTAGGTATTCCAAGTTGACGAATCGTGTAAGTTTTACTTAAATATTATGCTGCTGCTATTGCGCGCTTTTTCTGTATCTTTCTCTTAGGCTGTATCGGCTCACGAAAAAGCCATGCGCGAACAAGCCAAGAAAATGAATGTCAAATCATTGCGTTCATCTGAGGATGCTGATAAGAGTGCCGAAGGCAAATTGGCCAAAGTGGCCTTAGTTACAATTTCGCTGTGGTTCATGGCCTGGACTCCCTACACCATCATCAACGCTTTGGGTCTATTCGAATACGAGGGTCTCACGCCCTTAAATACCATCTGGGGAGCCTGCTTTGCCAAATCAGCAGCCTGCTACAATCCCATTGTGTATGGTATCAGGTAAATTTATTAAATTATTCTATTGTAAGATTTTTCAACTTTATTGTCTAAACCAAATCTCTCTCCCAAGCCATCCCAAATACCGATTGGCTTTGAAAGAGAAATGTCCCTGCTGTGTCTTTGGCAAAGTTGATGACGGCAAATCGAGTGATGCCACCTCGCAGGCTACCAATAATGAATCTGAAGCCAAGGCCTAAATATATCGGTTGTGATAAGAAACCACTAACACCTCCAGTACCGCGGTACCACCTCAATACAATACTAACTGGCAACTGCAGCAACAGAACGGACGCTTTCGTAGTATACTATTTACTCGTTTTAAGAAGAGACATTTTAAATTTATTTTTATTTATTTTTTTGTTTAATTGTCGTATTAACAGGTACATAAATCGATTATGTTTCATTTGTAAGGTAGCATAACAAAACTAACCTTAAAAAAATTGAACAAAGATTTAAAAAAAAAATATAAAAAAAATAATAATTGAAAAAAAACTTTAAATAAAATTGTTATGAAACTGCAATGTCATTAAAGACGAAAAAACACAAAAAAAATGAGAAATTTTGAAAGAATAAAGAGCATGCAAGCTTGTAAAAAAAAACTAAAAAAAAATAAAGAACTGCATTGTTTGAATTTTATTATTATTTTGAAATTAATTTCAAAATTTTCGAGTTTAAAATTTTGTTTTTTTTTTAAATTAAATTTTGTGGTGTGCAATACCAAGGTCATTATAATTGTTGGCTTAAGATTCAATGTTCGAAAATCTTATACATCTGTGAAATATTAAATGTGTTACAATTAAGTTGTGTTGTTGTTAATTTAATTTTTGCCGCTGGATTAGTCCCAAAGCTACCAGCCGTTGGTTAACGAAATATGGATCAAATTCAAGAATTATAATTATTTATACGAAAAAACTTGCAGCTCACCAAGAGGTCAACAAAACATACATACATACATGCATACATACATACATACATACATACATAATTGTGCGTTCCTGGTTGGAATCTGTTAATTTGGGGCTCGCTGACCAAAAGACAGAGGCGATTTTGATATCCAGCCGTAGGTCAATGGAGTCTGTGAAATTAAATGTGGGATCGTGTTGTGTTGAGACGAAACCTTCGCTTAAATATCTTGGGGTTATGATAGATTGCCGTTTATCTTTTAAGGAACATCTGCTATATGTTGCTGGGAAGTCTTCGAGAACATATACTGCTCTGTCTCGTATAATGCCAAATACGAGAGGCCCAAAGTACTTACGTCGGAAACTTCTGGCTGGAGTAGTTAAGAGTGTGATTATGTATGCATCACCTATCTGGTCTCGGGCTCTTGGGTTGAAGACCTATAGGGGAATTATAAGCCCAGTATATAGACTGGCTACTTTGCGAGTTATTTGTGCTTTCCGGACTGTATCAGATGATGCAGCATTGGTGATTGCGGGAATGATGCCAATTGATCTTCAGATCAGAGGCTTCTCGGATATTGAAACGATTGCTGAGTGGCAGCGGTCATGGTCCTTGTCAGAGAAGGGTAGATGGACGTTTTCTCTTATTCCTGACTTAGTCCCATGGTTCAAGTGAACACATGGGGATCTGGACTTCTATGTTACGCAGTTGCTTAGTGGACATGGTTGTTTCCGGTCTTACTTATACAGATTTCTGTCCGAGTTGTGATGGTAATGTCGAGGAGAATGCTGAACATGTATTCTTTTCGTGCCCTCGTTTTGATAGGGAGAGAATACACCTTGAGAGGATGATAGGACATAGTGTTGATCACGGTAATATAGTGGAGATTATGTTGTCCTCTGCACGCAGTTGGGAGTATGTATGTGAATATGCTAGATTGGTTCTCATTGAACTTCGTAGGGTTGAGAAAATCCGTAATAGGATGTTATAGTTTGGGTGTTGTACCTTCTCCCCCCTGCGATGTATAGCTTTGTGGTAGTTCCGCAGGGATTTTGGGCCAGTGTACCGAGGTGTTTTAGCGTGTTAACGTCACGCACTCCTGGATGACCTGAGTACCAGGGTCTTTCGATGATTTCACCTCGTTAATAAAAAAAAACATACATACATACATACATACCTACATACATACATACATACATATATCAAATTATAATTTCGAAATTAAATGTATAAATTTTCGAAATTAAATTCCAAGTTACATAAATGCTTTGTTTGTGGTGTGCCTTACGAAATAATTTTAAACATTTTAAAATGATCACTGCCAGTCTTTAGATATAATGTTCGAAAATCTCTTTCTATTAAAAACTTTTATTCAAAAAACACAAACGAGCAAGTGTTTTAGAAATCTATTTTTTTATTAATTTAAAGCAAATATAGTTAAATGTTTCTTTAGTTTTAAGAATTAGAAACAAAGTTCGAATTTTCGAAATTAATTCTTAACTTTCGAAAATGTCTTTAAAATTAAAGTTTTTCTAGTACTTAAGGCATACATAACAAAATGTTTAACATTTTACGTTTTTTACTCCACAAAATTAATGTTCGAAAATTCTAATTGGGTGAAAAAACTTATTTAAGAAGTAAAAAAATTTGTAAGAAGTAATTTTTTAAATGAGTGACCAAAAATGTATAATTTTTTTTTGCACTTTTATGGTGCTATTTGCATTTTTTACGTTTATAAAGCTAGAATTTCGGGATTAAAGACTTTTATTAATTTAAGTTGAGACAGCAAATGTTATGAACGGCCAAAAAGGTAATTTTTCGCATTTTTATGGTACTTTTTGTATTTTCCATATTTAAGCTAAAATTTTGAAATTCGAATTGGAACTGAAACTGTTATGGGTGACCAAAAAGATACTTTTCGCATTTTTATGGCACTTTTTGTATTGTGTAAGTTTATGAAGCTAGAATTGTGAAAACAATGACTATTGATTTGAGGTGTGATTGAAAATGTGTAACTAGAAAGGTACTTTTTTGTTTTTTTTAGTTTTTTAAATTTATTTTTAAATTAGGGACAATTGATCCAAGCTGAGATTGAAAATGTTTTCGAATCTTTTTTAAATTTTTGATATTTAGAATTCTGAAATTAAGTACCTTAAGTATTCAATAAGTGATAAGAACTGTGCTGGCGAAGAACCGGATATTGTGCTTGTTATAATCAATTAATAATACTTTGTTTCTTCATATATCGACATTACTTCGATATCAAATTTAATTATCTCTAGCAATCTTGTGATGCCGTAGCATGTTTAGCGTTGTTTCACATCTGAAACCAACAACAAGGTGATGTTGGCCTTAACGAAGACAACGACGTTGGCAACTGGCATAAGGTCAAATATGTTTCTTAAGCAGCATTATAGTTTGAAATTTTTATTTTTTACCAGCAGACCCGGTCCGTGTTGCTGGCCCTAAGCAAACATTAGTGTTGCATTACCACACGATTTTAATTGAGCTTTTAACGAAATTAACGGCCTTCTAATAAAAATCCATGGAATAACTATCGTAAGGTTTTTCTCAGAATAACTTACATAATAATATGGTGTAGGTATAGGCTCAATCTAAAAATAACGCATGTATTTAAGGCAAATTGGAAATTATATTCATTTATTACTTCATGAATGAGTTTTACGCGCCACAGAAATTTGTCATCACCGGAACAATTAATCAATAATAATAACAAGAAGCAATTAACGACTAATATTATGGATAATCAAACTACTCCTGATGTATTATCTTGGGATAAGCTCTGCAACCTTTTAGATGCAAAATTGAAAGATGTCACCAGAAAGGAAGACCTTGTATCAATCAAAACAGAAATTGAGGAACTTAGACAAGAAACGTTAAATTAAGAAATGACATCAACAAACTTTCAACTCGTCTTGAATATATTATTCGAAGGACTCGTTCAGCAAATATTGTTGTTAGTGGCTTAAATAGCAAAAATAACAACGAAGCTAAAAATTAATTTACTAAATTATGCTCCAACGTACTTAAGATTAACATACATGTTATAAATGCGCGTAAATTGCCATCGAAAAATATATTTTTATTTACACTGGAAACAAATATGCAAGCTGCCAATGTAATAGCTGCCAAGGGTAACTTAAATGATTGTTCGATTTTCATTCAAAAGGACTATACCAATGAAGAACAAAATATGAGATATAATTTAAGGCAAATAAATAAAGCTGTTGCAAATTCTCAAAATAATTTAAAGGTCAGGATGGGTGAATTCTGTATTTTTATTAATAACAAAAGATACACTTGGCCAATGGGAAAAGCAGTTGCTAATTGTAATGATGATGCTGAGTTTTTAAGAAATTTATTGTCTGAAGCCAATTCCTCTATAGACGTCACAGTTCGAAATATGAACAATAATGTTGAAGATACTGCTGCAACCTCAACAAATGTCCCTGCACAATAGCAATACAACACATGCCGCTTAGTCTCATATAATGTCGCATACCCTGCCAGTTCTCTTAGTTTAGGAAATTTTGTAACTTTTATTTGATATTTTCTTCCTTTTTGAAACTCATGTTATAGCTGGAAAACGACAACTTTTTGCTACATACTTTCAAAATTACAAATTATATTGGATTGATGCAAAGAAAACCCATAATGTTGGTCGTGCTAGCGGTGGATGCTTGTATGGCTTCAAAAAGGAAATACAAAAAGCTTATAAATTAAAATTTTCGATTCATGCAAATAATAACGTTTTATTAGCAGCTAATCTTGATGGTAATTTATTTTTTTTATACCCCGATATTTAAACTGCACTAATTGGAACGTAGATTTTGAATCGTTTGAAAATTTTTTACTAGAACTTTCTCCTACAAATTTTTGCGTAGTTGGCGATTTGAATGCACGTATAGGAAACTAGTAATAAATAAATTTGAATAAATGAAATGAATCTAATAACCTCTTTATTATAAATTTTATACTTTTATATACTAAAAAATTTAGAAACGTAAATAAATGAAATAACTCATAGCTTTATATATGCCAATCTGGGTCACAACTATCATGTTATGCCAAATATAGATAATACAGTAATATTTAATCTCTTAAATTGCAAATATGTAATATAAATATCTATTAAATAAATAAAAAAAAAAACATTTATTACTTCATCTTAAGACCAGCGGAGAAATGTTTTTTGCCGTGTGAATTTTCCAAAATTAAGCCAGCAATAGTCATTGATTGGCTTTGTGCTCTGTTGATGGTAATTGCAAAGGCAAGACACAAAGGGAATTGGAGCCGCTTGAATTGGAATGGTAAATCGTTAGAAATCAACGGAATTCGTAGAACAAGTACGTCTTCGTCTTTTAATCTGCCACCGATGATTGCTGCCTCGATTAAATTTGGTGAACAGTTTTTGATGGTCAATCTGGTTCCGTTGCATAACTTTGGTGCGTTTAAGTGGCGATAAAGAATTACCGGTGATCCAACCTTTAATATTAGTACATGCGGTGGCATATCGGGTGGTTGCAATGAATTCAAAAATTCAGTGGGATAATTGACGGCTTGTTCTTCCTTCATCCATTACTGTGTCGATCGATTTGTATTTGATTAATTTTCCGGGCAGTTTCAATTGAATTTGCTCATAGAGCTGTAAATATTTTTTGTAAATAAACCGAAAACTCGGAATGCGAAATGTCGAAAGTTTTAAACTTTTAATATTGGATCATTATTAACATAGCTTTTTTGTAAATACCGTCGGAACTACATAACCAATTTAAGAGTTTGATATCTCGTTTTAAAAAACATGACAACGGCTTTCAAAAAATAAAAAAAAAACAAACAAAATAAATATATGTATGTATGTCATTGGTGGTGCAATATGAAAATTGGATTTTGCCACTCCCCTCCGCCCGCAGACCGAAAATAAAATATCAGACTTCACAGTGTCACCCGCCTAAATACTCTGAAGAATCCCTAAAAAATTCATCAAAATCGATCCAGCCGTTTTGGAGTCCATACATACATACATACATCCTGTTTTATATACAGTGGACGTCCAATAATACGAATTATATAATGTCAGGCCTATTCGTAATATTGGAAAATTCGTATTATTGGACAACAGTTTTTCTTCCTTTTATGTTATATAAAACACATGCAGATAGTTTAACTTAAATTAGTTTTTTATTTAAAACAAAAAACAAAAGAAAAAACTTAAAAGATAAACAAATTCAAGTCAAGACAATAGGATTTAAATCATACATTTGTACAAATGTATGTAAAAATGTAGTTACATAAAGTACATAATTAGTTTGTTAAAAAAAATCAGTCATTAAACATTGGCGTGTTTTGCCAATGGAAGTTTCAATATTGTTCTCAACAATGGGCTGAATGCATGTGTCAAAACATTTAATTGCATCTTCATGTTTAACGTTTGGCAATGGGTTCACAGGAACCAAAATTTGTTCGTCATCGCTATCATTATCCTGCTCAATTGCTTCATTTGGGTCATCAATATTCCAATCATGCAGATCCTCATAGTTAAAACTAGAAGTTGGAAAATTGTCATTAAGTAAATTTAAACAATGATTGATTGTGCGCATTTCGTCGCCATTTCGGAGTGCTGAAAGGGGAAGATCATCTTCATTATCAAAACCGCTGTCACCTAAAATATTTTTCCAACATTTTTTTAGCACATCAGACGAGAGTTTTTCCTATCACATTGCAACTAAAGATATTGCTTAAAATAAATCTGTCTGTTTGAGAGATGTTCTGAAATCTTCAGATGAGCCCGTAATTTTTGTTAGTAGGCTACTACGATAATTATGCTTTAAGTCTTATGGCATTCTGATCCATCGGTTGAATCAGTGGGGTGACATTAGGCGGCATGTACATAATCCAATTTTTATCGTCTTTAGTTAGCTGCACCAATTCTTCTGCAGGGGGATGACTTGGAGCATTATCGAGCAAGAGAAGCGCTTTTATTGTGAGGTTTTTAGCTTTTAAAAAGTTTTCCACCTGCAATTATTTTTAGATAAACTCAATAAAAATAAAAATGTAAATTTACTAATAACAACTCACCTCTGGAACAATTTTTAAAAAGAGAAGCATTCATTCAAGCCGATTTTGAGTTTCCATAAGCAACAGGCAAATCTTTGTTACGAAAACATCTTCTTTGTTCCCTCAGCATTCGCACAAATTAAAAACGTTATTCTCGTTTTCTGCCAGGTGCAGAATTTTCACCCTGATGTACATACGTTTTGTCCGGCAACATTTTCCAATAAAGCCCGAATTCATCTGCATTAAAAACTGCTTCATGTGTGAGGCCGTGCTCCGTAATAACAGCATCTAATTTATTGATGAATGGAGCTACAAGTTCCTTATAGGGCCCATACACAACACCATAAGCTTGTGCAATTAAGCTTTAAGCACACACTACACCGGCATGGTAGTACAAAATTCATTTTTTACCCAAAAATTGTGCTGAAAAGTTTGTAATGAATAACGAAAAAATTTGTGAAAACGAATTAGGAGCAAAAAAAAAACGTGTTTGGATGAAGAAATTGCTATGAATTGGCATTTATATTTAAAATGTTGTATTTTTTGATGTTTATGCCTTGACGAATTAACTTTTATGAGCCAATTTTGCCACACGACTAAATCATGCTGGTACAATCAAAAAAATATCAGACTATTTTTGATAAAGCACCATCAGCTGGTATAATCACACCACAACCCCATACACGGTCAATCAGCTGGCACAGTCACTTGATTGAACAATTATTATGGTGTAGCGTATGGGCCCTATTAGAAGACGATAGCTTTTCGCCAGATTCTTTGAGTAATCTTATACCATAGCTTTTTTGAATTTGGTGAGCCAGCCATCACTGGCAAAAAAGTCGCCTTCATAAAACTTTTTATGAAATTCCAGATCCTGACATTTTAACTGGGTACTCCCTACTGGAATATGAAATTTTCTTTGCCATAGAAACCACTCGTATAGCGCATCTTCCATTTTTTTAAATTCTCCAGTTGCTATTCTGTAGCGAGATTTTAGTGCACCTGTTGCACCTTCTATTTTTTATAGTGCAAATGGTTAACTTAGATAGTCCATACTTGTTACAAATTTCATTTAGAAATTCTCCACTTTCACTGTCTTCTATAATTTTTAACTTATTTTCTAAAGAAATTTGCTTCTTTTTGACTTCTTTTATTTTAAACATTTTGAATGTATCAAATATAGAACACGAGACAAAAGACACCTCTTATCACTGGGCCAATTCAAAGTAGACTCTCATATTGTACTATGTCATATAATTCATATTAATATGACTAGTGACTTTGAACACCTTTTGTTAACAAATTATGTATTTAATACAAGAAAGAAGACAAAGAGATGACGCTGTTAAAAATTGTATGTATACAGGAAAGAAGAAAATAGAAAATATTATCTCTGAGAGGTGAGTAGCGAAGAAATTCTCTCTGAGAGACAGTATGGTTAAAAGTATAACATAAACAATTTCTTATACATAGGAAACAAATGTGTAAAGTCTTATTATTTTTTTGTATGGAAATTACTAACAAAAATTTTATGCGTGCATAAAATAATATGAAATAGTACAAATAGTACTGATATGCAACCACTTTGAATTGGCCCACTATGTATGTATGTACATGTATGTATTAAATTTTGTACCAACTGACTATATTTGGCAGTTGACCGCAGAAAAAAAAACAAGTAAAAAACTTCAAAGTAAAACTTTAAACAAGCATATTCTTACAAAAAATACAGTTATTCGTATTATCGAATATCAGAAAAAAATAATGTATTCGTACTGCAGAACTACCAATGCAAAAAATTTGCCATTCGTACTATTGGATATTCGTATAAACGATGGTACGTACTATTGGACGTCCACTGTATATAGATAGAATATTAAAAAAAAAAATTTTTTTTTGAAGTTTTTCTTTTTATTTCAACACATTTTTTCTTTGTTATTTTTGATTTTCTCTTTTAACTTAATAAATATTAATGATATTAAATGATTTTTTTTCTTTGTTTAAAGTAAGGAAGGGTAAGGCAAACATACATATTTTAGGTATGGGTGGGGGGTTGTTAACGATAATGTTATAAAAAAACTTTTTTTTTTTCACAAAAAGAAAAAAAATTAAATTAAAGTTAAACAAAAAACTATACAATGATAATTGTATAACAAAATTATACAATAATAATAATGAAAAATAAAAAATTATGGTTACAAAAATATTAACAATAATAACAAAAACATTTAAAAATTTACATTTTAAAAAGAATATCAATAATGTGTGTATGTGGTGTGTGGTGTGCGTTGTTTAAATAAAATGTTTGAATTAAACATTGAAAAATTGTTTGAAAATTTGTTTGTTAAACTTATTCACTACAAGAATCATATTCACTGTCACAACGTTTATTACTATTGCGTCTTAAAGAGCTTCGATTGTTTTTGTGATTTAAGGCCACCGTATTATTGTTATTTTTATTTAAATTACTATTATTGTTGTTGTTATTGTTACCAGAGCTGTTGCAGCTGCTATAAACAACGTTGTTATTGTTAACAAAAGAATTTGATTGTCGCTCATCTAATACGTTTACAGTTGATGTTAAATTATCAGAACGTTTTTGGGTGATTAATGACCAAAGGCGTACTTCAATGCCCAGTCTGAAAGAAAAGAGAAAAAATAATAGAATTCATTTACAAAATGGTTGAAAACTTCACTAAATGTTTCAAGTCTTTTTACTTCGCCAAGATACAAACCCTTGTGAGTCGTAAAATAAATGCTCAACTTGGGAAACTAATTAAAGATTAAAGGGTGTTCCCAAAATTAACGAAAGATTTAAACAATATTTTAAAAATAATGAAACCTTGTCGGCCGCAGTTCGAAAATTTCATACAAAATATGGTCGAAACAGTGTTAGTAACTTCGCCAACTGAAGACTGGATCCGTGGGAGACGCCAAGCACACTAAACGTCCAAGAACAAGCCATTCAAATGTCAATATCGAAGCAGTGCGTGAGAGTCGGCGACAATTCAATTAAGAAGCTCTCTACAACGTACACTCACTAAAGATTTCGAACTGCGTTCTTTCCGTGTAACGCTCCATTTTTACTAACCCTAAACTGTCAGCTGTAGAATTGTTTTTTTCAGGGTTGCCAGCATTTTTCATTGCACAAATGGCGACAAATTCAAACTTTGTGTTAATTTTGGGACACCCTTTATAAACTTTTATTTTGTTAATAAAAACTACTGATTTAAACTGATTGGCTTGTATTAGGAAAAAAATTACTGTCATAACCTCAATGTCCAACTATCGCTTGTAGTTAAAATACACGAACAGTTTTCATACAAAATACATTTTAATCAGTTGTGTGCACATCGTTACAATAAACCATAATACTGCTCGACAAAAAATCATTTTTTGTCTTCCCATTTGATAAAACTATAAGGACTATATGGATTTTGATGCGCTGAACTCAAATCCGTTGTCGATTTATTTCCATCAGATCGGGATTTTTTTTTATGGGCGTGGCAAATTTTTCTCCCTAAATTAGTCAGGTACGGAGACATATTTCATCCTAACTCGAGATCCAGTCATCTGATTTTCAAAAATAAAATACCAGGAAAGGTGTAACAAAATTGGTTTTATTTTAGTCGAATCATCATTTTCCATCAGCATTATCACAAAATACCAAACCTCCCTCTCTGCTAAAATAACTCAAAAAAGGTTGTTCTCTATTTTAAAAGTACGAGACGTTAACGTCCTTTTGCACCGAATTCCATTCTTTTAATTGGGATGCAAGAAGCTCGGACTTGTTTTTTGAGAGCTAAGTAAATATATACATAGAAGTAAATAGTTGTCATTCATTGTTGCTACAAGTCGCTTTAGTGCGCCCACTCTGACGTTGTTTGCTGCATTACACATATTTGGTCAATATTGGGTACCAGCGGTAAATTGACAATAAAATCTACATTTTTTAACCGATTTTTATGGTTTATGGCGTTTTTTATTTCTAAGATAAGTAGTTCTCAGAAAAAATTGCAAAATGTTAATATTTGCTTTATATTTTTTTTAATCTATTTTTAAATTGAAAAATATTACGAATTTTGCACGAAAAAAATGTTTTTTCTCCATTAATTTTTGAATAATTCGAAAACGATAACAGATAGAGATAACAGATATTCGACTAAAATAAAACCAATTTTGTTACACCTTTTCTGGTGTTTTATTTTTGAAAATCGGATGATTGGTTTTCGAGTTAGGATGAAATATGTCTCCGTACCTAGCTAATTTAGGGGAAAAAATTTGCCACGCCCATAAAAAATCCCGATGTGATGGAAAAAAAACCGACAACGGATTTAAGTTTAGCGCATCAAAATCCATATAGTCCACATAGTTTTATTTAATGGAGGATCTTGCTGCTGAGCAGTGTAATCAGACATTAAGAACATAAGAGCCTAATTGGCAATAAAAAGAAAATCCTACCTTAAATCTAATCTCATTAAATCCAACTTTTCCATGTTGTAGATGAAGTCCTCATAGGAAAAACCCTCATTTAAAATAGTCGTCTTGGAAACTTCATCTATGTCATGCTGTGTCAACCACTCCTCCAACTGTTCATCGACCTCTTCGAGGCCACCATTATAAGTACTAATATTGCTACCAGATCGTCGGGTATATTGACGCTTCAGCTGGCGATTGGGTTTCTTATTACCGGCCGTATACTTTGTGCGCCTTGTACGCTTACGTCCCATATAGAAATGGGCCAGTTCTTTGCTGATATTTTGTAAAGCTTTAAGACTCTGCTTTTGATGCTCCAAATGTTGATAGTGAAACTTACGATTAGATTCTTTGATGTCCCTTAGCAGTCTTACACATTCGGTGGAGGAGAAACTATTGTTGTCCTCTTCCATGGCGGGCGTATTAATGCTGGCTAAATGGTTCGACTCAAAGGCGGCAATTTTCTCTTGACTATCTGTGGAAGTGTGCTGTTGATTGTGCACACTTTCATCGTCTATCAAGGAGAGCTCCTTACCTAAAAGATTAGCGCCCAGTTCGGGTGATAGAATCATAACACAAGCCTGAACCGCCTGTTTAACTAGATTATCAAGGGCGAACATCCAATGCGGTTTAATAGAGTGTGACCTTAGCACCGAGATGACAGCATCTTGAAAAGAATACAAAGCCAAATGTAAGTGATCGAGAGCCGTAGCATCATAGTTTAGTTCCTCTTTTAGGCTATTGATACAGGACTCTAAATGTTTTTCCTTTTCGTTCATTATATATTCACGTATGCCGTGCAACAGTTTTTGCAATTCATTCTTTGTTATGGCCACTATATTGGTGTGTTCATCGTTCAGCTTTTCCAGCCATAGATCACATATTTTCGACTCATCCGTCGTTAAGACTTTTGATAAAGTTGTACGACGCTGAGATTCTTTTTTGAGGTGATAGAAGTCATTAGTTTCACTGGTCTCTGAGCTGGCGCCGGTGCGTAAAGAAGGTGTGGATACTTCAATTTCCGGTGAGAGCAGAGTACCCGAAGAGTTGCGTCTTTCCATGGTGTACGATTGATGGCTGGGTAAATTTTCAATGTCCACAGATGTGCTGTGGAAGCCTCTAAATTTTTGAAATTACCAAATTAATAGCAAATTCTTTTTAGAACCAATATTCACTTACTCTATTTCCGGAGTTGTGGGTGTATTACCGGACCTTTGGCGATTCACTAAACGATCAGCAGGTACTGATATACTGCGACTGAAATCTGTACTAGAGGCAGCACTTCCCACCCTGAGCTTACGATGTTTGCTGGAAAAGAAAAACACAATTTAACAAAACTTTTTATATTTTTGAAGAAAATATGATTATTTTTCCTCACTTACTCTGTTAAAAATTGATCTTCTAACAGTTGGGCTGCAGTGGGTCGCTCCGACTCCTGTATGGCAAAACATCTTAGTATAAAATTCTTAGCAGCTGGTGACAATTCATCTGGTATTGTGGGATGTTTCTTATAGTAACCCACTTTAAACATGGCCGCTTGGGCCGAACCCAATTCTATAAAAGGCCTTTTGCCCGTGGCCATTTCAACATTGGTACAACCAAAAGACCATATATCTGCCGCCGGTCCATAGCCACGAAAGCCCAAGTCTATAACTTCAGGAGCCATGTACTGTAAGGTGCCGGTAAAAGTTGAAACCATGGGATTGATGCCAGCCAAACGTTTGGACGTGCCAAAATCCGATATCTTCACTACACCGCTATAAGTATTCACTAGTACATTGTCACCCTTAATATCACGATGGACGATTTTTTGTTCATGCAAATATTTAAGACCTTCGAGAATTTGTTTCGAATAAAATGCCATGGTAGATTCATTGTCCTTCAAAGGACCCCATTTCTTTTCCAATAGGTCAGAGAGCGAACCACCGGGAACTTGTTCCATAAAGATTTTAAAGTAACCATCCTCAGACAAAGACCCAATATACTAAAATGCATTCATTTTAATTCAAATTCTTTTTAAATATTTTGTATAACTTACCCGCACAATATTACGATGCCTTAGCTGAGAGTGTAGTTTAATTTCCTCATGCAAAGGCTGGACATCTTGCGAATTCTTTTCAGGCACTTCTTTAATGGCAATTCTAACTTGGGTGTGCTTGTCGCGGGCAGCATAGACAGTACCATAAGTACCTTTGCCCAAAACAATTTTACGATTTTGATCATCGTAATCATATTCATACTAAAATTGTTTGTGTTAGAAAATAACAAATTAAGATCAATTTTATGCCAACAAACTCTTTACTTTACCTCGATTTGTGGTGGCTCTTCTTCGTTAAGATTAACGAATACATCCTGATCAGAAGCCATTTCCCATATCAATTCATAGAATCGTTGACGACACTCGGTCGAGGGAAAGTATATTTGAAAATCATCTGAATTGTGATGCACATACAAGTAAGCGCACCGATCGTCTCGTTTATACAAACTAACAGATTTGATTTGTGAGGCAGTGAAAACAAAGTCATGAACCTTTTTGCATTCATTCTTGGCGTGGGCCAAACAAATATTGATGATTTGTATGGATTTTTCTTCGGCATCCATATTGATGTTAACATAACTGGGCATGTAGATTTTTTGGGGTTCAAGGATCTGAATAGCAAAAAAACAAGTAAGAGTGCTATATTCGGCCATGCCGAATCTTATATACCCTTCACAACGTGTAGTCACGCAATAACAGTAGTTTGTATCACCATTCATCTCATATGAAATACGTGCATTCATATAAAAAACATACATATATAAAAACATCCCATTGTAAAATTAAAAATTAACGTATGCATGTTCAAAAAAAAATAAAAAAAAAAATTAAAAAAAAAAAATTAAAAAAAAAGTTAAAAAAAAATTTTAAAAAAAAATTTAAAAAAATTTTTTTTTTTTTTTAAATAATTAAAATATATATAATAAATATAAAACAAAAAAAAAAAAAATAAAAAAAAAATATTAAAAAAAAAAATAATAAAAATATAAATAATATTTTAAATAAAAAATAAAAAATAAAATAAAAAAAAAATTTAAAAAAAAACAAGTAAGAGCGCTATATTCGGCCGTGCCGAATCTTATATACTCTTCACAACGTGTAGTCATGCAATAACAGTAGTTTGTGTCACCATTTATCCCATATGAAATACGTACATACATATAAAAACATACATATATAAAAACATCCCATTGTAAAATTATAAATTCACGTATGTATGTTAAAAAAAAAAAAAAAAAATTTAAAAAAAAAATTTTAAAAAAAATTAAAAAAAAAAATTTAAAAAAAAAATTAAAAAAAAAAATTATTATATATATAATATATATAAAACAAAAAAAAAAAATTAAAAAAAAAAATTTAAAAAAATAATAAAAATATAAATAATATATTAAATAAAAAATAAAAAAACATAAAAAAAAAATTATATATTTATATTTTATTCGAACTTTTTTTCTATATATTAAATTTTAATGTGAACCATTTTTTATTTTGGCTTAAGTTCATTTGTTTATTTATTTAATTTTATAATTCAAATTAAATTAAATTGTAACCATTTTAGGAATATTCTTTCTAAAAATTATTTCCGATATTAGCCGAGTGGAATGCATTTTCGAAATCAGCTACGATTTCATCATCAGCACTCTTTATCGGTATACTACTATGTAACTTAAAATTCCTATTTATGTTACAATTGAATGAAATTTGAATTAGTGAATCTTAGTATCATTTTTCATATTTTGTTGAATATTTAATTTCACCTATCAAATGACAATTCATAATTCAACATGTTCATATTCTTCTTTATTCGTAATACATTTTCGTTATGCTTTCAATATCCATCCTTTGGCTGGAATTATTGAAAACAAGGTTGTATTTACATTTTCATTTATATAAGTCCATCTAGGTGATAGACACTGAACAATGAATTCTTGAATGTCATTAACACCGTGCCATGTGTGTTATAATTATATATTTATATTTTATTCGAACTTTTTTTCTATATATTAAATTTTAATGTGAACCATTTTTTATTTTGGCTTAAGTTCATTTGTTTATTTATTTAATTTTATAATTCAAATTAAATTAAATTGTAACCATTTTAGGAATATTCTTTCTAAAAATTATTTCCGATATTAGCCGAGTGGAATGCATTTTCGAAATCAGCTACGATTTCATCATCAGCACTCTTTATCGGTATACTACTATGTAACTTAAAATTCCTATTTATGTTACAATTGAATGAAATTTGAATTAGTGAATCTTAGTATCATTTTTCATATTTTGTTGAATATTTAATTTCACCTATCAAATGACAATTCATAATTCAACATGTTCATATTCTTCTTTATTCGTAATACATTTTCGTTATGCTTTCAATATCCATCCTTTGGCTGGAATTATTGAAAACAAGGTTGTATTTACATTTTCATTTATATAAGTCCATCTAGGTGATAGACACTGAACAATGAATTCTTGAATGTCATTAATTGAAATTGAATGTCATTATTGAAAGCATAACGAAAATGTATTACGAATAAAGAAGAATATGAACATGTTGAATTATGAATTGTCATTTGATAGGTGAAATTAAATATTCAACAAAATATGAAAAATGATACTAAGATTCACTAATTCAAATTTCATTCAATTGTAACATAAATAGGAATTTTAAGTTACATAGTAGTATACCGATAAAGAGTGCTGATGATGAAATCGTAGCTGATTTCGAAAATGCATTCCACTCGGCTAATATCGGAAATAATTTTTAGAAAGAATATTCCTAAAATGGTTACAATTTAATTTAATTTGAATTATAAAATTAAATAAATAAACAAATGAACTTAAGCCAAAATAAAAAAAAAAAAAAAAAAAAAAAAAAAAAAAATGGTTCACATTAAAATTTAATACATAAAAAAAAAATTTAAAAAAAATTTTTTTTGACTCAGCTGGGATTCGATGCCACGTTTTCTCTAACCAGTATACACGTTTGTATGTATGTATGTTGTTGTTGTAATGTTGTTTTTGTGAAAAAAAAATTGAGGTGGTCGTGGGTTTTTGCTCATATCTCAGTTGTTTATGTACCGATGTTTCTGATTTTCAATACCGATATACTCCCGAATATTTCTGATATTTTAATACCTTATCCGGGTCCAACCTATGTCGGGGGGCTTCAAAAAGTTGATTTCAACATACACACGGACAGACGGACAGACTGACAGAGCTTAATCGACTCCCCTATTCATAAGCTTTCAGAAAATATATACTTTATGGGGTCGGAAATGAAAATTGTAGAAATTTCACACGGAATGACAAACCTATATATACCCTTTTTCACGGTGTGAAGGGTATAAAAATATAAAAAAAATTTTTTTTTGGCTCAGCTGGGATTCGATGCCACGTTTTCTCTATCCAGTATACACGTTTGTATGTATGTATGTTGTTGTTGTAATGTTGTTTTTGTGAAAAAAAAATCGAGGTGGTCGTGGGTTTTTGCTCATAACTCAGTTGTTTATATACCGATGTTTCTGAATTTCAATACCAATCTACTCCCGAATATTTCTGATATTTTAATACCTCACCCGGGTCCGAGGGATGTCGGGGGGCTTCAAAAAGTTGATTTCAACATACACACGGACAGACGGTCAGACGGACAGACGGACAGACTGACAGGGCTTAATCAATTCCTTTATTCATAAGCTTTCAGAAAATATATACTTTATGGGGTCGGAAATCAAAATTGTAGAAATTTCACACGGAATGACAAACCTATATATACCCTTTTTCACTGTGTGAAGGGTATAAAAATAGAGAATTTTTTTATACTTAAGAGATTACGCCTTTTGTGTCTCTCACTTACCAATATTGGAAACCTTATATTACTGATTTTACTGCTGTCGGTGGCATCCAAAAAGAAATCCATCCAAAATTGAAAAATTTGCTCCTCAATGGTCGGCTGATGTTCATCGCTTTTTTTGCGAAAACGATGTATTAAGCTTATATTACCGATGGTCGACTTCAAATACCAATTTGGCGGTTTCAACTTAAACATACACTCAGCTGCCTTTATGGCCTTAGCATAATCCTCAGCTAACACGGAGATTTCAAAGAATGTTGCTACATCCCAGTATTCTGTGAGCGAAGATAAACTGCCCTTTTTACCAATTAAATTGTTCAGTGTCATGCCTATGTGCTGCAGTTCTTCCGTATTTGAGAAGGCCTTGCCATCTATAACCAGCAAAGTGGCCAAATTAATGCCAGCATATTCATTGGGTTGCACTTCGAAACTTTGACGATACCATTTAATGGCGTTTTTCAAACTAATCGTATCGGTGTAGTCGGATTCTACAAATATGTCTTTGTAGATACGACCGCAAAGGCACAACATATCGGGAAATTCATTTTCTTTCTTTTCCAAAGCTTTAAGGGAGGACTCGAGAGCTTTTTCACGATCGCCCTTTTTATTGCGCCTATTTAAAGCAAAGGCATAGAGGAAGCTCATATTGCCCGTTTCCACATATTTACGGGTATTGGGTATATTTTTCAAATCATTCACCAAACACACCATGGCATCATAGTCCTGGACATCGCGCAATGAACACATAAAACTGTGCACTACCTCGCCGGACAAGACATGGGCATCGTCTAAGCGTTTGCGCATTTCATGTAGAATACTTTGTAGTTTCGTTGAATTGGTGGCAAATGTCTCACGGGCCTGTCTCAAGTCGATAAGGAATTTTTCACGCATGTGGGCTCTATTTCAAAAAATGAAAGGGAAGAAATAAAAGTAACTAGTAATTAAACAAAACTAGCGTTAAGAAATCTTAAACTTACTTTGATTGTATTTCCACATCCTGTAGAAGACGTTTAAGTTTTGACTGTAAAGTCGGTATTTTCGTATCAGCTGATAGTTCTTTGTTGAAATTGGTTAAATTACAAACACCATATTCTGTATTAAGTTTGTAGGACAAAAACGTGTAGTTGGGAAATGAAAGCTGTATGAAACAAAACAAAAAGCATTATAAAAACTTAAATGGTAATTAAAACTTTTGTGGATAAAGGAAACACTTGTAGAAGATGTTGAAAATAATAATAATAATAATAATATATTAACATGCAAAACATCGAGAATGTGTTGAAAAAAGATGGAAATATTATTGTTTTATCAATATTTAGTCAAAAAAAGAAATTATTGAAATAAATTTTAAATATCGAAATTATGTTCGAATTTTCGAACAAGCCTAAAACATCCAAAACTTCAATGTTATTCAAGATTATTAAAATCACAAAAATGTTTTACCAAGTTTTATGAAAATTTATTAGTTCAAAAACAGAATCTTAAATAAATCATATATGTATATATTTTTTAATATTAAGGCAAATATATAGTTAATTTTTTTTTAATGTCTAACATCAGTTATATAGAAATATTTAATAAAAAAAAGTATTTTCAATAAATTTTAGGCACAATTTTCAGTTCTTTAGAAAATTTTTATTTTTAAAATTCAAAAACGAGCTGGTAATGTTGCAGAAATAGTTTTTTTCATATATTTTTATAATTTTGAATGATGATAAAGTAAATATAAATACAAATTAAGTTTTCGAAATTATGTTCGAATTTCGAACATACCTTAAAAAACCTAAGTTTTTAATATAAATAAGAAATAATAATATAATAAATTGATTTAAAAATATTTTATATCAAATTGTTAGTTTCGCAGATCGATTTGGCTCAGGAATTGAATTTTTATTTTCCTATAATAGGTACATACATATATATGCATGTACATGTCTACATGCATATTTATGTACAAATGAAGGTATGCATTAGGTATTATTTTCTTTCAAAAACGTGTGTTTATAAGAGATATCAACAGAAACTAAAAAAAAAAGAAACAAAATTCGAGAAAATAATTAAAAGCACCTATAATTTATGTATTGGAAACTTAAGTAAACACAACTATGTATGTATGTATATGCATATGTATGTACCTAGTACAACAAAACTACAACAACAATGACTTAAAAATTAAAATAAAAACTATTTATAAAACCATAAACAAAAATACAACGTGTAATGTAAACAAAACCAAAAATAAAGAACAAAACAAAAAAAAACACAAATAAAAAGGTAAAAGAAAGAATTTAAAAAAAAAATAAATAAATGAATGAATGAGCGTGCAATAGTTTAAAGAAGACAGACAGACAAGTGGGAGGTAAAGAAAAAAATTACAGAAAAACGTATAAACAGAAACCAGTTTTATTGAAGAAAATTTTTAAAACAAAAAATACGGGCAACCAAACAATTTATACAAATCAACAAACAAGCATGCAGTCAACCCACATCAACTTCAAAAAGACCACAAAAATAAAAGAGCGGGTCAACAATAAAGAAGAAAAAAAAATGTGTGTAAAAAATAGAGAGTAGACATTCAAATATTTAGTTGCAGGGTTACCAGTTTTAAACAATAACTGCTCGGCACGTCCGCTATTATCTAAATTATTGAATTTTATTATCAAAATGCGTGCTCTGTTAAGAAAGTTCATCGCGCGCTTCTTATCGAAAAATTGTGTTCAGCGACGAAGCCCATTTTTGGCTCAATGGGTACGTTAATAAGCAGAATTGTCGATTTTGGAGTGAAGATTAGCCAGAAGCATTGCAAGAGCTACCAATGCATCCAGAAAAAGTCACAGTTTGGAGCGGTTTATGGGCTGGCGGCATCATTGGACCGTACTTCTTCAAAGATGATGCGAATCGTAACGTAACTGTGAATGCTGAGCGTTAACGTGAGATGATATCCAACTTTTATTTTGCCCAAAATGCAAGAGCTTGACTTGCATGACATGTGGTTTTAACAAGACGGTGCCACACAGCACGCTTAACAAAGGACTTATTGAAAGGCGAGTTCGGTGAACATTTTATTTCACGTTCGGGACCGGTCAATTGGCCGCCTAGATCGTGCGATTTAACGCCTTTAGACTATTTTTTGTGGGGCTATGTTAAAGCTCATGTCTAAACACACATGCCCGCTTCAATTAACGCATTGAAAGACAACATTGAAGCATCTATTCATGAGATACCGGCCGAAATGTTGGAAAGAGTATGCCAAAATTGGACTAAGCAGATGGACCATTGGAGGCGCAGTCACGATCAACATTTGCATGAAATAATCTTCAAACATTAAATTATATGGACCGTAACTATCGATTCAAATAAAGATTTCATGAATTTTTCTGAATTTTGTGTTTTTTTTAACTTTTCTATAGCTCACCCAATAGTAAACGAGTTTTTGCCACTACAATAAATGGATACCATATCGACAAGTTGCATAATGTAATAGCTTTTCAGCGTAGCATACACACTTGAGATTTTCTTATTCATATAAAGGCTATAATACACGACATGTTTTTTACATCTGACTTTAAAATTTGTAAGACATATGTAAATCTACATGTCTGTCAAAATTGTACTTTTACGCTGACTGCTTTGCAGCAGCAGAGATTTTTGCCAACGGCTGATGTCACATGTTTTGACAGAAGAAAATAGAGCGCGCTCTAATTGAAATTTTGTCAGATGTCTCAACACATGTTCTTTTACAGAAGTAATGTTTTAAAGGTAACACACGACATGTTCGTATTAGAAGTGGAGAATTTGACAAGTCAGATGTAAAAAACATGCCGTGTATGAGCTCCTTAGGTAGTTAAGTATATGAACAAAATGTGTATATATGTAGTAGAAAATATTCTCAAACCAGAGTGACTTTCCTTCAACATTATAGAAAAAATCTGAGAAATTGTGAATCAAGTAAAAGGTATTCACGTCAACGATTTTAGTCTTGCGAAATTGAGAAAATAACATAACTACAACAACTATATAGAAATCAATTTTGCTCAAACGTTTACTGTTTACACTACTTCTAACCTAGTGCGTAAATTTAGAGCAAAGTTTCGCACAAAACATGTGTTAAATTGCGTTGCCAATCTTCGAAAAAATTCGTTATTACGTAAAAAAGTAACAACTATAGCAACTAATTAAGCAACTATTAAATTAAATTCAATTACAATGAGCGCTGTAAAAAAATTAATAAATATTAAAAAAACAAAAAAAATGGAAAGTTTTGAAATTCTAAAAATTATGGACTATGTAGCAGACAACGGAATAATTTAAATAAGTCAAAATGTAATTTATTTTACAAAATCAAAAATATTTAGAATGTTTAAAGCAGCCTACGGTACGAATTTATTATAAAAAATTTCTGGATGCTTTCAAAGTTGATGCGACTTGGATGTTGGCAAAATTGAAAAGTGAGGTACTTAAAGGACTGTTTCGAAAAAGCTGAGGCATGGCGTAAAAACACTGGAGCTTGATATTTTTTTTTACATTCTAAAAACAGAATTCATACAGTGAATGGCAAATAAATAAATTTTTTAAATTAAATATTAATAAAAAACGCTACTCTATTTCCTGTAACGCTCAACTAAATCAAATGTGCGTTCATTAAGCTGCCTTTACACCATCTGATTTGCCATCTGAGTCAAGCTATTAAACATTAGTTGAAAGCTCTGCTAGTATCTAAAAATTGTAAATTTTCTTAAATTATACTTAAATATACTTGGTGGAAGCTATTTTATATTAAACAATTTGAATCAGTGTTTAAACTAAGAGAACTTAGAAAGTGTAAAGATAGCGTTATGAACGTTTGAAAGATATTTTTGGAGAAAAAAAAGAATACCGTGTCATGTCTTCTTACACAAATATCAAATCTCTTTATCATATCCATGAATGAAAAAACGCAATACCATATAATACCAACATAAACAACTAAGATATGAGCAAAAACCCACGACCACCTCGATTTTTTTTTTTCACAAAAACAACATTACAACAACAACATACATACATACAAACGTGTATACTGGTTACAGAAAACGTGGCATCCCAGCTGAGCCAAAAAAATTTTTTTTTTAATTTTTTTTTAATTTTTTTTTTTATTTTTTATTTAATATACTATTTATATTTTTATTATTTTTTTTTTTTAATTTTTTTTAATTTTTTTTTTGTTTTATATATATTATATATATAATAATTTTTTTTTTAATTTTTTTTTTTAATTTTTTTTTAAATTTTTTTTAATTTTTTTTATTTTTTAATTTTTTTAAAATTTTTTTTTTTTTTTTTTTAGCATACATGCGTAAATTTAGAATTTTACAATGGGATGTTTTTATATATGTATGTATGTTTTGTAAATGTATGTACGTATTTCATATGGGCTGAATGTTGACACAAACTACTGTTATTGCATGACTACACGTTGTGAAGGGTATATAAGATTTGGCACGGCCGAATATAGCGCTCTTACTTGTTTTTTAATATTTTTTTTAATTTTTTTTTTTATTTTTTTTTTAATTTTTTTTATATTTTTTTTTTTTTTTTGACAAACATACATACGTAAATTTATAATTTTACAATGGGATGTTTTTATATATGTATATTTTTTATATGTATGTACGTATTTCATATGAGATGAATGGTGATACAAACAATTGTTATTGCATGACTACACGTTGTAAAGGGTATATAAGATTCGGCACGGCCGAATATAGCGCTCTTATTTGTTTTACGAGGATTTGTTCAACTCAAATCTAGTAGATTTGAATTGAAATCTTGATCAAAATATACACTGTTTACACTATTGCTTTTTTAAAAGTTTTCATGCGATGGGTGTGTTATTGGCTCTATGTACGCTGCTTAGCCAAAACTCAAACTCCATATTAAAAAACGTTAACTATAAAGTATTTGTGCAATTGCAACCACCTTATAAATTATGATTGAATTCTTCTTGATGCAGCGTAGTACTTTTTAGTACAATATGATAAAAAAAACACAGTTGCATCACGAAGTAGAGCTAGATTTTGAGTAGATTTTGCCAAAATCTAGTGGCGAAGTAGATTTCGTTTTGTATGGGGAAATCTAGTAGAAATTAACTAGTTTAGCTTAAAATCTGCTACTTACTAGATTTGACTTGGGTGTAAAAGTAGTATAACAATGACGGCAGTTAAGACTATTATTCGATAGACTTCTTTCTCTGACAATTGAGAACTTTTTAGTAAAAATTGTACTCACATCAATAAGTGTAAATTTACGCAATTTCGCATTTTTGCAAAAGTAAAACCGGTGACGTGAATACCATTAAAATTTTTTAAACTAATTATGGTGTGAATTTACTAAACTTGTCTTAAATATTATTAAAAAAAATAAATTTGGTCAAAAACTCAAATAACATACATAATTTCGAAATTTAAATCTTCTAGCAACTTTATTTTTTTTTTTTTTTGTAATATTAAAGCAAAACTATTTAAATAATTTTATAGAAATTTTAAACGGTTTTTAATTTCAAAATTAAAATGTATGGAAAAAATGCAGATTTTGTGTTTTTCTTTTTATTTAACAAAAAAATACGATTTTTATTGTGAAGTGTTCGATTCTTTAGAATAATTGTAAAAAAAATATTATTGTAATTTTAAAGAATTTCGATTCGTTTAAAATTATTTAAAAAAAAATACTTTTTCATTTATAGATGATTTTACTGATATTTAAGTGAATTTCATTCATGTCCTTTGAGTTTAAAGTTACTTCCTTAACAGTAAAATGTTCGATAACTGTAACACATAACCTACAAGTGTTGGAAAGGTATCGCTAGATTTTCCAAAAGCTTATTTATTTTACGTTACAGTTTTATTCTTTTCTGACTCAAAGTAATAGGAATAATTAGATTAGGAATTCATTCATTTAAAATTGGCAATACTGGCTTAACACTGCGTTTACTTGAACATGTGTATAGATTGGTTATTGCTATACAAATTGTACAGCAATTGTTGTTGTTATGTCGAAAAACTAATAACAACAATTAACAGCAAAGTTTGTTGTTGTAATATTGTATCGGTATAATTATCAGGGCTGGCAAATGTAAATTACAAAATACATAAACTTAACAGTAATAAATAAATAAATAAATAATAAATATGTGTTTTATAAGAAGTTTGTTTTCCGGTAAAAACATTTATAAAAACAGTAATAATAAGTGATACTAATTTAGAAATAATGACAACGTTGACACAAAAGTCAATTTGTTCAAAATAAACCAAGGACTTTTATGATACCCTTTGACAGTGCTACTATGCAGCTCGTTTGTCTTTCCAAAACTCCTAAAAATATTTTTCTAATAAATCGTTTCAGTACTGCTAATTGATGTTAGATTTTTAAATGGTGAAAAAAAAACATTAAGAAGTTGTTCAATCGCCATCAATCATTGTACCTACATATATAATATGACAACAACAACAAGAAAAACAATAATTGGTAGTCATTTCCTTAAAATATCACAACAAAGTTCTTTCATATGGGGAGCCTATAGAACATTCAAATGACATTGTTTGTATCGCTAATTCCTTCTCTGCTCATTAACAATTTGTAAAGTAAACATTTTAAATCGCATTTATATTGGAAACGCCAATAGTAACAACAACACAACTGATTTTTTACAAAAAAATCAACAATAACATGTAAATTAATTTCAAAATAATAAGTAGGTGTCACATGTAGTACAACTACTACACAAGCATTTGTTTTTAATATGTAAATGCAATCGTTGATTGTAAAATGAAATTTTTAAACTCAAAACGGAAACACAATCAATTAAAAAAAAAATAAGAACAAAACTCTAATCATGGTCATCTTACACTATATGAACGTACCTTTAAACTTAGGGTCTGCTTTGAGTGCACATCATTATAGATCAATATATTCTCCTTCATGTTGAACGATTCCCTAACGCCCAGGTGATAGGATAGTGATCTTTGATGTGCCTGTATACTCAAATCGATGACGGCGACATCAGCATTGTAAAATGTTTCCAATTTTTTCGTCTCACCGAAATCTAGTTTATCAAACTGCAATCAATAAAAAAAAAAAAAAGAATGACAAGAAAATTTATAAAATGTTATTGAATGAATTAATGAAACATATACTATATACATAAAAAATAAATAGAAATTCAATTGATTATTGATGTAATAGTACTTTTGATTTTGGCAGAGTACAAAGTCCTCAAGGCAGAGAAGTGAGAGAATGAAAATTTGTACAAGGGGATACTCTTAAAAGCTCTTATTTGCAATTTGCAAGTTTTAAATCCTGCTTAAATTTCTTTGTAAACAAAATTTTATAAGAGATTATATTTTTATTATAATTGTCGATTTAAAAAAAAAAATCTCTTTATCTGAGCAGAGTATGTATAGAATAATTTTATGGAAATTTTATACTTTACCAAGCTTTATTTGAAAAATTATAAGTTCTTAAAAATTTCCATATAATATTGTTATAAATATGTTCTTATTTAATTTTTGACTTAAACAAATTTTAGAAAATTTAAAGAAAAATTCGTTTTAAATAATGAAATCAAAGGATTTTTTTTTAATTATTCCTTATTATACTAATAAGCTAGAATTAAATTCAAATAGCCATATTTTTAGATCTAATAAACTTAACGAAACCTAATTTTTCAAACATATAATTATTTATTTAAATTTAAAAAAAAAAAAAAAACTGAACGAAACTATGTTTTTTTTAATATATGATTTTTATCCAAGCTTGAGATCACTTTATTGTTTTTTTATAAAAAAATATTTATTAGTAACCAATATTTCGCTACCAAACAATGGGTAGCTTCTTCAGGGTAAAAATGTAAATATTTAAATCATATATTAAAACTCCATAAAACGTTACTTGTATTGGTTTTGTTACATTTATAAAAAAATATTCAAAAAGAGAAGAAAACCTACAAGAATTTTCAAAACTGAACGAAACTTTACTTTCTTAACTAGAAACACAGTTTTAAATATTTTTTTGCTACATTTGTTTAATATTAAAATTGAAATAAATAAATAAATATTCTATTAAGATTCGAAAAACTTTGCAGATTAAAACAAGTAACAGTGCTATATTCGTTTCTGATAACGCCCTTCACTGTCAGATACATTAGTATAATGACCACATCGTAGTTTAGCCTAAATTTTTGTAATTCATAATTATACCCTTCACCTGTGGTGCACAAGGGTATATATAGCTTTGTCATTCCGTTTGTAATTTCTAAAATTTTTATTTCCGACCCCATAAAGTATATATTTTCTGAAAGCTTATGAATAGAGGAGTCGATTAAGCCCTGACCGTATGTCCGTCTATCCGTCTGCCCGTCTGTCCGTGTGTTGGTTGAAATCAACTTTTAGAAGCAACTATATGTTCCTCAGATCTGTATATGGTATCAATCTCTTGGAAATATCCAGGAATGAATCGCTATTGAAATTCAGCACAATCGCCAGACAACTTTCTAAGATATGAGCAAAAAACCACGACCACCTCGTTTTTTTACACAATTACAACAACAACATACATACGTAAATACATGTAAAAAACATTAAAAAAAAATATATTAAAAATAGAAAAAAAATAATAAAAAAATTCAAAAAAAAAATTAAAAAAAATAGTAAAAAAAATAGTAAAAAAAATATTTAAAAATAAAATATAAATAACATATTAAATAAAATAAAAAAAAAAATTTGGCTCAGCTGGGATTCGATGCCACATTTATTCTAACCAGCACGTATTTTATATGAGATGAATGCTGATACAAACAATTGTTATTGCATGACTACACGTTGTGAAGGGTATATAAGATTCGGCACGCCCGAATATAGCACTGTTACTTGTTTTCTTTGTTATTGATTAAAAAATTTTTATACTGTAACTGTATTCTACTAGTCAAGCCCTTTTATTTTGGATACCCATATTAATGGCTATTTTTCTTACATTTTGTTTCAGATGCAATCTTAAGTTTTACACTTACTTTTTCAATAGTTTACTACGTTATACTGGTCAAGACCTTTAATTTTGTACCAATACCTTGGGGGTTAAAAAGGGGACAGTGCTGTAACTACTATATTTGATTTATATGTGTATTCGCCATTTAATGAAGGACGCCATCTTAGTTTTTCTTTTTCTAGTTAACTGTAATTAAATAGTCCAGTTCTTTCATTTTATACCCATATTGGCTATCACGGTTGTATAGAAACTTAAATATATCAAATTCCGTTTGTAAATTTTCGAAAAAGCAGTTGTACTTTGGTGCTTATATCTCAGTTGGTTTCAAATCGATTTTTCAGTTTTTCTTATAAATAATTTTTGAGATCACGGCTTATAATTTGTTATCTTAAGCGTGATATTGAAACAAATCTAGTTTGCCAACGCACCTCCAAATTTAGAATATTTAAAAATAAAAAGAAAATTTAAAGTGATAATAATAACTCTGATATTTAGCTACATTTCTGAACAAATATAAGTAATATTGGTATCTTAAGAGCTTTTAAATAAATTTTTCAGAATATATAAAAAATTACCACTAAATTTCAATACAATTTTTACAAAAAAAAAAAAAAAAATTACGTGTAGGTACTAAATAAATATGTAGTTTATTAAAAAAAAGGTGTTACAAAAATTTAATTAATAAACATACAACGGATTCACCAACTAAAGTTTGTCTGCATAGCCAGCCTTCAGCTTAAAGATTTTATACCCTATGGTATAGGTAACTAACAGCAACTTTCCCGCATAGCCGGCTTTTGGCTTAAGGATTTTTTCCTCTATGACTACTAAAAATATTTGCTTCTTAATGGATTAAGAATTTTAGTAAATTTTATATATGTAGGTATTCTGAAATATTGTATGTTGAGAAATGTAAAGAAAAACCTAAATTTTTTTACTACCTTGTAATATGCATGGTGTAATTACATAAGGTGATAGCGTAAAGAAGAGAAATTTAGGTCTCTCTTTTTTTGTGTATGGAGTTTGACAATTTCCGGAGTTGAAATCATTTTTTTTTTTAAATATGTAGTTTGACATACTCCAGAACACAAAAAAATAGTCAGCCTTGTATAAGTGTACCCTGGTAATATGTATATTTTGGTTTTAAAGCCTTGTATTACTATTTGAATTAATAAATAAAGAAACAAGATTTAATCCCAAAAAATAATTAAGGATTATTTCCTTTCAATTTATAATACATAAAAAAATAGATTTAAGACAAAATGTACTAAACTTTTGCAATATGGTTTAGGTAATAATAACTGTGTGATAACTACTGAGCTGATATATTCCAATAAAAGAAATTAGCAGCTCGTTATTCAGCACACGGTTTATTAATAATTTGTCCATAGTGCAAAATTTTAGTACATTTTGTCTTAAATCTATTTTTTTATGTATTGTAAATTGAAAAATAAAAACTTAATTGAAAAGTGGCGAACACGCAAAAGCGAACAACACTTGACGGTGTACTATATAAATATTATAAAATTTTTCCACAATAATAAATAAATATCTTCCAAGAGTTCTTAAATCTTATTTGCTTCCACACTTACCTGTACCCTTTGAAAATTCGCTCCAACCGACAGCACCGCTTGTTGTATCTCCTCTAAAGCACATTCACGATCCTTTAAATGGTCGCCCAGTTGAGTGTCTATGACACACACAACTGTCAACTGTTGGGTATTCCATTGGTGGGTTGATGTATTCGATGGAGGAGTCAGTTTAATGTAGGGTGCTAAAGCAACAGTTGTTGTAGGCGCAACATTATTAGCCATAATTATATTTATTTGTTGTTATTGTATTTTGAAAGTTGTTGTTTTTATTTTTTCGTTGTTTAGAATTTTTACAAAATTGTTGCTTTTTTGTCATAAAATTTGTCTATGAATTATTGAAATCCATCCGTGAACAATGTGTGAATGAGTGGTAGTGTGTTTTGTACACTTTCTTTAATAATTTAGTTGTTGGAATTTACTTTTTAGCCTTTGCCTGAATACCATTTACATTTTTCCTTATTATGCTTTTAACACCTTTTCATAAATTCATCTAATCATCTATTTTTTTTCATTAGTTTTTCAAGTTGTTATGTTATCCACTTTTCGATTTCTATCTTTTCTTCTTTAACAGATTTTTCATTGTTAAAAAACACTCTATTTTAAAATTTGAAACATGTTTTTTTTATATTTAGATAATTAATAACAAGCACTTTTCTCTAACACTACTCTTTTTAATATTATAACATCATTGTTTGCAGAAATAGAAAAATATATTGAAAATTTTTGAACAGCAGCAATTTTTCTTCTTTTACCTTGTGCTGTTCTACAATAAAATGTCAAAAATTATGTTTCTATTCGTATAGTGTTGCTGTTGTTAATTTACTACCATTTGAGGCATACATGTTTGAAATGAATTTATACAACACTGTTTATTATCTGAAGTGTTTTCTCTCTTTGTTTATCTGTAAACAGTGTTGGGCTTGTTTATAAATTATTGGCTAATACACAAGTTGTAAAGTTTTCATAATTTTTAAAATAATCTAAAATTTTACAAGAAACAATCATTTCCAAGGTTTTTTTTCTTAATTTTGACAATACGACACTTAGTACGTCATTGTGAATTAGCCAAATAAGAACAAATATTTAATTTAGAAACCAAGACATTTATTCACAAGAATGCTAGAAATAAAGATTACGTCATTCGTTTGATTTCCTGTTGAATGACGTATTTGGCCCACAGTTAGGGTTGCCAATAAAAAAGTTCTGACAAAAAACAAGAAATTTTAAGAAAACAAATCAAATAAATTTAACACAAAATCACAACTAATTTCACATAATTCTTTATATTTCCCTTATTTTTTTCAAATTTATAAAAAGGGAAGTGCTTTATATGTGAAAAAATAGTTTGAATACCATCATAAGTTGCCAGTTTGCTCTTTATGCGATATTAAAATTTTTTGCGAAAATTTTATATAATATTTAAAATCACTTCCATTTTTAAATTATACGCCAATAGTGACGTCAGTGGTGCGACATTCGCACAAAACTTTAGATTTGTGCGCGGGAAGCCGTAATCATCATTCTTGTTTATTCATTATGTAATTGCAGTTCGGAGAGATGTCTTTGTTTATAGTTTTTATATATAAAGTTTGAAATATATATTTGAAAGTTATGAGACAAGAGAGATTATTAATTTTTATATTCGATCTTTGACAGTTGAGGCTTAAAATAATTACTGAAAAAATAATCAGTTGACGAATCAAGACTATCTAAGTAATAAATATGCCCTCAAATAAACAATAAAAAAATATACAAATAAAAATTTTTATGCAATTTTTCCTAAAATATTTTTATTGTATACATAGGGCCGTATTCATAAAAAATATTTGAAGTTTATTAAAGGCTTATTTAACAGATGTTGTAGAGAAATTTGTCAAATAAACCTTAAGGTAGGATCACACGATTGCCGCAATTCACCAATTATTGGTATATTTTATGTGCCAATCGTGTGATTTCACAATTTATTGCCCCATACGTCAATCGAGGACAATATTGTGCTGATTTGCCACAATCAAATGAAACTCTGGTGTGGCAATCGTGTGAACGGTTGATAGGTAACCATAGGTCAATAAAAATGTAAAAAATGCACCAATATTTATTGTGTTCTCGTGCGTCAATCAAATAAGACAATTCGCGACAATAGTTTAGTTTTTTTTCGTGTGATTCTACGGTCAACATTTCGTAAGTAAAATGAATTTTAATTGTTGTACGTGCTTTAATTAAATATGAATATTTTAATTGCCGTTTTAATATGGAATTCGATGACTACATTGCAATAGATGACTCTACTGAAGTTTATCATCAACCACAAACACCTTTGTACATTGCAATAGATGATTCTACTGAAGTACTTGTTCTGGAATAGCCTTCCGCATATTTGTGTCTTGCTTTTTAATATATGGTGACACTATTTGCAACAATTCCTTAAACGTTTCATCATTCATCCGAATAAAATTTTTGAACAAAAAGTTTTTGTTTTTTATTTCACGAAACTCCATCAATGTTTTTTCATATGCGCCATCAGTGGTTCTTTTTGTGAGCCACTCTCTGACCCACGTACTTCTTTTAACTATTCTTTTATTCATTTTTTCAGTTTTTATATCTTTAAGTACACACGCGATAATTAAAGCTGATGCAATTTGTTTCTTCTTTACAGAACAAATCATCTTTACGTAAGAAAAAGATTGAATGCAAAATGTTTTAAAATTTAAGCTAATATAAACAAAACAAAATTTGGCATCTACCACAACAGCTGTTTCTCAGAGTTGCCGTGCATTAGAACAATCGTGTGATTGTAGTGCGACAATTATTGACACTTAATCGTTTTGCGTCAATTCGTGACAATTAAATTTATGTAAAATGAGTCAATCATGTGACCACAGAGAATTTGATGGGGATAATTTTATTATTGTGCGTCAATTCAGCACAGCTTTAAATAAACCTAAAATACTTTTTATGAATACGGCCCATAGTATATATGTTATGCAAAATATAGTTGTTATAATTTTTTTAGATAATATTTGATAAATTTTATTACTAACTTTCATCTAATATATACATATTTGTTTCATATAACGTTTGCTGCCGTTTGTTACGTACATTGGCTCAATACTTTTAGCCCAACACTAACTATAATTTAAATCGATTTATCCCGCTACTATCAAACCTGTAAGATATAAAGAGAGCGACTGCAAAAAATAACTAAAGAGAGAGTTTGAAGTGTTTTTTTTTCATCAATTTACGAATGTATCTCAACAACAAAACTATGGTGTATATATTTAAATAGGTGGTGGTAATGTTGCTGTATCTTTTGAATACTATAAGAATGTATGTGTGTGTGTGTGCATGTGTCTATCTGTTTTCTTTAATTTGGAAAATCCTCAGAAGGGAAAACAGATTCTATTAATTTTAAAATCAGACAGTTGCGAGAGAACGAACGGAGCGGTAGAAAAATTTTGTGTGTTAAACAGATAAAATATATTTAAAAAAAATCATAATTTGTGGAAATAATTAATAACAAACACCAATCTAAAATTGCTGCAAGGAAAAAAACGCGTTTTTAAATCGAGAATGTAAAGTGCTATCATATAAAAAAATTGGAGAGAATAAAAAGAAATTTGGGTTTGTTTTTTGTAGTTGGTGTAAAAAAAAAAACAATTTTTATTTATTTAACTTCCAATAATAATCATATAAATAAAGAGTGGAAAAGTAAATAAAGCATTAAGAAGTCAATGAAATCAGTAACAAAGTCAGGCACAATCTTCACGTATAGGTACATACATACATATATCAGCAAAAACTAAAGGAGAATTAAAAAAAACAGTAGGAAAAATAACAACAATCTAGAGAAAGTTAAAAGAGGTCAAAGGAAGCCCCAGTTTGATACCTATTTGAGATGAGAGTTTTTAAATGATTGTGTGTATTTGTGAAAAAGTTGCAAAAATAATACCCCAATTAAAAAAACAACATATTATGTAGGTACATTGAATTTATAAAAATAATTCAAAGGTTTCGTCCTAACTTCTAAAAAATAATAAATAAATAAACGGTCAAATAATATTTTTTAAAAAATTCAAAAAATAAATACCTAAATGGTAATGCTTCCAACGAATCTATAATATTTTGTTGTAAAATACATACATAGCTACCTGTACGTTTATAAATTTTTTAAAATAAAATTTATTAATTAAAATTTTTTTTTTTTTAATTCTCAATTTGTTTAAAATTTTTATATATGTACATATGCTCGATTTCAGTACTTGACTACTAAATGTCTAAATTTTTGACAAATTTAATTTTAATTTTACTCAAAATTTCATGGATAACTCCTTTAAAAAATTATATAAATTGTGAATTTATTGAAAATTTAATAGTAAAATTTACTATGCCTATACATATGTATGTATACACCAAAAAAGGGTATACATATGTATGCACCTAGAAAATGTTTTTCTTTTACAAATTTAAACCCTTAAAAGTACCAAGATCAGCTCTGAACAAAAATCTGTTTAAAACCCATTCCAGGTACCTACCTACTCACTCAACTACGTAAAGTTGTACAGTAGTGATTTGAATAAGAACAAATAATTCTTCTAGTGCATTAGTATGTGTGAAAATTTCTTAATGAGAGAGTAATCATGGTGTGTATGTATGCCATCTGCTTACATTAAGAACTCCTTTTTATTATAAATAAAAAAAAAACAATAAATTGAGAAGAAAAACTAACAAAGAGTGAAATAAAGAAAACAAAAAAAATCTCTATTATTATTAAAAAAAAACTACAGCAGCAACAACAATAACCACTGTGTATACAAAAAAGGAATAGTAGAAAAACAACAACAAAAATGGGTCTCAACGGCTGCTGTTCGTGTGTGAAATTTTTAATGGTCTTAATCAATATTTTATTTTGGGTAAGTTCAACTAAAACTGAATAAATAGGTACCTACCTACCAACATCTTAAGATTTAAGCTAGTGGATGTTTTTAATAGCATTTAAAACAAGTTCATTTCTTTTACTGTTTGTCTGGCATCACAAAAAAAATCTACCACAGATTCTTATGACATCCCACCTTCGCATTTTTTTGTAATACCACTCCCACTCGTACTCCCTCATTCATAATTCATCTTCCTCTTGTTTCCGTTAGTTTACTTTACATTTTGGTTTTTTGTTCTTGTAAACATTTCCCTATTTTGTTTTATTTTTGTTGAATGGGGGGGTTTTATAAAGTGACCCTTCTTATTTTCAGGGAGAGTATAAAAATAGAGTTGATTTTATGAAACAATTTAAAGAAATTTCAAAATTAGGACTGCTCTTTTAAATAATTTATTAAATTTAACAAACTTATACAAAAAGTAAGTGTATTATGTACTACATGTGTATGTTAAACACGGTTTACTCAAGTCAAGAACATTTTTAAAAATTTTCTTATACCTACTTAGGTACTTATACATTTATTTGCTAAACTAAAAGCTTTTAAAGCATTTTAAAATCTTAACAAAACTTTTTTTTTAAACCTAAATCACTCAAAAATCTATCATTATGTTTTAACTACATACATAAATAGGTACTTACTTCATTATTAGTAAAAATTATTTTAAAAAAATATAAAACGTAAAAAAACATTTGATAATTTGTTTGAATAATGCAGTTAGAATTTAAAGAAACAAATCTTAACGGAAAAAGCAAAAAGTATTCGATTGGAATTTTTCAATGAATTTTGTTTTAAAATTCAAATTATTTAACGAAAGCTTATTTTTTATACTAGTGAAAATGATTTGTATCGTGATGCTACGATTCAGCTGACAAAATGCATCACACAATTAAAACGTGCTTCTGTTTTTTTTTTCAAACAATTTACAAAAAATAAAATTTTATGCTAACAACGTAAAGAACTCACATCCTTGTGTAACACTACGTTTTGCTAAGTATCATACAAGGCGAATGAATTCGCCTTGGTATCATATATGTATATTTTGCTTTTACCATCCGATCGGTTTGAGTGACGGTGTTGCGTGTAATTTGTTTTTGTAACAATAACAAAATACGTGTTTAATTTTTACTCAAAGCGATCGTTCGGATTCTAGAAACATAAATAATATCCATATGTGACAGCGCATAGGGAAAGGGACCTAAGGGTAAAAACAAGTTTTGTTCAGGAGAGCCATTTTAAAGATTAAATGATTTTTCTACTTTTTTAAATTGTTCATAAGGAAAAAAATAAATTTTTTGTAGTTTCGTAAAATCAAGTTATAATGTTAATAAACAAGTTTTGTTTAATGAACCACTTGTAAAAAGTTTTCTTCATTTTGGAATATTCGGAACTCTTACCAGCTCCAGATTTATCATTTGCCACAAACTTCTTTGATGCTTTTTTGTTTTTTTTTTTAATTCTACATACTGTTGATCTGTGAACTTTGTTGTCAATCGCTTTCACATCGTTTTCTTTTGCTTTATTGTTAGTTTAACAAATTTTGTCACTGAATGCATTTTTTCTTTTTTTGCTAGAACAACCAAATATTTAAACTAAGTTGGTTTTATTTTAAAATTGCGTTTACAGAGTCAATAATGTTAAGAATTTGGGTGTTTCGATAATCGAGGGTTTGCGCATATCGAGGGTTGCGTTAACCGTATATCTTTTATTAATTAAGACATTTTAGGCATCGCTTATAGGTATAAATATTTTGGGAAACCTGAAATATCGCCGATATATCGGTACCGGGTGCTTCTTCATTTTAACGATGCTAAAACCTGTGAAGCTTCACAGTTAATACAAGTCTACTAACTCTAGCTAAAAGCTGTTAAATAATAAATATGTAATTAATATAAGTTCATACGTTTTTTAAAATATGTACATACAATGTATGTTCTATATTCGATTTACGTAGCATAATCTTTACCTTCTTCTCGTTACATTTGTTTATACTCCCTAAGATAACTATAAAAATCTTCCTATTTTCGCAAAGTTTTGCATATTATAGTCATATAAGTAGGTACTAATACATTTATTTTTATTACATTTTCTTAACTTTGAATTTTGGTTCCCATTCTTAATTCTATCAGCATTCTCCCATTGTTATTGTTTGTTTATTTTAAAAAAAAGATAAAGAAAAGATTCATTTTATGTTGTTTTTTATTTATTTGTTTTTCAATTGCGCATAGAGTATATGTAGCACACTGTTCTTTTTTACGACATCTTATTTCATCATACATACATCTGTACATACATACATGTTTAGTTATCACTTCCCTAACCAAGTCCATACAAAAACATATTATAGAAAAGGCTTTCTTTTTTTTTCTTTTAATATTATTGTTTAAGCGTTGTTGTCATCGCAATGTTGATTCTACACATACAAAATAGCACCGTAAAATTATTCTCACACATGAAAGCTTTTTTCTGTTATCAGCATCATTCACCAAACAACTACAAAGTATGTACGAGTAAGAGCAATATCTCTTAGTAGTAGAGGTAGTAAGTTGTAGTATTTAGTAGTGTGTGATAACATATACACTATATCAAAAAAAAAAAAAAAACTTTTATAGTCCTTACTTCACTAAGAAACAGTCTAAAATAATTTTTATGATTTCTAAATAATAAATTAATATCTAATATAGTTTTACAAATATGTATGTATTTATGTAGGTTTGTATATGAGTAAAATCTCAATAAAGATATCAGTTTTGAGAAGATAGACAGGTACTTAGTAGGTATGTATGAATTTCATAAACATATGGGCATTTCTCCAATGTTGAATGCGACATTCGTATGTATTCAAAATGAAAAAAACGCGAATTAGACTTGCATAAAATAATTAATAATGATTTTTAATATATTTATTTGCTTTTTTAAGAGCTGTGCCGAATTTTTGATACCCACTACAAATTTTATGTACCTTCTTTTATAACACAAAATTTATTATTTTGTTATTAACAGTAATCGCTATGGACTATTCTCTTTATCTATATACATAAAAATCAATGTGTGTTTGTATGTTTGTTTGTGCTTTATAGACGGTTAAACGGCTGGACCGATTTCCTTGAAATTTTCACAGAATCTTTCTGTATGTCTGGAAAGTTAATGCAGCTAGAGTCTTCAAATTAAGTACGGTAAACTTTGACATCCACACGAACATTTGGGTAAAAAACGGGCGGACTTTTAATAGTAGGCGTGGCCACATGAATTAAATACTAAATTTCGTATATTTGGAAAACGATATCGATTAGAGTACTAAAATTTTGCAAGAGCAACTTTGACACCCAAATAAACATTTCTGGAAAATATGGGTAGATCAGAAATAGTGGGCATGGCAGCTCTCATAGCAATTAAATACTAAAATTCGTATATTCGGGAAGCGATAACAGTTAGAGTACCCAAATTTTGCACGAGAAGCTTTGACATCTATATGACTATTTTGATAAGAAATGGATGTTTTAGTAATAGTGGGCATGGCACCTGTCATATGAATTAAATACAAAAATTCGTATATCTGGGAAGCGATAGATAGAGTACCCAAATTTTGCAAGAGACACTTTGACGTCTATATGATTATTTGAATAAGAAATGGTTGATGCAGTAATAGTAGGTGTGGTACTTGCAAAATAAATATATTTTTGAACTATAAAATTTTTATTTCATTACGATGGGGGTGGCGAAGCACACCGGGTATTAGCTAGTACTAAAATATGTATCACTTTGTTTCTATAACTTCGATTTGTTATTTATTTATTTTCTTAAATTTAGTCTTACAGTGAATCCTTAAGTATTTCTACATTAGAAGTGATACTACTCACTCTTTGTCACTAAAATATTGTATTTTTACAGAAACTGAAGAGCATAATTTGGTAGTTAGAGGTAGTTAATAAATACAATTAGCTTTGTGTGGGCATGGCACCTTCTTCTTTTAAAATAATAAAATTAATGCTTGAATTCAACTTAGAGAATACATTTTTAAGTTTTTTCGCCCATATAGAAATAATTTGAATTTAAGATAAAGCGTTATTCGGTGTGCTTCTCACTTTTATTTTCTGGCGCTATAATAAAATTTACCAAATAGTTAAATATGCGAAATTTTCTCATCTAATACATCCAATTCTGTAGCTTTTTGAGCTCTTGAATTTCATTGAAAGCAGAGTATGTGAGAAATGGGTGTTAAAGTAGGCGTGTCAAAATAATTTCTGTTAGTAAACCTTACATATGTATTTTAATTTAGAGTCCTTTATTCTTTCAAAATCTTTTTCCATAAAGAAATTATATGAAGCCATTAAAGTGGGGGTGTAACCTTTATTTTCTGGAAATATAATTGTATTGACCAGAAAGATATATATGCGAATTTCTTGTTGTCGCATGCGATTTTATTTCCGTTTCTCTCCACGTCTATCTAGCTCTCCGAATTCTTTCCTTGTTTTTTTTAAATATAGTTTTGTAATTTGGGTTTTCATCCTCTGACCTCTTCGCCGACGTTTTTACTCATCTACATTCACAATTTTAGTTTTGTATTTATATACATACATATATCCAAATAAAGACATTTTAGAAACAAAAATCATTTTGAATTTATACATTTTACAATTACGATGTCACACACTACAAATTTAAATACGTAAAGAGAGCAAAGCGCAGATTATTTACCAACGATTTTTTTCTAAATTTAATTTGCAATAAAAATATCTGTTTGTTACTAATATTTGATGGGCATTATACAAATATGTTCGACTCACTGACAACAAATGTTCTTTTTCAATGTGGCACACGACATCGAAATATACGGTAAAGCAAAAAAAATGACCTTAATTTTTCTTATATTCTTTATATATTAACCAATATTTCAAAGAGGAAATATCAATGAATAATGTCTCTCATTAAGAAGATCATTAATCGAATCAAAACATCCAATGGAAATGTTTAAAACAGAAGTTTTGCACTTGTTCGACTTTGCATTCGAATATTAGATGTGTTAAAACAACATAATTTTTTAAGGCTTTGTTTTTTTTTTTTTTTTTTTTGCTGTGGAAATGCCCATATGTACCAATATTGATATTACTTTTTCTACAAATAATTCACTATTTTGGGAAATGGTGTAAACATTTTTAAACTAAAATAAAAAAATACCTGGTCTTTACTTTATTGAAGTTGTTAGAATATACAGTAATTCTCAACGGTGAGAGGTAATTCTTATAACTATGTGAAAATAACTTAATTTATAAATTGAAAGAGACATAATCTTTAATAATAATATTCACAGTTTGAAAATAAATGTTTATAAACTTTAAAGCTTGTTTAATTAACAATCTTTCAATACCTACTAATAATACTAAAAATAATATAAAAAAAACTGTGCTTGTACATGAAAAATTGTTTGAAAATTTTTATGTCGGTGTAGGTTATAGTCAACGATCTAGAATACAAAACACCACTTTTTCCAATTTTAAGAAATTATCTTAAAATAAATACAATGTAAACATATTGTTGTTGAACCAAAAATGCGTAACGTGTTCGAATAGTATTCTAAAAAACTTTCTTATACTTTTATTTTATATTTTTTTTTTAAATTAAACATTTTAAAAGATATAAGATAAGTATTTGTATAAAAAAAAAGTTTCAATATATTTTTGATTTCAATATTTGTTAATAAAAAAAATTAATAAATTTTCTATCATTGAAAAAGTTTGTGAATCACTGTTCTAACAACTTTAAAAATGTAAACAATCTTTATTTGGAGTTAATGTTTTATAGCCGTCTTGTTGTCGTCTTGTAAGTTTATCGTATTCTTAAAGTAAAAAAAAATTATTGCTTTAAATTTGTCTGCCCGCCTGTCGTACCATCTCATCTCACATTAAAATGTCACCATAACTTTCTGTTGTTGTTTATACCAAACCATAGTTTTGTGTTTTAATCATGTTGAAATGTACAAAGTTTTAAATGTGGCTACGAAAGAAAGAGGAGCTAAAAGGAAGAAGTCAGAGAATAACAGCCTATTGTCTTCAAAAAGTAATAAATACGTATGTGTGTTTGTATGTTTGTATGTATGTGACGACTTACTGTTTTTCTAAATAAAGCAGAAAAAGAATAGATATAAAAACGAGGAAAGGAAAAAATAAAAAAAAAACACAATAACAACAGGGCATTAACTTTTCTCATCACTACAATTAAATCACGTTATTCTCAGGTTTTTAAAGAGAGAGATAAAAAATACTCCCACTATATTTGCATTTCCTAATGAATGCACTGAAATGCAGTAGCAAGAAAAACAGCTGAGTAATGTCTGTAGAAAAGAATACAAATTTCAGCAAGTGCAATGAGTGGAAGAAATTTTTTATTACACTGAGGAATAAGAATATAATGGCCCAATTCACAAGCTGTTGTAGGAGTTGTACACATTTTGTTAATAATTTCTACATTAGTTTTTTGTACAACAGTTTTACCTACATACATATGTTTATAGAATGTCATATAAATACATCATACCTGAAAAAGTAAGTTCTGTCGACGTTTTCCTTCATTATCGAGAAGTGGGCTTCTTACAACCTACGACAGGTTGTGAATTGAGCAATTGTAATTAATAATTATGATTTTAAATCATTTTATTTTATTAACATATTTTTTTATAAAACCGTTTTTATGTTGTAATGCAGTGTTATTTCCCAGCCGGGGTAGGGCTCAATATGTCCACGGGTGGTTTCAAAGGTCTGCTTCCTTTGAGAATAAAACACTACGTTGTTTGTTAGTTTGAACAAAAATCACAGTTCTGTAGTAAGGAAACCTTCGTTTGAGTTGCCAATGGGAAATGTGGGAAAGTTCGAAGTATGAACTCGTATTTAGACGAATGTAAGCCAAATGCGGAATGCTTTATATTCGGATACGAGGGACTACGAGTTGGTATTACGACGAATATATGGAAAATGTGGTAGGCCTTATATTCGGTAGCAACTGATTACGAGTTAGTATTGCCTGTGGTGATGATCCGTTAACTAACAAGTAATAGGGAAACCTATGCAAAAAAAAAAAAAAGATAATTTGGGAGCGATAGCACAAACAATTTCATTAGTAATATTCATGCCATCAGTGAGATGCAACAAAATCTCACACATACACTCGAATTAAAGCAATTAATTAGTATCTAAACCATGGTCATGGTTTTTTAAAAAACGGACCCCAAATGAAAGTAGTTGGTGACCGCTGGTGTAGGTGATATATTGATGTTTACTTCTAGTAAATTCCTATATCGCTTTCCAGTTTTCCACTCTTGATAGCATTCTCTCGGATACTAGTGTAATATCTATGGTGGTTTCCTGATATTCGGGTCTGCTAAATGTGCTTGTTCCACATGTATTTATTTGCCAAAACAAGATCCAGTCTTCTGTAGAAACAAACATTGCCGCTTAAGTAGCTGAATAAACTGTAGTTCGCCGTGTATGTACATAAGCTTTCCGCTATAAAAGCTAAAACTCTTTAAATAATGCGTTCACAGAAAATGTCTCATTACAGCGATATGGCACCATCTTCTGTCTCATGTCTTGCTGTATTCCGAGCCTTCCTTAAAACAATCTGATGAAACAAAGGGAAGTAATTTTAACAAAAACAATTCAGTTGTAGAATATTCTTCATATCTTTTGCCCTACCTTTCCTTGCTTTATTTTCTTTTGTTTATGTTTATTTTACACTATTCTTTTTATTTTCTAATGAACTGAGACTGGACTGGAGGACTGGAAGGCAAAAGTATTGTGGTTTGTTGATACAAAATTTTCCTTAAATAATAATTATTATTATTTATTAATTTTTTTCTTGCCTCAATTATTCAAACACTTTGGTTTTCATAATCAAATGTGTTATTTGTATGTATAATTCAATAATTGTGTTGTGCACACTTGTAATTTATTTCAAAAAGCTGTACAATCAATTAACTTTTAAATAATAATTTTTTTACAGCAATAACAAATTACTTACATACTACGAATAAAGATTCCTATAAGTAAATTCAAATGTTTTTTATAGTTTTTAATTTATGCATAAAATATGTGTGCACGTTAATAAATAAAAACAAGCAAGAGTGCTAGATTCGGCCGTGCCGAATCTTATATACCCTTCACAACGTGTAGTTATTTTAAGAAAAACCGGATATCATGGTAGAGTTGCCCGTAGAAAACCATACATTACTAAAGTGAACAGACAAAAACGTATTGAATTTGCTAATGCCTATATAAATAAGCCTCCTGAGTTTTGGAAACAAGTGATATTTTCGGATGAGAGCAAATTTTGTATTTTTGGCATTAAAGGTCGTCAAATAGTATGGCGTAAGTCAGGGATTGCTCTTGATAAGCAAAATCTAGCTGCTACAGTTAAGGACGGTGGTGGTGGGATTATTGTGTGGGGTTGTATGGCGGCTGTAGGTGTGGGTCAGATGGAGTTTATTCAATCTACAATGGATAAATGGGCCTATTTAAAATTTTAAAAAGAGATTTAAGGCTAAGTGCGTAAAAAAATTTGATTTGTCATCTACATTTTGGTTCCAACAAGACAACGACCTAAAGTACACTGCGGAGATCGTTAGACTTTGGCTGTTGTATAATGCTCCTAAGCAGCTTAAAACTACCCCCACTATGTATGTATGTTTCAAAAAAAGAAAAGATAAATAAATAAAAATCTGCTCCCGAATATTTCTGATATTTTGGTACCTTACACGGGTCTTGGAAAGTTGATTTCAACATACACACGGACAGCCTGACAGACGTTCAGTGCTTCATTGATTCCCCTATTCATAAGCTTTCAGAAAATATATACTTTTTGGGGTCGGAAATAAAAATTGTAGAAATTTCACATGGAATGACAAACCGATATATTCCCCTTTTACACTCACTGTGAAGGGTATAATAAAATAATAATTATACAAATCGAACACGAACATATGGAGAAAAGTTGATTTTACGGTATGAAAGCAGAAAGAAAAAAATATATTTACAAACAAATTGTAATAAAACAATTTTTTTTACTGAACTACAAAAATCATGACGCCAAATCTAAGGCTCACTGTTTTGAATGCAAAATTTTCAGAACTTGGGGGGCTAAAATATAAATAATTATGAACTTACGTACAGTGGCACAGAAAACTCTACATACCCTCATATTTTTCTCAAATGTGGATAATATAAGCAACCTACAGAATTTTAGTTGCTACTTAATAAAGTGGCAATGAAAACGGCTAACAATAGTAAATTGAAGAAATAAAGTTCAATTCATTTATTAACAAAATCAACAAAATATCAAATTTAATGGGTCGATTATGGATAGCAACCGAACTTCAGTTGCGTTACCAGCTGTGAACTACTGGTAGTTGCCAGTGACAGCTAGTAGTTGCCAGTTGCAATCTGTAATGCCTTTTTTGGCAACTGGCAACGTAACTGAGGTTCAGTTGCTATCCATAATCGACCCATAACACAAAATATCAAATTCTAAACGTTTGGCTTTGTTAATTTCGCTAATGTATGGGTTTCTTCCTGGGCACACACACGACTATGATATTCGCTATTTCTGAGTACACTTAAGATTGTTTCTGGGGAACTGAAACAATATTATTTAAATCCATGTATTTTGACATTTCCACTGCTGTAATTCTTGGATTTTTTTATTTCCCCAAGAATCTGGCGTTTTATACGTGGAGCTACTTTAGGCGGACGGCCACTTCTTGCCTTACTTTCAAAGCATTTTGTTTCTTTATAGTTTATAATTATTGTTCGTGCAGTTGAATGCGAACGTCCAACTAATTCGCCAATTTCTTGTAGATTTTCCATTTTCGTGGTATTTAATAATAAGCATTCGTAACTTTAAACAAGTTTCTTTTCCCTTTTCATTCATTTTTTTAATATTATTAGCTTTTTTGAAAAAAAGAATTTGCTTCAAATTAACACGGAAATAGTAACTGTAAATTATCTAACAGCTGACATTAGTTGGTAGCATTATTGATTTTGCATGGTTGCTAATATTGGTACGTTAAGTTAGCAGTATGCAGATTTCTCTGTGCCCTAAAATTGGCATTTTGTTGTTTGTATTGCTGAAACTGTGAAACTAACAAATAATTTTTGGCATTTATCTTTTATTCTTCTATAATTTAATTTTTTATTATTAAGCTTTCTCAGGCTTTCCGCAATTAGAATAAATTAGGGGGGTATGTAGAGTATATACACATATGCAAATGTATGTTTATACAAATTTCCCTGCAGATAACGAGACTAGTCCTTACATGTAAAATATACTTCAGAATGGGCTAGGACTAGTCCAAAGGCCACCTAAATGTATGGATATAACATGGTCGATTTAATATTACGATCACTTAGGGCTGGACCATATAACCCATCGGAGTAGTCTCTACACTACTCTTTGTCACTACCCGTTGGAGCACCTACACGACCATTATACACGTCTTGACAACACTGTACGTCATCGTTAAAACACGAACACTTGCCGTTTAACTAAATACAATCTCTTGTTTGAAAATGAAATGGTCCGTGACTGCATTACATAGGACTATATTGTAAGTAGTCCATTTTAGCTCTAATGGACCACGTAATCCAGTATTATCTGCAGGGGGGTGTTGAAACACAAATTCATATTTAAACACTAGCACAATCTCATTCATATGTACAGTGAGGAGTAAAAGTAAGCAAACAAAAATTAAATTATCTAATAATTAATTGATGGGATAAACGTTTTTAAAAGTATTTGATGTATGTATGTATATTTAATGCTTTACAATATTCATATTTAATTTTTAAAGTTGTTGAATTTTTATAAAGCAAAATTTTAGCATGAAATTTATTTTTTTAAAAATAAAAATTTTCATCGAAAATTCGTTTCAAAAACATTTGCGTGAATCTCTTATGAAAATGTTAGTAGATTGTTTTCTTTTAATACAATACATCCATACATACCCATACAGTGAAAAGAGTTGTTTATACATATGTATGTATGTACATACCCCGCAGGAATTGTAAATAGTGAAACATACATAATTATGTCTAATAAATTGTGTTATTAAAAGCTATTTTTATACCCTTCACCTGTGGTGCCATACCCATACCCATATAGCGTTGTTATTCCGTTTGTAATTTCTACAATATTGACTTTTAATTGAGCGATTGAGCAATGTCGGTCTGTCCATGTGCCAGTTGATATTAACTTTCAGAAGCTCCCACATGTTGCACGGATCTGTATGTGGTATTAATCTTTTGAAAATATTAGAGAGTGGGGCAAGAAAAGCCCAAACCCATAACAGGTATACACGTATGCCCAATTGGCATGTTGTGCGCTCTATACTATTTATTAGAGAGTAAGTATTAGGGTGATCGATTATTCGTCATTTTTAAGAAACCGGTTTTTAAATAGTTTGAAATTTAGAATTTAAAAAAAAACCGGTTGCTTTTTTGAAAATTAAGAAAAAACCGGTTAACCGGTCGAATACATAAAATATAATTTTTTCTTATACTCTTGACAGAGATACATAGTTATATAGGTATAAACTAGTTTGTTCTATGGTTTAATTGCATTTTAAGTTGACACACATTCAATGGAATTATTATGAAATGCCGTTATTTAAAATAAAGATGTTAAAGGACAGACACTTTTTACCTAAAAGTGACGGAAAAGTAAAGTTCATGCTTCAATTACCTTTAACTTTTAAGGTTAGGTTGATAAATTTAAAAATGCCTTTTTTTCTCCACATGAAACAATATATGGCAACTAAATGTGATTTATATTTTTTTTCTACTTCGACCTTTTTAATTTTTTTATTTAAAGTTTTAATTTTTTTAATGTTAGTGACACAAAACAGTAAATAAATCATTAAAAATGTTATTTCGTTTTGTAAAATTTTTTAAGAACTAAATTAATTTGTTTAAAGTAATCGGTTTTGCTTTGATACTGCCATATTAAAAAAATACTTTGTTACAAGGAGGTTGTTATAATGAAAGCTATTAAAAAGTCACTTCACTGCTCACTGTAGTCAAATTTACCTTTTACTATCATTAGGTTAGGTTAGGTTGAAAAGGAGGGTATAAAAGCCCAAACTCGTGACAGGTATGCACTTATGCCCAGTTGGCATGTTGTGCGCTCCATATGGAAAATGGAATTCCCAAACAAAAACCATAAACATAATTTCCCATAAATGACGGACTAGTCCAAGAACTCAGTCCCCTCAATGTAACGCCTTATGGATCTCTTATGGATCTTACTATCATTAACTTTGTAGGCAAGTTGTAATATTGACCCTTTGTGTTCTAAACAAGTTAAGTATACAAGTCATATGTTATCAGAGATATTAGTTAAGCTATTGGTAGTCTTTAGTACAAGTCGCTAGATTTCGTAGAAGCAAAATATTATGAAACTCGAAAACGAGATAAAAAAGTATTGCAAAGTACAATAATTTGGTAAAAAACTAAACTGAACAGCTGATTATCACAGCAAATTATAAGCGCAACAACGTATAAAATATCTTCTCTCTCTTTAAAACAAAAAATATTTAAGATTAATTATTTTTTTAATTTTACATTTGTTTTTAAAACAACAAATAAATTTCTTACAATATTATGGAAGATTATTTAATGTATTTTCTGATTTTTCTAAATTTTTTGAGTAATAAATATAGTATGGTACGTTTGGTTACAAAGATAAATGAACATAAAACTAAAAATGAGAAAAACCGGTGTGTTCGACATTCGAAAAATTAACATTTGGAAAAAACCGCCAGCTAAAAGAGTAAAAAACCGGGTTTTCAACCGGTTGTAAAACCGAGTCGATCACCCTACTAAGTATATACATATGTATAAAGAGTATATACTATGTGTCACATCTAGTAATTAATTAAATTGACCTCTTTAAACGCCTCAATATCGACATCAAATGAAAGTTAACTATGAAAAAGTTAAAATCCAGGATGGCGTCTCTAATAAAAAGGCTGATCCCATTCAACCCCCACAATATTGGTATCAGATGACAGGGCCTGACTAGTAGAATACAGTTAACTATGTAAAATTGTAAAACCAAAGATGTTTTCTGAAACAAAATGGCGGATAATTCTTTTTAATCCCATCAATATGAGTATGAAATAAAAGGGCCTAACCAATGGAATACCGATAGCTATTTGAAAATTCAAAATCAAAGTGTCGGAAATAATAAAGAATATGTCGTATGTATAGCATTAAATCTGAAATCTGGACTACATTCAGTATACTTATATTTTTGATGGTGAAGGATTTTTTAGATTCGGCTCGGTTGAATATTTCTTACTTGTTTATTGATATTTTTCACACACATACATACGTATGTGTATGTACAAACATTCAAACTTATTAGTATATTTGCATGTAGGCAAATATACTATTTAGTTGTTTGTTATATTACTTTTTTTTATTGTTTATTTTATTTTTTTATATTTTTTATATATTTTTTTGCAAAAGAAGATGTTTGACTAATCATTTTTAAAATATTTAAAATTTTCACTATAAATAAGAAACAAACAAGCAAACAAATTGTTTTAAATTATATGTGTTAAAATTCTAAAATTTATTTATTTTTTCGTTTATCAAAATGTGGATAGATCAATCACACATTTGAAAATGTTAATGAAAAAACTTTCAAGGTCGAATTTAATGAAACAAAAAATAATGAAAAATCTTTTATGGTGATCATTTTTATATAAAAAAATATTTTTTTTTAAGTACAAATTAAAAAAAAAAAGTTTTTCATAAAATGTTTTAAATTTTTTTAACTATGTATTATAAGTATTTGTTTATATATTAAGTTGAAGCTTTTTTTACATGCATACACATATTTTTTTAAATCTATAAATATAAAAATGAAACTCTGTCTGTGTGTGTGTGTCTATAGCTAGACTCCGAAACCATAAAGTCGATCGGACTCTAACTTTGGCAAGTTGTTGTACACATTCCCGGAAGTGTTTATGGGTGGTAAAAAATGGGCGGGCCTACGCCCATATAAATTACGTCATCATTTTTAACTACTTGCACTTGACCGATTTTTCTGAAACTTTGCACACATATTGAACTCTAATGATTATACAATTTCGTGATTATAAAATTGGGCAGGGCCACGCCCGTAAAAAAAGTTATGATTTTTAGCTACTTGCACTTGATATTCAGTTGAAATTCAGAATGCATTTTTATTCATTAAGGAGCTGGGCTTGGCTAGTATATTATAAAGCAATGTTGTCCTTTATTACAATCCTGAGATCAATTATGTTTTTAAAAAAATTATAATAATTTATTAATTAAAAAAATAATTTATCTCAAAGATAACATTATTTTAAAGAAAGATGAAAGAATTAAATAATATTTTGTTTTATAACAATTCAAAAATCATTTTAAACAAAAAGAAAAATTGTTAATAGAATAATTTTTCATAAAAAAATTAGAGTTGTTGACAATTGCAATCAATTTTAGATGTTTGGAAAACATCCAATTTTTGTTTGTGTATATTTCATTAAACAAACATGTTTCATTTTTTTAGCAATCCAAATATTAAATAAATACACTCACTATTACCAGCAACATTAATCTTCAAAATAAGAATTCGTTTAGTTAATAAATATATTTATTTGTTTGTTTTTAATACTGTTAATAGAAAGTGCATAAAAAGTCCTACGCACAATAAACATTTAATTATGTTTCATTAAAAACCAATTAACAGTTCTCGAATCGAACAGTGGCGAATCTTATATACCCTTTATCAACATAAATAATAATTTATTTTACACACGTAAGAAATAATTCTAAAAAATTATTTGGGGTCTAAATCAAACTCTTTGAAACTTTATATGGTTTTGGTCCTTCGAACTATTGTAAAAAATATGTTTGACTTAAAGTCTTTGGAAAGGGAAATAAAGATATTGCACTGTGTAAAAAATTAGGGATTTATCGACCAAGGCGATTCTAAGCAACATCCTAAATATCTGTCGATCTCTACACCATTAACAGGTCTATCAAAATGGTTTTTCATAAAAAACTCACTAACGGTAACATATGTACCATATCGAAAAAATACTACCCCTCAAATGTGTAGCTGAGGAAATTGCCTACACAAAATATCTTAGTACGTTTTTCGTAGGACTAATGGTTTTTGAGAAAAAACATTAAAATGTACACACTATACTGTTATGTTTTTTTTATAAGACTCACTTAATATAAATAATAACAGAAATAAAATCGCGAGATAAATCTGAAAAAAGCTAAAAAAGCATTATTTTCAACAACCAACAGCCAACTTCCATACCTAACTTTACGTTAGTGTTGATTGAGCAATTAAAATAAGTGTTCAGACATACTCAATTTATCTTTCTCGATTAGCATTTGATAGCTGTAAAATACGATGTATTTATACCAAATCAAATAATGCCTCCTTTTCAGTGTTTTTCCTGTTGATAAAATTTATTTACAATTATATTTATACATATATACATATACTTATATGTATGTATTTGAATTTATTCAAACAATTTTTAAAATTTCCTTCAAAAATTTTTCATTTTCTTAATTTTTATTTTTTGTATATTTATTTGTTTGACATTAGAAATGCCACCTATAGAATTTTCTTCTCACTGAACATACTTCTCAAGAGTTGTGTTTCGAGTTTTAGACAATAAGTGAAACAATTAAGTATATATTGCTCAATTTAAAAATAATTTTTAGTATGGTAAATTGAGCTCAATAAGGCATTTAATTGCGATAATATTATAAATTGACAATTAGGGCGCCTGTGTGAACATAGTATAACATAAGAAAATATTTTTACAAATTCAACTTCCTGTCAATATTAAATAAAAAAAATTTAAAATAAAATAAAAGTTTATTTAAAAATTTTTCTTATTTAATAGAAAAAAAACTTCCTTAGTATGGTTGTGGTTACAAATTAATTTTCTTGTACATTTTCTTTTAAATAAGAACATTTTCTTCTACTCATGCCCAAGTACTTAAAATTTCCTTAAGCAATACAACTGACATAAAACCATGTTTGTTTAATTTGTATCGTAGAAAAGAAAAAAGAAAAATACTTGAAAATGGCGCTGTATATGGAGTTTCCAATAAATGGAATTACACATTACACACATATTTGCTTTATCGTATATTAAATATTTATTTACTCTTATGAGAATATAAATTTAATATTTTTATATTTTTGTTTTTAAGTAGTATAAACAAATTCGTAAATGATCAATATACAAATCAACAACAACAATAACAACAACAACGACAACGACAATCATATTTAATCCACACAATATGTCTTTGAAACTGGGTCAACTTTACATTGATTACAACAGGGTTTTGCTCTTTATTTGTTATTTCTTTTTTTATGTACATAAATATACATATGTATATATGTATGATTGTATGTATGTACGTATAAAAGTAAAGGCAGACGTACATACAAACGTACATACTTTTCGCCTAGACTTGCAAACATTGTTTATGGAGAAAATGTAAATAAGATAACCCAGTAAAAAATTTTACAATATTAATGTTATAATAAATCAATTTCAACTATAATCGATAGGATTCATTCTTGGGTTTAAGTTTATTTCATTTTATATAACAAAATTTCATTAAAATGTAGTTAATATTGCGACATGGGCTTAAATTCTAGGTTTACAAGCCAACTGGTATTGCTTCGATACTAACTTGCGTAAGATTTGTAAGTATTTTTAGGTGAGTGGAAAACAGTATACTCCAAATATATTTTTTTTGTCTTATTCGTACAAATCTAGACACTAAAGTAGGGATTGCTGTAACAATATTTTTCTATGTGAATGTAAAAGCAAGTTTAAAAAAAAATTTAAAAAAAACTTGCTTTCACAAATTGCTGTGTGTGAACTGGGACTTATTCAACTCGATTGGTATACTTTAAATAGGGTTTATATTTAGCTTTTATTTTCTTACAATTTGACATTTGTGCTTAAGCCGTAAAGCAATAATAAAAAATAAAAACATTCAAACAATAATATAATTGATTTTAATTTACGCTTTTAATTAAAATGTTTTCACTAAAATTTTTGTTTGTGTTTTTTTTATTTTAAAATATTTTAAAAGTTAATTTGTGACGTTTACACACCAAGAAGCGAAACACCGAATGAAAAGAAATGTCAAATATTAAAAAAAAAATTGCTTCAAATAGCTGAGTACCGGCGATTATTTCTCCCTTTTTGTTTCCCTTACCTTAAACTGCAAAAAAAAAGTTTTATAAACTCAAGAATTGCCCAACTATAATCGTCGTGTGTGACTTTAGACTAATTACAGTGATAATACAATGATGTTGTAGGTAGGTGACATTTTCATTTGAATCGTTTACGATAATCTCGTTTAAATTGCGGGTTGATACAGTATAAGATGGCTACTGTAAATAATTGGTCCTCTTTAATGACAAAACAGCTAAGATACTGCTGCCAACCAAAAGTTCGATTTCTGTAAATTACGTTATTTGATAGTTTGTGTGTGAAGAGTATGCAAGTAGTTTTCTTAATATGAATGAATTAAGTATTTCTATATATAAAAGAATTTATCGAAACTGCTATACACTTGCAGCATTTTTGGTTGGGTTTGATTTTTGCTCCATTATGCGAATACAGAAGATTGTTTGTATCTGTAAAAGCCATAATTATATTATATATGTATGCATGTTTGTGTGAATATACATACAAACTACGCATATACTAAGGAATTTTACCCGCCATTTGTGGAGCATACAATATAAAAATTGTCAGGCTGTTGTTTGCCTGCTAGTCATCTCAACCAGCCTTTTGCTTTTACAAACTCTTAACAGTCATTTTCTTTTTTTACGTTCCAGTTTGGAACTTGACAACGTGCTGCCGCTTTTCTTCCCACACTCCATGCTTTGGAATTGGTAGATTTTTTTATGTTTTTTTTTATGTAATTTTTCGTTGGTAAGACAAAAGTTAAATAGTAAAAAAGGAAGTAGTTTCAAGTATGTCAAATATGTTTTTTTTATCAAAAATTTTAGCTTAATAAAAGTAAGAACAAGAATAATCGTTTGCATTGTAGACATTTTGGCTTAGGACTTTTTAACCCCTTGGAGCTGTCAGAAAAAAGCAAAAATGCCTAACTTATAACTTTTTTCATGTTCAAGGTACTCGTATCCAATCAGCTGACCAGGGGCTCAATTCTCGTTCTGTGAAATGTGAAATGAAATGCAAAAGTTTTTTGTATAGCAAAATGTATGGTGGCACCCTAATTCTGGGGGAGTACGTGTCAGTCTATCAGATAGAAATGCTTGGTTTGCTGCACGCGTTGGACCACCTGTTGGAATGTCGAATGCATGGGAAGAGAATTCTTATTGCACTTGAGAACCAGTCGGTTATAAAACGTATGCAGCGGATAGATGTGAACTCCTATTTGGTGCTTGAGTGTGTTCTAAAGCTCAATAGGTATGCCTCTACAAATGAGGTAACGCTGATGTGGGTTAAGGGACATGTGGGCATAGCTGGGAATGAGGTTGCTGACGAACTTGCGAAGAAGGGGTCTGAGGCTGCACTCTGCGGACCTGAACCCAGAACTGCTCTGGGCAATGGGTTAGTGCGGGCGAAGATCTTTCAATGTGTGAACTCTATGAACTTGCGAAGGTTGATGGAGGGAACCACGTGTAGACAGGCTCATATGGTGCTCAGGGAGCCACTTGACAGGGGTGCAGTGAAGATACTCGGTTTTAATCGGAGTACGATGAGCTGGATCACTGCGTTGATTACAGGACATGGGATCTACAAATATCATCTGAAGAGGATGCAGATCGTGGATGATGATATTTGTAGAATGTGCCTGGAGGATGCCGAGACGGCAGCGCATGTAGTATGCGAGTGTCCGGCGATGGCGAGCGGAAGACTAAGGATCACAGGCAAGCACACATTAAGGGTGAGTGCGATGGGGGACCTTAGTCTGAGAGAGATGGTGGCGATTACAAAGGACTGTGCGATGAGGATTGTCGACAATCACCAGTCGGCAGTGTGAAATCGTTTTCCTAGTCCAGAGCAAACGCCGGTTGTGGCGCGGGACTCATTGATTGAAGGTATACTGATCGGTGGACACAAAATCACTGAGAAGCGAAGGGGGTCGAAAAGGGACCAATGATAGTAGTGGTCTGCTTCGATATTCCCCCTACATGTGTATATATGGTGGCACCATATGATATGACACACAAAAACTTTTCATTTCAAAGTTTCATAGAACGAAAATTGATACCCAGTTTATTTTAATACAATTATCAGTGGTACCAACTTTGTTTTAATAATTTCTCTGCATCTGTCAAACTTAATTTGATTTATTTCTATTGCAAAATGAATAATTCGCAGCTTCAGTTGGTTTAAAACATTTTTAAAAAATTCAAAACCGAGGATAGAATGTTTTTGCTTAACCTTTTCTGAAAAATTAATAAAATCGTGTGACATGCAGACATATAAACAAAACGCATGTGTTTTTTAATTGTCGTGTTTGTTGTCGAGGTGCATATACATACATACCTTATGAATATGCCTCCTTATTCATGTTTGACAATTTTATGTTTTCCAAATCTTTTAATGATCCTAAAGGTGACTGATTAGACTCACATTAAGCATGCTCAGCAAGCATTGTGATATGTTTTGTTAAATGTGTTTGTATGTGTTACTCCAACGGTGCTTTAGGAAAATTTCTAGTTTTCGATGTAACTCATACAAATTTTTTTTAACAAATAATACTAATATCGATCAAGAGTACTTTGATCATGTTCCTTAAGAAAGTACCTACTTAGCAGTCTTATAAACAAGTTTGCAAAAGAGTTCGTTATTTGTTAAGAAATCATTTAATCATCATTTAAAAAAACAAAACAATTTCTACAAGGAGCCATATTCATATAAATTGTTAGAGAGCAAGCTTTGCTTTAAAATAATTTATAGAACCTTTTAATGTTAATAAGTATACTTTTCAAATTCTTTTTTTTTTTTTTGAGCTTGAAATCACTTTTGTTTTTTTTTTAATAAAAAAATTTTTTTCCATAAAAATTATTTTTAAAAATCAAAAGTGATCTCAAGCTTAAAAAAAAAAAATAATAAAACAAATTTAATAAATAATAAAACAAATTTAGACTATAAACAGAAACTTTCTATTATATACATATGTAAATAGTTTTACAAAATGTGCCTCAAAGAAATTTTTTAATAGCAACGCCTACTTAAAAATAATATAAATCAACCAGCTGAATATTACAAAATAAAACCATAATTAGTTATATTGCTAATAAAAGACCTAAATTAAAAAAAATAATGATTTTGTAGAATTCAGCTAGCTGAATGAGAAAATATACGGTTTATTATACTAAAAAACCTTTAGAAAAATATTTATTATTAGTAATATTGATTAAACTTGCTTTCCAATATTTATTAAAATTCAATTCAGCTAGCTGAATATGATTCAAAAAGTAAATTATGAAATTCCTAAATAAATAAGCAGCTAAATTTAAAAAAAATAATGGATATAAAAACAGCATCTGTATTACAATAATAAAAATTATCTTTTTGAAATCAGACAATTATAAGCTTACATCTAAAATATTTGTAAAATACAATTTATTAATTACTAATAGCTGAATATAAATAAATTAGAACGATAAGTAGGAAGAATTGAATTCCAGTTAACTGTTGTCAAATAACAACAATTAAACTGTTTAAAGAGAAAAAAAATTAGTTTTCATCAAAAATGCCTGTAAATAAAGTTAAAGTTTTGTATAACTTTGCCAATTCAGCTAGATAAATAAAAATGTATTTAAACATAAAAAAGAAAAACTAACACGAAAAAATATAAAAATAAAATTATTAAAGCGAATATATTTGTAAAAAATTCCAATTATATCATTAAATTATAATTCAGCTAGCTGAATATAAACATAAAATTGTTTACACAATTTAAATATAATTAGGGGTTAGTTATTAACATTTCCTTAAATTAGGATTCAGAATATAAACACAAAATTCATGACAAAATTAAAATAACCCATCACAAAAAAGTTATAAATAATCTAGCTGAATATTGAAAATAACAAATAATTTTTATATACAAGTAAAAAGTTTAAATATGGATAGCATTAAATACATATATATTTAGCTGAATTAAAAAATGTATATATTTTTTTTTACCAGACGAAAGTAATCGGTTTTCTATTCTAATATTCTACAGTTTTTTTAATGGGTTAACATCTCTTCATGTTAGATAAATTATTTTTATGTATAAAAAACAAAGATACATACATACTTTTGGACAACATTTTTTTCAAGTAGTCCTAACATACATATTTTATAGCTTTTCTTTAATTTGTGTACATAGCATGTTTGGCTATAATTTTGTGGATGCTGTCTCTTTACTGGTCACATTCAAGATGGTTGCCAGATATTTGCAAATATTAAAAAAATAAGTTCAAAGGAACCCCTAAATTACTCCCAATTACTAAAATATTTTAAATCAAAGAATCCTGAAACTTGGAATTTGAACATATTTAAATAGTGTGATTTTAAAACTCACCAACTGCAAAAGTCTATTTCTCTAAATATCTTATATAAGCGTACATTTTACATCAATCCTACTCCTCCTCTTTGCTGGAAACGTCTCTAAAACATTTAGCTATTTTTCGTATACTGTAAATATTGCCAGAGTGCTGTTTTGTCTTTATATCCGTTACGAACAACTACAACAATACGAACAACGGTTAAGGAAACAAAAGAAAAAAAGCACATAGACCAACAAAAATAACATAAAAGAAAAGGAACAAAAACAAAAAGCTCGTTCGTATGAATAAAAAAATGGAAAAAAAATTGTAAAAGTACCGTAACTGTGTTAAGCGGTCACAAGACACACCTTCATACTTGTGAAGAAAAAAAATTAAAGAAAAAAACTCTCATATGTTTTACACAAATTCATTCTTCTTTTTTTTTTCGAAAAGGGTGTAATAAATGGATAGAAGTGCTTGTGTATATGTTACTACCGCAGTGGCAAATTTTTTTTTATCCTTTCGCTATGTATTTTATTGCAAACAAAATAAAAAAATGGTTTATTTAAATTTTATTTTTACACAGGATAACAAGATGAAAGAAATTGGATTTTAATTTAGATAAACTGACTAATTATGTTTGATATTTTTTTTTTAGTGACTGAAAAGTAAATTGAGTAAAGCTTTTATAAATGAACATACATATGTACATATATCTATCTGGCATGCAAAGATATTTTAAATTCAGCTGGCTAAATGTAAAAAAAATTTTAAATTCAGCTGGCTTAATGCAAAAAACAAGCATTAAAAAAGTTTTCTTTAAAATTCAGCTAGCTGAATAACAATAGTTTAACAAATTAATGAAATCTCATTTGATAATTTTACAAAACGTATTGAAAAAAAATCATTTTAGTAAGCAGAATAAAAAGAAACTAAGTCAAAAAGAGAAATTCAAGTTTTAGTTGCCATTATTTTAAAAGTAAGGATAAACAAACCATAAAAAAATATTCAGCAAGCCAAATAAATCTTCACTAGAAAAAAAGAAATATTTTTTCAAAATTTATTTAAGACCTAAAAAATGCAAGTAAAAATGTAAGTAAAAATAATCTAACTGAATACATGTTTTGGATATTTATTGGACAAATTTTTAATAGAAAAGATTAAGCTCAGAGAAAATCGAGAATTCAGCTAGCTGAATATAAAAAATATACATACATACAAACATAAATTGGAAAAGTGTGAATTGATGAATTTAGCTTTCTGAATTTAAAAAAAACAATTTATGCCAAGAAAATCTTCTCATTACAAAAAAAAAAAATCAATTGAATTTACTAGAAAACAGTTCTTCACTACTTACAATTTGGCATCTAAACCCATTATTCTAACAGGAAAATTTTATTGAAGTTTCTCTTTTACATAAAAAGGGACTTAAGTAAGTACTTAATACCCTCGCTTACCATTAGGGACTCTAATAAGTACTTATTACGCCCGTTTATAAATAGGGACTTAAATAAGTACTCACTTTTATTAGCAATAAATAAGTACTTGATTTTAATAACCTAAAAAAAACATTAATATTATGTACTTACAAAAGTCGTTAGGTTCTTTTAAGGACGAAAACTCGGTTTGATTATTCTGCGATACGCTAGTTTGCAATTTCAAAATCAGTGAAAATCCATGAGTCATAAGTTTACTAGTGAACTGCTTTACCACTATTGCTTAAAATATTATTACTTATACTATTCATAAAAAAAAATGAGTTTAAAATTTATTTTAAGAAAATTTTGTATGATTTTAAATTGAATGAATATGGCGTTAAATGCGTTAAACTCAATAAAAATTATAAAAAATTATGTATTTTAAATTGTATTGCGTGTGTATCTAATTAAATAACTGATAAATAAATACTTATATATGACATTATAAATCAAGTCATTACTAAAATACTTCTTAGTAAAACAGACAATATGAAATAGTTATTGAAAAGTATGTTGTTTAGTAAGAGAGAGAGTTAATTCTTGCTGGGTATATCTTAATTTAGCATGTAAAGAAACAAATGTACATACGTATTTACCTTTCTTAACTGATATAGATTTTTTTAAAAAAATTTTTTTAAATATTATGTTTATTTTGAACCATTCATTTATTCTATAAATTAACTTCCTCAAACATTTTCTAAATTAAATTAAATCGTAATCGTTTTAAGAATATTTTGAAAATTATTCCGATGTTAACCGAGCGGAATTCATATTTAAAACCAGCTACGATTTCATCATCAGCACTCTTAATCGGTATACTCATATGGTATTTTGAAACAACTATTTATGTTACAATTTAAAGAAATTCGAATTAGGGAATCATAGAATTTATTTTCAGATTTGTCTCTCCTTTTCCAATCAAATGACATTTTTTCATATTAAATTATTTAAACTAAAGCTTATACTTAAATAATATCACTTAAATAATAATAATATTTTTTTTTGTTTTCTGCTCACTCACTCACTCACTCACTGAATTGGTCAAACAACCGTCACTGTTGATATTAAAACTTTTTCAATAACTTGTGAACAAAGTCAATCAACTTTTAATTTATTACGTTTTTCTTCTTTTGTTTTTGACAAAAGATATTCAAACTTTTAACAAGTCTATTTAATAAATAAAACTTATTTTTAAATATTCTTTCCATTAAAAGCTTTTTATTTAATTTATACAATTGAGATATAGTTGTTTAAATACAATGTTTTTTTTTTTGTTCTTTTGTTTTAACGTGAAACTTTATGAATGCATTAAATAAAAATTAAAATATTTAATTTAAGTTCACCGCTTGACATTACTTTAGTAATGCATATCGTCATATGATTTCCAAAAAGCCCTTATTTATATTGAAAAAATTTTAGAAGAGAAGCAAAAAACTTTCTAATATGAAAAATTAAACAAAATTTTTTCAGTTTCGGCGTAGTTTTTATTAAATAAATAATTAATATTTGAAGAAAAAAAATCTTAAAGCTCTAAATGCTTAGTGAAACTAAGGGCTTTTAAAATTTTGCCGATAAAAACGTTATTTTTAATTGTAGGAAAGGATATAATATATTTTTTATAATTTGGAAAATCAATTGACAGTTTTTTTATGACATTTTCAAACACTTTTTTTAAAATAAATTTAAAAACATTCAAATATTTTTATGGCTTTAAAACTATAAAAGCTAAACTTTAACTAGAACTATAATTTTATGGCTGAATTAGTAAAATTGTTGCAAATCGCTTATAATATATAATTGAAAATTTAATTCAGCTAGCTGAATAAGAATTTTTAAGACATATACGTTAAATTTGTTATTATTTCAATAAAGAATTAGAATTTTGTGTAATTCAGCTAGCTGAATAAAAATAAATTTAAACAACAACAAAAAGAAATCAAAAAAGCGAGCAGAATATGAAAAAAATTATTTTTTTATATAAAACAGATGCGAATATTTTATTTTGCCGTAAATAATCTGTTAATACCTTTCATCATCATGTAAATAGGTATAACGATCACTTCGTAATATAATACAAAATTTAATTCAGCTAGCTGAATAAGAATTTTTAAGACATATACGTTAAATTTGGTATAATTTTAATAAAGAATTAAAATTTTGTGTAATTCAGCTATCAGAATATAAATAAATTTAAACAACAACAAAAGCAAATCAAAAAAGCGAGCAGAATATGAAAAAAACTTCTTTTTTTATATAAAACAAATATGAGTATTTTATTTTGACGTAAATAATCTGATAATACCTTTCATCATCATGTAAATAGGTATAACGATGACTTCGTAATGTAGTTTAGATACGCTTAAAATAAAGTACAAAATTTAATTCAGCTAGCTGAATAAGAATTTGTATGACTATATGTCTTAAATTTTGTATTATTTTAATAAGGAATTAAAACTTTGTTTAATTCAAAAAAAAAACAAATCGGCTAGCAGAATATGGAAAAACTTCTTTTTTTATATAAAACAGATGCGATTATTTTATTTTGCCGTAAGTAAATATGTAGGTAAATAGAACGATCACTTCGTAATGATCAGATTTCATTTTAGATTTCAAATTTTACATTATACACCATGTCCTATATGCCCTATTCTTCCGATGCTGTCTATAATTTTGGATTTGTATAAAGTTAACTGTATTCTATTAATCAAGCGCTTTCATTTGATTTTGCTGTATTCTACTTACAAGCCCATCATTCATTTCACACTAATATTGTAAGCGTTAAAGGGAACAAATGCTTTATTACTTTATTTAACCCATACATTCTACATTTTTTGGATATTATCTTGGATTTTAACTTGTTTTATTGTATTGTACTTGTCAAGCCCTTTCATTTGATACCAATATTGAGAGGGCTTAATATGTTTAAAAAATTGAAAAATTAAATTCTTTGTAGAACTGTGTAAATAGAGGCATAAAAGAAAATATTGTGTTTATCTAGAGCAGACATGCTAATGATACGAGTGTATAAATACATGAAATATAAATTTAGTGCCTTCCTTTTGCACGTTTATTTTCGTCCTCTTTTTTATGTTAAATAAATATTTATTAACTAAATGCTGTAATGGCAGTTATTTATTTCACTTTTTATTATTGTCGCTGTTTTGTTATGTAGTGTCATTTAATGGGCAAATATTGTATAAAATTAAATGTCATTACTTTAATGAGGTAAGAAAATGTAAAAAAAAAAATTATAATAACTATCCTTAAAAGACACTCCAAACAGTTAATAATTACATATTTGTTAATGTGTTTAAATAAACAAATAGTATTTTAAATATACATTTATCATAACCCCCATGTTCATAATTATATTTTTAATGTACAAAAAATATAATAAATTTAAATCCAATATTAAAATATTAAGATTACGGTGTTTTTAATTTTGAGAAAAAAAATTAAATCATTTTATATTTAAATACAAAATTACATTATGACTAATCAAATCTGTGATATTAATGCAGTGAGGTAATATTTATGTATGTGCATACATATACGAATGGGAAGGATGACGATAATGTTTTTTAAAAATATTAGAAAAATAACGAAATTGTCTATTTTTAAATTAGCTACATCTATTATCAATGAGCAACATTTTATAAGCCAAACAAAAGTTGACAAAATATTTCGTCACTGATGAATTTCGTACACTTCACTGCGGGGTATGTCTTTGAATTGTTCTATTATTTATGAAAGAATTCTCATTGATTATATGACTGATTCAAAAGACACAGTGTTCTGTAGCAGAGTATCTAAAAGTTTCCAATTGACCCTTTCCAATGGCAACGCTATGTTAAAGTGGCAGGTCCTCTTTAAATTAATTATTATAACAAAAAATGGACCGTACTTCTAAAGTACCTAAACTTTAATCTTGTGTTAAAACATTTTATACACTTTAACATTTTGAAAATTTTCTGTTTAAAATATTCACACAAAGAAAATTTTGTATACAAATTTTAATTTAACACTCTGAAACATTTGTGTTTTCACAAAGTTTTCTTTTTTTTACTTCGAAAATTTTTCGTACAAACGTCTTTTTCCATACGAAAAATTTTCACTCCGAAAATATGCCATACGAGGATTTAACAATCTTAAGATATTGTTTCAAAAATTTTGCTTAAAGTTCACTCCGAAAATGCTTTATACGAAAATTTTTCTACTCCGAAACTTGTCTATACCTAATTTTATTATATAATTAAATAATAAATATTAATTTATTCTTAAATTTACTAAAAATCATTTTTATTCTGGCATAAGTTAATTTTATCTACCGTTAAACTGCCTTAAACTTCAAAAGTTTTCTATACAAACATTTTTTGCATCGAATATTTTCTTTACAAAAATTTTGCACTCCGAATATATGTTACCATACTAAAATTTTACACTCTGAAATTCTTTTGGCGTAAATTTGAAGCAAAGTTTTATTTTTCTTCAATTTTCAGTTTATCTTTCGCACTCCGAAAATATTTTATACGAAAATTCCACGCACTAATATTCTTGTAACAAAAATTATACATGAAGTGTGACCCTTTGAAACTTATCCAAACAAAATTTTGCACTTTAAAACTTTTTTATACAGACACTATTCACTCCGAAATTTTTTTTTAAACTTTTCTATACGAAAATTTCTATCCCAAAAACATTTTAAATATATAAAATTTACTTCTATTTCGAAAATGTTCTAAATGAAAATTTTATTTTCTTAAATTGTTCTATACAGAAATTCTACCAAAATTTTCTATAAAACAATAAGTTTTGACTTTGTCAATTTCTATGCACTTACTATAGGTAACCCTTAATATCTTAAAGTTTTCTATAGGAACTTTTTAAACTCTGGTATTTGTTTGACTACAGCTAAACTTTTAGCTTTTGTTAGATAATGATATCGTCGCTGCTCTAACAAATTATGTGTTTTTAACTGAGTTTTCAGGAGTCTAAAAAAAGCATTTTAGTTTGTTACTTAACATTATTAACTTACGCATACTGATTATTGTTTATGTTTTAACCACTTAAGATATCCTTAAACGGTTTGGTGGATAAATGTACGACCATTAAAGGTTAAAATAGAGCAATAAAATTTTTTTTAAAAATTGTCACATAACCGATTACGTCAGGGCAGCGACGTTATATTCTTCAACAATTTTCAACACAAAAATTTTATACTGAAACAATTTTCTATTTGAAAATTTTATACTTTGAAAGATTTGTATTTTTTTACATTTCGAAAATTCTCTATATAAAACTTTATACTCCGAAAATATTCCATATACAAATTTTATTCTTCAAATATATTCTATACAAAAATTTATACTCCACATGTTTTTCACACCAACATCATATACTTCGATAAAAGTCTATTAAAACATTTTTCTTGGACAAGTTTTATACAACAGTTGCATACTCTAAGAATTTTACCAACAAAAATTTTATACTCCGAAAATTTGCCATGCAAAAACTGTATACCGCAAAAAATTTATATTTAAAGATTTTATGTTAAAACTTTATATTCCAAGAATTTTCTTTACAAAAATTATTTTTTTTTTTTTATTTTTGATATTCTCTACAAAAATTTATACTCCGAATATTTTATATACTTCGATGTATGTATATTAAAAAAATTTATACACCAAAAAATTTTTAGAAAATATATACTCTAAGAATATTTCATATAAAAATGTTTTACTCCGAAAATTTAATTAAAAAACTTTGTACCCCGAAAGTTTTTTACACAATTTTTTTTTTTTTTCAAATTGTATACGCTATATTTACATAATAGATTTTAAGCTTTGAAAATTTTCTATAAAAATTTGGTACTCCGAAAACTATTTATATGAACCTTTAATACTCCGAAAAAATTGTAAGAGTAAATTTTTAACTCCGACAATTTTTCACTCGAAAAACTTTATATTCCTCTAATCAATTTAACTTAATTTTTTATATATTAATAGGTATTATTTACTTTGTTAATTTATTTTTTACCTCTAATTTTTTTTTTAATTTTACTATTTGAAATTTTTTTCAATTAAAATTTTGTGTGGAACATTTTGAAAAAATAAAATTTATTTAGATTCTGAAAAAGTCTTTTGTACTTAACATTTTTTGTAGAAGATTTTGAAAAAAAAATAAATTTATTTAGTATTTTTTTGTTAAAACTGACATATTTAATTGTTTTTTTATAGGTCGCTGAAAAATTCTTTTTCGTTTTTATTTTTCTCCAATGGTTTGACGATGGCTTTTTTAAATAGTTTTGTTTTTTTCTTTTATAAACATTAAACATTTTTAGAGGTTTTTTAATTTGTATTTTAAATTACTCTTCAATTTTATTTTTAAAAATGATACACAATTTTTAATAGTTTAAATATTATTTTTTTTTGTATTTTAAAAATGTCTGTAAATCAAAGAAATTCTGTCCCTGACCTTTTGTAAAACAAAAACTTATCGTTCTTCTATTTTTTATATCAATTTAGAAAATAGTTTTTCTTTTTAAAGAAATACATGGCCAATCAGTATTTATTTTTGTATAAATTCGCATAAACAAGTGCGAAATGTGAATGCAAATGTATAAAAAATTATTTGCATAAAGAATATTTGCACAAAATTCTCTTTATTTAACCCATTGAGGACCTTAAAGCCGAAACAATTCTATAAAAAGGAATTAAAAGAAAATAAAGGACCCGAAAACAAATAAGAACAAATAAATAGATTTCTTTTTGTAAGAAAACATGTTACAAGAATTCTTAGGTCTAAAATTGTTTTAAATTCTCTCCCCTAATGGGTTATTTAGAGTTTAGAATAGAATGAACATAAAATTATTGCATTTTCATTAAAACAAAAACAAAAATTTAATTCATAAATATTTCTTCAAAATCATTTTGCTGACATAATAATTTACACTTAAAAAAAAGAAACAACTAAATTCGCTTACTTGTACAAAACTGATTTTTCTGATTCACAATTAATTTTTCAATTTTATTGCAATTATTTCTTCATCCGTTCATTTACATTTTCATTCACTCTCTCACTCGTTTTTTATGTGATAAAAATTGTGGAGTAATTAACACTAATTGTTGTGATTTGGAAAAATCAGCCATTCCCAATCTTACTTTAGATAATTTAAATGTCTTTGGAGAAAGTACAAAATAATATTGAGCATTTTTGCTATTTATAGGCCTTATCAACAAGTTTATATTGCAAATTTCATAAATTTTCTATTTGAAATGAAATTATTCTCTAGACTTAAAAATATAGATTTCACTTTCAAGTAGACTTAAAGAAAGGTTTCATTAAACCTTTCAAAGTATAATTAAAATATGCAACAGCGATACATGTACTTTTTTATAAACAATAACAATAACAAGAAGCGTTTTATATTGTTTTCAAAAATGTCGTGCCAAGACAATTTGTACAAAAATAAAGCAATTTTGATTTTGACAGAGGGTTAGGTAGTGAAGTTGGCTGCAAAACAGTTAATATTGTTTATTGCTTTTGTAATTGTGGAAAAGTAATGCCAAATAAATTTTGCTCGTCTGTCTCCCACAAACTCAAGAATTTCAGCAATTTCAATTGCATGTGTGGACATAGACGAACAGTTGTATGCTTTGTGTTGGGTACATTAAAGCAGGTGCTTAAGTGAATGAAGATAAAAAAGGGCTTGGACTATAAACAAGAATATGTATGTACTTATGTTAAATATATTTTATGTTTTTTTGAAAAAAAAAATTGTAAACAACTCCCAATCCTAATTAGTATTCCAATTCGCTACTCGCTACTCTTAATAATTACATCACTAGGCGTTATAGTGTTTTTGTTTTTTAATTAAAAGTTTATACATATTTCTTTTTTGTTATATTCTATTCCATTATCTATCGCTGTAATGAAAAAGCATAAATTATTTTAAATTACACAATGTATCCCACCCATTCAGCGAGTCATGTAGTCACTTAGTCAGTCAGTCAGTCATCTATGTACTTCATTTATATTTGTCTACATTTTTAATAATAATTAACAAGTCTTCCACAAGTCTAATACCGAGTGGTACATTTAAATATTTGCGTATAAATGACATTAATGCCTTATATCGTCGTAACTTCGTGTTCATAATGGAATTTGTTACCACACACACACACATACACACACCCACATTTTTAAATATTCGAAATATTTATTTTATTTATTTCATGTTTTTCTTTAAATGTCTTTTAAATGTGTAACAACATTAAATTTCCTACCGTATGAGTACCATCGCAAGCATGAAACGGAAAGTAAAACTTGCCAGCTCTAAATGAATGGCGAACAAATGGACAGACGACTAACTGACTGACTGACTGACGAACAAACAGACAGACAGACTCCCTCAATCGACCATATTGTTTTAGTCAATCATTTGATTGCAGATTGTCGGCATGTTGTTCTTCCAGTTGATGCGTGTTGAAAAATGTTTTTTTATGAATTGAAATTTTGTATAAATTACGTGCTATAGCTGGAAGACTTTAATAGATTTTGTCTATAACATGCCCATAAGAGTTTTTGGGAAAATTGTGTTGGAAATTGATTAAAAAAAATTTGTCTCAGCCTGACAGGACGGACAGTAAAATATAGATCATTCTACTTAGAAAGAAAAATTTTTAATTTTTTTCATAATTTTCTTTAATTCATTTTATTGTTTTGAAATAGCTACTAAAGGGTGTCGCAGTAGGAATGCATTTAATCTTTTCATTAAATTTACCACGACTTTTTATAGAGATGTGGCTGTAGCTCACCGATCACAGGAATTGTTTCTGATTTATTCGCATAAACGCGATATTTCACAAAACCCCAAAGAAAAATGTCGCACAGCGTTAAATCGCATGATCTAGCGGACTAGTTGACATCAGTAATTCTTTAGATAATTTGTTGTGGAAATCGTTGCTGCATTAAGTGGATTGTCGTATGCACGGTGTGGCAGGTAACTCCTTTTTGCTTAAACTACATTTCATCCACTTGAGGCTACAAGAACTTTGTTATTGTGTTCCTGTAATGAATGCCGTTCAAATTCACTGCAAATTCGGCTTCATCTTTATAAAAAAGTAATTCCCTATCACGACGCCTGAACAAAATCCACACCAGACAGTTGCCCGTTGTGGGTGCATTTGTTTCTCATGGATTGCATTAGGATTTTCTGAGCCACCAAATTCAACAATATTGTGTTTTCTGGAAATCATTCAGATGGAAATGCATTTCCTCAGAGAAGAAAAATTTACATTGACTTCACTTTGCTTCATTACCGATTAAAAGAATTGCCGACAGTTTCCATAGTCTGCTAGTTTGAGCTTCTGAGTATGCTGAATTTTGTATGCATTACGGTGGAGTTCTTTTGTCAAAAACTCGCTGCGTAGTGCTTTGTGAAAGTTGAAGATGTAAAGAATGATGCTGAATTGATGTTTTTAGGTTTTTGGTGACACTCTCGTTTACAACCGCTATGTTTTCAAGAGAACCGACCCAGTTTCTCAAAATTTTTTACCTCTTTTCGAATTTTTTACACATCTAATGCATCTACCTTCTAGCTAATTCTCCGAAGCTTGCGGGCATAACTTCTCAAATGTTTGTAATAACTTTTGACAATTATAACGCGTTTGTTCTTTCGGAAAACGCTCCATTTGTAATAATCGAAATAAACACATGTGACAGCTGCCAAATTTTAAAGATTTCTCTTGCACAAAAAATGTCACTAAATTGAAAATGTACATTCTTACATCCTTGACACTCTTTATTTTCAAACAATTTAGTTTTATTCTATTTCCTTGTAATTTGTATGTTGCATGCTTTTTTTACCCGAAATTAAATAATTTTCAGTTCAACTTACAAGTTATTTCTTTTAAAATAATCCTTGAAAAAATTTAAATTAGTTTCCCATCCAAACGGCATATAATTCAGTTCCGCCGTTTTATTTGCTATAAACTATTGCAAAATCATGCTTCATTTTCAAAATCTATAAAAAATATTTATTTACAAGTAATTTTACAAGCAACAAAGTTTTTTTTTTATTATCAAGTTGTTTATTCTACATTTTTATGAGAAATTTTATTGTTGCCCCCATTTGAAAACAATGAGGAGGTCAACAAATTATTTAAAAATATTGAAAAAGTTTGATAAAATTATAAAATATATACCAAGGCATATTTATACAGGTATATGCAACGGCGAATTCGCTGTGATGTTCGGCTGTCAAATACCACTTATAAAAAACAAGCAATAATTTTTTATACATGGAGTTTGAGAGTAGTGTTCCCTATCAGCTGGGCTGATAATTTCACCTGTATAAATTCGCCTTGATATATACTACATATCAAGGCGAATTTACATCAGGTGAAGTTATTAAAGCAGCTGTTTATCAGCTGAGCACTCCTTTTAGTATTGAAATGTTGAAATCAAAATGCATATCGTGCACTTCATAAAATCATCTTCAGTGATGAGGCATATTTTTAGTGGATTCGTCATGTCGCATTTAGGCGAATGATAATCCAAGAGTGATTGTCGAAAAACCAATGCACCTACAAATGGCTGGCGGCGTCATCGGGCCGTATTTTTTCCAAAATGAGGCCGGTCAGGCAGTTACTGTGAATAGTGAATAGAATAGTGTTCGCTATCGTGAGATGATAGCAAACTTTTTATGGCCCGAATTAGAAGATATGGATGTGTACGATATGTGGTTTCAACAGGACTTTGTCACTTGCTACACAGCTAATGAAACAATGGCTCGTTTGTGCGACAAATTCAATGGCCGTGTTAATGGTGATGTCAATTGGCCGCCAAGATCATGCGATTTGACACCGTTAGACTTCTTTCTTTACGGTTATTTGAAAAAAAAGGTGTACGTCGATAGGTCAGAAAACAATTCAGGAGCTGATGGATGAGATAGTTCGGCACATTAACGGCATAGAACCTCAATTATGCCTCAGCGTCATCGAAAATTTGGACCATTGGATGGAGGTGTGCTGCCGAAGTCGCGGCGGCTATTTGGCCGATATTTTGTTCCATACATATTTGAAACATACAAATATTATCATAATAAAAAGAAATGACAATAATTTCCTAAATAATTTGTATTTTATTCAAAATCAATATCGGCCCTTAAAATTTAACCACCCTTTTTAGAATATAAAAATATTTATAGAAAAATATTTAACTGTTAGCAAATTTAATGTTTTTGTTTGAATAAATTTTTAAAAAAAGTTTTACAGTTTTTTTTAAAAAATTTGCAATAATTTCAGGTATTGCGAATAATTTCCATTAAATTGTTTAGAAAATAACTTTTACTCTCACCCACATATTTCTGTTTACTTCAGTCTAGTATCACTGTGTATGTGTGTGTTGAAATTCATGTTTGTTTTGATTTTTTTTCTTTTGTCCCCCTAATTTTTCGTTTCTGGCTAAAAGACCACCTGTGTATTTGGGGAGATTTTTTTATGGCATTTGACCAAATAATTAACTTCTTAAATCATTAATTTCTCTGCAATAAATTGCATTTATGTTTATGTTTTTTCTCATAATTTTACATTTAAATTTATTTATGTATTTATGTGTGCTTTTTATGTTTTTCCAGATTATTGGTTTAACCATTGTTATAGCCTCAGCCTGGATGCTGACAGATCCAACATTTGTGCTGTCAATGACACAATCGTATAATCACTATTACATTGCCCTCTATGTGTTTTTGGCCATTGGGGCACTAATCACGATCGGTGCATTTTTTGGCTGTTGTGGCGTTTTGAAGGAATCGCAGTGCCTTCTGGTGTCGGTAAGACAACAATAAAAAATCTTTTAAATTTCCTTAATATTATTAAGTTTACACCTACATACATACTCAGATAATCTCTTATGCACACTTAGTTTGAGTGCAGATTATAGTTTTTATTTAGTTTGTTTTACGCCCACTTGCTATTAAATTATTAAAAAAATTAAATTGTTTATATTTTCATTCTTTTTCTTTAATAGTTCTTCTGTGTGATTTTGGTAGTGATGGTGGCACAAATCGCTGCCGGCGCTTGGGCATTCCATAACAAAGACAAACTTGATGACATTGTTAGAGCTTCAGTAAAGTATTCTGTGCAAGAAGAGTATGGCCAATCAAGCATGAGTTCACGTACGGTTACCTTTGATACGCTACAAAAGAATGTGAGTAGTTTTAAGTTTCTTTTGGAACAAAGAAATTATCCACACAAACACATGTATTTTAAATATTGTTAAGGCAAAAGTGGTCTCATCTGTAATAGAAAGAACTCTTTTATGTAGTGTTTGAAGAAAAGAAAAAAAAACCATCTGATACATAACTGTTAAAAGTATCAGCTCGATTTCAATGTCAGAAATTATGTTATTTTAGAATTATCAGCGACAATTGTTTACAAATATCAAATAATTTTTCAAGAAGTGCGGGTCGAGGTTAAAAAAAAAAATACAGATATTTGTAAAATATTAACCAACTTTATTTGAAATATTCATTGACAGTTAACATTTTCAATGACTCTGCGGCATAGATCCAGCTCAATGTTTGCCTTAAAACTATCTCTTGGTTAAGTCTTATTCACATAGACCTTCGAGTTAAAAAATTTCATCAGAATAAACCTAGCGGTGTTGCATCTCGTTCCCATAGATATTCATATATTGGCCACATCCGCAAGTAGTGCGGTGAGGCTTAATGCGACTGGATGTTGGAGGTCGAGGACGTATGGCCATGCGAGTATATTGGCCACGCTGCCTTCGAGCGTGAATCAACCCTCTGACTACATTACGCCCTACATGGATTTTGATGGGGCGTTCAGGGTTCTTATTCCCTCCAGGATAGAGTGGAATGGGGGTCGCCTTTTGGGGAGCTTTGACACCAGGATCTATACTGACGGTTCGAGAATGGAATGTGGTGTTGGATCTGGTGTCTTCTCTGATGGACCGGAGATTGAACTCTCCTTCCGTCTTCCGGATGATTGCAGCGTTTTTCAGGCGGAAGTACTCGCTATCAGGGAAGCATGTAGGATACTGAATGACGGGAATATCCACGGGAGCATTGGTATATTTGTCGACAGTCAGGCGGCACTCTTGTCACTCAGGTCATACATTATTACGTCTAAATTAGTTGGCCAATGTAGAAAGGAACTGTCAAGGCTTGGTCAGCGGGCTGACGTTACTCTAGTTTGGATTCCTGCGCATAAGGGCCACTATGGTAACGAGCGTGCTGATGAGCTGGCCAGGGGAGGATCTGCTCTGGATATCTCTAATGCAATTGCAGTTGCAATCCCGTTGGGGACTATTAAGGGCAGAATCTCCAGACACTTTCTTCGGAAGGCTGATAACAGGTGGCGTGGGCTGAGCACGGGTAAGGTGGTACGGCTTACGTGGCGCTCTTTTGATGCACGACGTACATTGCAACTTACCAGTCGAAGTCGGAGGGACATATCGAGGTTGCTGGCGGTATTGACGGGTCACTGGATGTTAGGCAAACATGCAAGTCGGCTCGGACTCCCATCGAACGACCATTGTCGCAGTTGTCTGGATGGAGAGAAGGAGGAATCGGTTTTCCACATTCTCTGCGAATGTCCTGCACTGGCGGCTAAAAGACACAGATTTCTAAGCGAACATATACTAGATGGCCTCTCTGCGATATCTGAAGTTGGACTGAATTATCTACTGAGATATCTCAGGGCCACGGGGTGGATCTAGTACCCTTACCCTTGGATTTTATTCCGAGATACACTGGAAGCTGACGAGTGATGTGGTCCTGTCAAAAAGGAGTCATACAGACTCTACTTGACTGTTGGCGTGCAGCGAACTACCACGATAACCAACCAACCAACCAAGCCTAGCGGTGTCAACTAGCTCAATCTTTTTGATTAATTTTCGTCAACTTAGCGAGAAATAATCATAACCTCAAACTGTGCAACCATATTGTTTATTGTGGCACTGCCCTACCTTAACTGCAAAACGTCTACTTCCAAATCGTTAAATTTAGGGAAAAAGATTATGTATCATCTATCTGCAGCATTTGTCTTGTAACACCAAAAAAGTAGGCGGCCCAAAATCTGCAAAAAACAATATTGTACCTATATCCACCCCGTAGCCGTGAGATATATCAGCAGATCGGTTAGTCTGACCTCAGATAGCTCAGAGAGCTTATCCAGTACATGTATATTTGTCTAGGATTCTGTATCTCTTGGCAGACATGGCAGGACATTTGCAGAGAAGGTGGAAAATAAATTCATCCTTCTCCAAGTCCCGACAATTGTCGTTTGAGTTTGAGTTTAATTCATCTAGCATGTGTCCCAAACATCCAGTGACCTGTCAATTCCGCCAGCAAACTCGATATCATCTTTTCGACCTCGGATCGTAAGTTTCGATATACGCCTAATATTAAAAGAGAATCACATAAGCTTATCCACTCTACATGTACCCAGTCCACGCAACCTATTCTCGCTTTATCAAGAAAGTGTCTGGAGATCTTGATTTTAATTGTCCCCAACGAGATTATGATTGTTGGAGATATCCAAAGCAAATTCCCTCCTTGCCCCTTACCATATTGACTTCTATGTGCAGGGACGCAAACTAGAGCAGCGTCAGTCAGGTGATAAATACTTGACAATTATTTCCTGTATCGACCGACTAATTAAGACGTGTTGGTATATGTATGTCCTAAGTAACAAAAGTGCCACCTCTGGCATTCAGTATTCTACATGCCTTTCAGATAGCAAAAATTACAGCTTGAAATATACTACATTTATATAGACGGTGGAAAGAGAGTTCTATCCTTAGCTCACCAGAGAAGACATCAAATCTAGCAGCACAGCTCTTCCTGGAACCGTCAGTATAGATCCTGGGGTCGAAGCTCTCTACAAACTCACCCCTATCACACCCACTCTTGAAGAAAATTTAAATTTTAAACGTCCTGTCAAAACTCATTTATAGGGGTGACATAATCAGGAGGTTGGTTAAAGAATAAAGGCAGACCTTGTCAAAATTTCTGCATGGCCATATGTTATCGATCTCCAACATCCAGATGCATTAAGCCTTATTGCACGTCTTGCAGATATGGCCATAATATGAAGGTCAACGGGAACGAAGTGCAACATAGTATTCAGTGCCTATGAAGAACTAGTTTACAATTCATCTGTAATTCCCAATGCAGTCGATCTTTTGGATCTTTGCAACTGGTCTACAATATATTTGCGGCTCATTCTATTAATTCATTTTTTCGCCTTGTCGCTAAGAGTATTTGTCGACCAAAATTAAATTTCCACAGCCCACTCAGTGAAAAATTAACATGATCATTAATTTTAATCTTTTGAGATATTAGGATCTTGTAGGGATACACAAACTAGGCCCGATATTTAATTCAAAAGTCCAAGCTTTTAAAGATGACATGAAATCGAATGTCTTTTATATTGATGTACAACTTTAAAGACAGCGGCAAAGTTTCTTTACGTAAGAGTATTGGCGGACTCTTCAACGGCGCCACTTTCACGAACAATGGCTATGTTATCGGGAGATCGGAAAATGTTAGAGGTTCGGCTTTGAATGAATCATTGGCTTACTAAGTTGGTACTTCACGCGCGAATATTCCACACTTCTCGCCAAAATAAGGAAATGTGATAAATCCAATCTGTAGCCGTAAGATATTCCACTAGATCATTAAGTCTGATAGATATATACAAGTTTTTTTCTTGGCAGGAGTGGACCTAATAATAGAGAAGAATAAATTTATCTCTTACATTTTTATATCCCTCCAGTGACAGTGATCGTAAAATAAGGGTCCAAATCGACTTGCAAGCTTTTCTGATCTAGAAATAGACTTTCGATTGCAGTATAAGTCTTGTGTTAAACTAGAGCCACGCTAATCTGACAGTCATACATGTGTTAGCAATATTTTCCCAATTCCGACAATACAACTTTTAATAACACCCAGAGCAATTGCGATTGCTTGAATATATTAAAAGCAGATTAATGTCTGGCTTTCTCGACTACCTGTTCATTACCATAGTGGTCCCTATTCACAGGAAGCCCAAAGTAGATTGTTGACAGAAGTCGACCCAGAACTTAAGAACTTACTCTACCTCATGATCAAATTTTCAACATTCTTTCGAATATTATTGTTGTGCACAAAGTATCATGTATGCGTCACATAGGAAATATTTCAGCCTACTTTTCTCCGCATTCAAATTTATGTAAGATATGAACCAATTCCACGATCTTCAGAGAATGCTCCAGATTATACAGTGCACTCAGATTCGTCTGTGTGTATTTTTTAATGTCACAATTGTTCAGAAATCATCATTTCTTTCTGGAGGAAATTGCCACTTTAAATTTTCTTTTAACGTTAGTGAGTGAAGTAATTAGTCGGAAGTTTGGTTCATAATCGGGTGTAGTATGCTAAGTGTCCGTATATGTTTAAATATTTTCAATATGTCCAGATGCATTTTGCTTTATTGCTTTACAGAAGAGTTTTGGAAGCGAGGTTCTTCAAATGGCGTCTACTAAAATATGGGCGCAACATTTGCATCAACAAGAAATTGTTAGAAAATTACGACATGAGTGCCCCGATGGACTAGTCAGCAGTATGCTATTCTGCTAGTTTGGGGGTTGCGGGTTCGATTCCCGCCGGAGACTCTGGACTTGTCTGCTTCCTTTCTATTCTATTCTTACTTTTCTATTCAGGTATCACAAAGGGATCAATATAATGGACCCAAGTGAGCTGCACAGCAGCTGCCTGTTCTACCTAACCTAACCTACGGTATGAGTAAAAACCATGGAGGTTCTTAACGCCATCAAATCAACCCTTTCTTACTAGGAAACCCTTTATTAACAATATAAAATTGTGGAACATTTTTATTAAAGAAATCCAAGTCTTTCAATTAATAATCTCTATTTTTTTTGTTTCTGCCCTTTCGATTAGCTGCAATGCTGTGGCGCTGATGGACCCGGCGATTGGGCCACTAGCCGTTTCAACAATGTCGATCGTACAAATATCGTTGATATAGCCATTTCATCAATGAATGTCTTCTACAATATACCCGAATCGTGCTGTAAAGACGAATTAAAAGAAAATGTATGCGAAATGTCTAGAAAATTGAAATTTGGTGGTGCCCTAAATGCTGCCATACACCAGCAGGTAAATGTCAAAAATTTTTCTTTTATTTGTTTTAGAAAATAAAAACCTTTTTCTTTCTCTTTACACAGGGTTGCGTTGACAAGTTAATTGATTTGATATACGAAAATTGGGTATTGCTTTTCGGCATTACTGCTGGTATTATTTTGCTCGAATTGTTGGCTTTGACTTTCTCTTTGAGTTTATGCTGCGCCGTCCGAAATCAACAGTATAAGGCCTGAGAATTACAGAATTCCCAAAGGGAGATATCTGATGATGAAAAGTACTAACCATATTCTATAAAGAAACAACAACAGCAGATGCAGCAGCAACAACAACACAAACATAAATTAAGATTAAAACAAAATTAAAAAAATGTAAACAAACGAAGCATAAACAGCCAAAAAACAAACTAACTAACAAATGAATTAAGAATCGAATTAAAATGAAGTTAAATGAAATGAGATGTAAGGGCAATGATAGTAGAATATTTTGAGAATAGTTAGTATACGGGTTTTACACTCTAAGTGGTGTCCCTGGCATTATAGAGAAAGTTTAAATCATCGTTTTTTTTTTTTTTTTTTTGTTGCAACAGTCTTTGTTTTTTGGACAAGACTACAAGAGGAAGAGAGATTTCGTTTTACTTTGCTTACCCTGCAAGATTCACACGACGTACATATATCCCAGGAACATCACCCCGTAGTTAAATCCGTATATTACTGGACCGTATTAAATTGAGTTAAAGAAATTGAAACAGTTTTAAAATGTTTATGAAGGAAAATGTAAAGAAATCCCAAATTGAGGTTAGAGGTTAGTTGAAAATAATTTTACATTTTTGTAAAAACACGAAAGAAAAAATCTGCAAACCATAAGCAATTTCTTTGTAAATAGTAAAAATACTCACCCATTTTGGAAAACTTGATTTTTTTTTCTTTTCAAATCAAAACAAACTTCCTCTAGTAAAAGAATCACAACAACAAACATTTAAAATTAAGAAAATTAAAGAAAAGTTTTAATTTAAGGGGAGAATTAAAAGAAAATGTATCAAATTTATTTTTAATTTGTTTAATAATTGTTTAATTATTAAACAAAGAAAAATCGCTAAATTTGCCAACTTAACCTCAAAAAAGTGTTTTAAGGTTATAATTTTTAGTTGAGAAATTTAAAAATTAATTTAAAGCTACAATGGATTTGAAGATGTGCTTTTTTATATACAAAATAAATGCAACAAAACAATAAAATATGTTTTTGAAAAATTTCTTCAAAATGTTTAAACATAATTTTTAACACTTTAAGTAATTTTGGTTTATTTGTTGACTAAAGTTGACAATTGAAAAAAAAAAAATAAATCAACCATAAACTTAGAAACTCCTTAAAATATTTAAAAATAGCAAAAAATTTAAAATTTTCTAAAACATAACCTCAAAAAAATGTTGGTGGGTTAATAATAATAATTTAAAAAGTGTTAAAAAAAATTAAAGCATTCAACTACATGAACTTACCATAAACATACTAAAAAATTTTTCAAAATGCCTAAAAATATTAAAAAAATTTTAAATTTTAATAACATAACCTCAAACTTTGCTTGCTAAGATTTAAATGATTTTTTTAAGAATAAAACTTAAATTCAAAACATTTAATTATTTAAAATACTAAATTTAAAGAAAATTTTAAAATAATTCATAAAGTTTTTCGAATAATATTTGTCCAATTCAGAGCCCCTGTAAAGTTGTATCGTTTGTATTATTGTGATATATATTTTGCAGTATTAAAAAATGCCTGTCTTAATTTCATGTGTTCATAAAATGTATTCATTGGATTTCATGCTATCAATTTAGTGTAAGTGACTTTTCATGAAAGCCAGAATTGTGTATTCTTCGTTCTTATCAAGGCGAATTCATTATCAGGTGGTGCTGATCTACTTTTTCATTTGCATAAATGATGGTTGAATTGTCAGATATTATTTATGTTTACATAGATTGCTCTTTCCCGCGCAAAAAACACAAACAAACAGACACATCGACGGTCGAAAGCAACAACAAAAAACAGTGTTGTTTTTTTTTAAATGTTGTATTTGTTGTAGAAATACCACCACCTGATAATTAAATTCGCCTTGGTTCTTATCAAGGCAATTAATTTAATAAATTTTTATTAACTTAAAAATATTATTATTTTCATACAGGCGAATTGAATTGAATTTTAGGGCATGTTATCTGTCAAGTCGTATATCAGGGATGGAAAAGTTGTTATGATATGTTTAATTTATTTTATTAAAAAAGGGATATTTATTTGTAAAACAAATTATAAATCGTAAAAATAACAACAAATACACATTCATTTGGCTTAATAATTGTTTAATACCGATATCTAAACTTAATTTTCCAACGCTTCACTAATACATGAAATCAAGGCGAATTCAAAAAATATGACAAAATACTTTCTCAGCAACTGGGCTGATGATTTCACCTGTATGAATTCGACGTGATTCTTATTAGCTTAATACTTTTTCAACAAAAGCATAAGTGTTTTTTTAAGTAACTTTAAAACTATTTTTTTTAGGTTATATTTGACACTGTTAAACCAGAAACTTTTCTTTATTTTCTCCCCAAAAACTAAAACATCAATTTACTTTATCTTCATACTTAAATTATTAGTTAATAATATTTAAGGCAAAACAAAACAAAGAAAAAACAATTATATTAATAATAATAAATAGTACTTTAGTAATTTAAGAAAAACTTAAACTCAAACTTAAATAAAATAAATAATAATTTTACTAAGCTAAAGTTTTTTTTGGAGAAATTTAATATTTTAGACTAGAAAAACAACCAAAACACAAACTACTTTAAAAATACAATTAAAATTAAGAGCATTTTGTTTAAATTAATTATTCCTTGTGAATGACTCATACATGAAATAATACTGAAAACAAGCAATTTTTATAAGAAATTACTGTTAATTTATAAAACAAAAAGCAACAACAAAAATAAAGAAAAAAAATTTTGATAAAAAAAAAACAGCAGCATTACACACTTACAGACTCAAATTCACCACCTGTAGAATTAAAAGGAATAAAAATACAATTTTAAGTAAATAAAAAGCAAACGGCAAAATTTCAACTCGTTCACCAATCAAAAAGGAATTCAAAATAATTTGAGGACATATTTTGTTTTTACACACTGCTCTCACACGTTCAAATATTAATTTTGCAAATATTAATTTGAACGTGTAGCAGCTGTCACAGGAAAGTTACAAAATTTTAAAAATATGCTTAATTAAACAAGGCGAATTCAATTTACTGGTAATGGTGACAGCACAGCCAATCTTTTTCATTAACATAAACATTGGCTGGATTGTCAAAAGTTGTTTATGTTTACATAATAGATTTTTCCCACGAAAGTTAAAAAAAAAACCAACAAAAATCATGTTGTACAACTACCACTACCGGAAAATTCTATTCGCCTCGCTTAATTTAACTTTAAAGTCGATTTTAATGCCAGAAAAAATATACATTTTTAAGGTTAGAATTTAGATGCGTTTTCTAATACACAATTGGCGGATGGATTCTCAAGGTTATGTCGAATTGAAAAAATTTTTTTAAATATTTTTAAGCCATTTTTAAATTTTAGGAAATCATGTCAATATAACAATGCGACATGATACTTAAGGCTATAATACACGGCATGTTTTTTACATCTGACTTTAAAATTTACATAATCTACATGTCTGTCAAACATGTAGATTTACAGGCAACCGTCGCTGACTACTTTCCAACAGCAAAGATTTTGGCCAACGGCTGTTGTCAGATGTTTTGACAGAAGAAAATAGACCGCGCTCTAATTGAAAATTTGTCAGATGTAATGTAACAGAAGTAATGTTTTAAAGGTAACACACGACATGTTTGTACTTATCAATGTGTAATTTGTCAAATCAGATGTAAAAAACCTGCCGTGTATTAGCTCCTTTAGCATTTCTTGTGAATCCACCAAATGTATTAGAAATGAATTAAAATAAAATAATATTGGCAAAATTTATAGTTTTAAAAATGAAGGACTAACTTTAAAGGGGACTGGAATACTGTGGTATTCTTTCTGAAAATGAGTTTGCATGGGTTACACCCATGGTGCTTGAGGAAAAAAATAAAAATTTACAAATACTACTAAAAGAGCTTGATGAGTATTTTGATCGTGTTTACTCCCTTAATATGCATGATTGGCAAATATACGGGGAAAACGGCTGTGTACAGCATACAGCTGTTTAATTGTCTTAGGCGACAAACAAAAAAAGATAACAAATGTTCAACTTCTCTACCCGCTTGCTTAACTTACTGTGAACACCATGGGCACAACTAGACCATTCTAGGTCGTAAGCCCATGTAAACCCAAGAATTGTTTTTTTCTCCTTCCCCCCTCTAGAATTTGGAAATATTAACTATTTACAAAACATTAATTATACATATAAAATTAACTCAGTTTGAGATTTTGCACAACACTCTCCACCCCCCAAAAAAGGTTTTAAAAGCTTTTGTCACCCCCCAGAAAAAATGTAAAGCTACGTCAATGATGAACGCTAACGATAAGTTACGTTTTATGTGCTCAAATACTCAAACTAGAGGCTGGTATTGTTCAAATTAGCGACATTTCATATTAAGTCCTTGTCCATATTATGGAACATTGTTGCAAAACTTGTTAGTTTGTTGATGAAGGTCAAAAAGCAAATGGAAAAGGGTAAAATATTTTATAAACATGTTCTTCTTATTCCTTAAGAAGTTTGCTATGTCGTAACTCAATTGTCACAGTGTGGACACGATTGAAATTTCCAAAGCGAATTTGAAAAGATCTTGCAGCAAAAGTCCCAAAATGTGGACGAAGACAAGTAGATGCTCTCACAAACAAAAATAAAAAAAAATTTACAATGAAAGTGAGAGACAACAAACACTAGCACTAGTTATCGCTTCGTTTTTTTTATCGCAAAACTCATTTTATTGTTTTTGTTCAATTTACTAAATATGAACAAGAATTTCTTAACATGAATTGTTAAATGTTCACCTGCATATGTAAATTTATTTTAATTTAAATGGCAAGGTCTCAAAACCATAGATCCAGGGTATCCCAGTATCCGTAAAGGCCATGACTGACTATCAGATTTAGTCGTTCGATATGTCAAAAATTGTATGTGTGTTCAGAAAGTGTGATAGTGTGGACACAAAGTGCACATGTGTGACAGATTTTTTGACAAGTGTGTCCGATTTGATAATCTTTTGAAAATTTTCATAAAATAATAGTTTCTGTGCGATCAGAGTTGCTTTTTCTAAGCAAGTATGACAGTGTGGCATCCAATAACACATTTTGTTGCGATTTTTTCATGTAGGACAGAAAACTATCAGATTTTTATTTGACATAATCGCACGACTTTGTAGGATAGTCAGTCATGGCCTTAAGTCGACCTATAGTTTCATATAAGAAGTCGGAGCTGAACGCCAAAAATATTCTTTTTTTTTAAGTTTTGAAGACGTTATTTGAGACTCCGGGTAATTGTACCGCTTACCGACGCCACGCAATTAAGCAATGTGAGAATGAGACGCAAAACTCTGAAAGTCAGCTGATTGTCTTTATTCGACAACGATAACGACAATGATGCGCGCGAGCCCTTGACCTGACCAGAGCTGAATTACGACTCTGCATATGTAAAAACTACATAAACAGCTGCTTTTTTTTACGGAAAGTTAGACTAGTGTTTCGGCCTTTGCGTAAAAATGAAATTTGTCTAGAACTTTACAAAAGGTTTTGCATTTCAACACAATCGATTTGTGTAAATTTATTCTCACATTTGCTTAAGCCAGCTTATGCAGATAAAGTTTGAAACTTGACAGCAAAAGTTTTTTGAAAAACTTGAAAATTCTTTTTAAATTAAAAAAAAAAAAACAAAATTTGACAACACGTGACATGAAATTGCCTAAAATATATATTTTTTTTCGACCTAACCTTAAAAATTTTTTGTTTTTATTCAGGGCTATAATTGTTAACAAATTATTTTAAATTCCTTTAGCATCAAAAAAATATAATAAATATAAGTAAGTTTAGGTAAATGTATTTACATATATTTCGCAACTAAGTATGTATTTCAATTAAAATAAATTTTCATACAAAAACAAACTCTCTGTCTGCCATTAATATATAATTTCAAGCGTCCATTTATTGCACTTATTATCTCATCATGAAATTAATTAAACAAATTATTTTTATTCATTTACAAATTATAATTAATAATGCAAGTCTTCCGTTTTATTTTTTGCAATAATATAAATGTTTGCCAAATTTTATTTTTTTAAATTAACCCTTCCCCGGGCCAAATTAATCATGAATCCATTAACTTAATTTTAACATTATGTTAGTGTTAAGTGTAGACCGCTTCTGTATTTGTAGGGTATTTAAGTGTTAACACGATTGCTGAGACGAATGTTAAAGAAACGCTCAAGTCTAAATGGTATTTCATGTCCAATAGAGACGGGGCGGGGGTTAAATTTGTCTAAATATATAAAAAAATTTTAATAAAATAGAAAATATTTTATTTTCACTACAACTAATGCAAGCATTCCACAAGTTGAAAATGAAGCACAAATTAAAACAAAAATAAAATCTTTGGGTGATACATTACTTGACCAGTATTTAGTAGAAAAAAGCAAACATGAAATTCCGCACATAATCCCAAAAAAAATAAATAAAAAACACATTTTTACTTGTGAATGTTAAATATTTAAAAACAAGAAAATAACAAAATATTAAATTAAATATTTGATTTGAGTTTTATAGCATGTTTCCACGGCAACGATATTCGTAATTCGATGTCTTTTTCATAATTCAAAGTCTAATTACGAACCGAATTACATAATTTGCTATGCAAAATTTTCAATGCGAATTACTAATTTTGTGCGTAATTCATTTAGAATTACCATCCGAATTAAAATCAGTGTCTTGTCGATTTTTCATCGGTAGTTTATCATATCCAGCTGTCAAAAACATCAAAGCAAAGCGAAAAGAACAGAGTTCAATTTCAAATATAAAAAATAAAATGGAAGCAAAAAAGAAAAGTTTAAAGAAAGTTGTTGTCTAGAAGACAACAAAATCAAAATTATTGGACGAGACGAAATTGTGTTTAGAGGATTTGCTGGCTGCATTGGTCCCATTTGCTTGCACATTATCTGTTTTCTGGTTTATAAGAAAATAATGATATTATTTGCATAAATTTCTTATAAATTTACAATATTTTTACTATTATTATATACTTTTTGCCTCCATTGATAAAATAATTATAATTTTCTATACAAAATTTTATATTCCTTATTGTTCACCGTAAAAAAACTAAACGATAATTTAAATAAAAAAAGCACGAAGAAGAACTGTCAAATCAAATTAACAATATGTCGTGGAAACATGGTAATTCACTTAAGTAATTTAAAGAGCGAATCATGTAATTGAATGTGTCGTTGCTTGCATGCTATTAAACAATGCTAAATGAGAATGAAAAATATTTACTCTTTAATTGCAGTCCATTCTAACTTTATTTTTGTTAAATAAAGGTTTAAAACTTAAAAGTGAAATTGTAATTGTTTTCCTTTAATAAAACAAAAGCAAAATTATAATCAAAATCCTATTTAGTATTTACTTCTTCGTAGCATAAGTATAATACTTGCTACGAAGGACCATTAACCCTAAAGGCTAACAAACTTCTTTAACACAATTAATTTAAAGCAATGCTTCGTAAAATATATGTTTTCAATATCTTACAAATAAAATTATAAATGAATTGAAAATGGTTTCGACAAAATGGAGATTTCATTGACAATTTTTTTCTATTAAATAATTTATCTAACGTTTTGCATAAGCTAAACGGGAATCAACCTACATGTGTTCTAGAGAAAATTTTTGTTTGGACAAAATTTTTTGTTTATGCAATTTGACGTCTCTTCTAAAGAGAAAGATAAATGATTTTGTATTGATAACTCTTATGGTTAAATTAAACGTGCCATAGAAAACCAAAATTCAATTGGTTTCTATGGTCATGGCCAAGGCATATAAATTCATTAGGTAATTGCAGTTCGGAGAGACCTTTTTGGTTTATATTTTTTATATATGAAGTTTGACATTTGAAATAAATGAGAGAGGAAGAGAAATTTCTTTTTTAACTATAGACTTTGACAGCTGAAATTTAAAATAAGTGAAGAAAAAATAATCAGCTGACGCAAAAAGCTAACCTGATGAATAAATCTGCCTTGGGTCATGACTATGGCGTTATGGCGAGTCAGCTATAATTAAAAATAGTGTTGCCCAAGTGTTTGGTTTAAACAGCTGTTTTATATGGTTATGAGGTTTTTAATTTAACCACTAAGCTGAAGGTCAACACCACTTATTCTAAGCTTTTTCGCATTCCAGGCCTCTCGCTTAAGAAAAAAAAGTTTCAACAATGTATTTGTATTTACGTTACAAGTTATAGAGCACAATGCGAAGGATACCTTCAGTTATCGTGAATATATACTCTAAAATGGTCTAGATCTTGTCAAAATGCTTGGAGAAAATGTATGGTCGCTTTAATATTGTGATGTCCTAGAGCTGGACCAAATAACCCAGCTTTGCATAACATCGATGTTGTCTCAAAATTACTCTTCGCCACTACTCGATGGTGAACCCAAACGACCATTAACAGTTTTTGATGCCATTACTGCATTTCAGAGGACCATGTTGTTACTAGTTCATTTCAGCTGCAATGGACTACATAGTCTAATTGTTATCTCCAGCGATGTCTTGATGTGTAGAATGTATAAAAAAGTTGATATATTTTCTGCTTTTTAAACTCCCCCACCACATGAGCAATATGTTGGGCAATTATTGCCACAGCAATTGTCAAAGTCTATTGCTAACACAAGATATGAACGTGTGGACCGCTCGTTTGCTCAAGGGTGATATGTTATGAACGACAAGTGAACCACTCAACTGATTTTGAGTACCAGGAATGACAAATTGTATTTTTTAATGCAATTTAATTATATACACAAACTATTCATCAACAATATGTGCTTACTGGTTATCGATGTTATTTACGCACTAAGTACCATCTCTCAACTTGTGGTAATTTTTGAAGCATAATGTAATCGCATGGACAGAAATTTTCGTCTCTCTTTTTTTGTAAAGAGTTCGACAATTCCTGGGACTCAAATCAATTTTTTTTACATGGAGTTTGACATACATTGGGACACAGAAAAATATTTAGTTGGGCTGCTAACGCTGCCTGTATAAGTGTACTCTGATTTAGAGCTCAGGAAGCATCTCAGGTAACTTTGAATGCCAAAAGCCAGGTATGAAATGTGTAGAATCAACTGATGTTAGAACGCGTAAAGTGGATTTTCACTAGAGTTTATGTTTAAACCGTGTTTTTGCCGAAACAAAAGCCACAATTTTACTAGCAAGCCCTATTTCCAATATGTCTGGAAATTTTATAATTAGCGGCAACTTAGTTCAAACTCGTTTAGACAAATATTTTTGTTTGAACCCATTTAAGCTGAAGGTGAAAATTTGAGTTGGGTCAATAAGTTACTTTAGTTGATTTTTGCCAACAACTTCGGTCTTTCTTTCATGAACCCCCCTATTAAATTAGCTTGTGGTTTGTGCAAAAAATTAAAAGAGGTTCTTGACAAAGAAGAACTAAAGTAACCGATTGACCCAACTCTAATTTTCACCTTCAGCTTAAATGGGTTCAAACAAAAATATTTGTCTAAAAAAAGTTGAACTAAGTTGCCGCTAATTATTATATTTCCAGACATATTGGAATTAAATTGCATTGTGCAATAGGGTTTGCCTAGTAAAACTGCGGCGTTTGTTACGGCAAAATCACGATGTAAAAATAAAAGGTGATTGCGTTTCGGAAAGGATTTCACGATCATTTTATTTATATAAAGTTTGTCGAATTTAAATAACGGGAGAAGGGAGATAATGTACAAAGTGGTGCTAAAGTCATCACCCACTCTTCTGCTTTGGCATTTGTGAAAAAACACACATTAATAAAATAAAGGAAGCAAAACTAAAGTTTTTTATTTATTAAAAAATTGCAGTCAGTCAAAGAACATCGGTTGACAACTTTTGCGCCATATTGTTTGCACTTTTGTCTTGTGGGAAGGAACAGCTGATAATCAGCTAATCAATGGAGTCTACCATTTAAAATTTGTCATTTTAATTAATGTACAAAATATTTAACATAAATTAAAAAAAAAAAAACTTTTGCGGAAAAAAATTAATTAAGCTTAAAGAATTAATTGCACAAAATCTTATTTAAAAAAATCGTGCGGCAAAAAACCTCAGCAAAAAAAATTTATTGAAAACAAATCGGTGTATCCACGTAACAAATTTTTTTATAAAAAAATTTTTTTCTATAAAAAAAATTTTTAAATTTAAATTTTTTTTCTATAAAAAAAAATTTTTAAAAAATTTAAAAATTCAAGAAAAAAAAATTAATAATATAAAAAAAACATTTTAATAAAAAACTTGTTAATCGTTTTCTATTAAAAGAAGATTTTGTAAATTATGTTTTATAAACCAGTTTAAAAACTTGTTTTTTTAAATTAAACAAACTTTAAAATAATAAATTGAAAAAAAATCATCAAAATATCATTACAAATTTTTTTATAGAAAATGTATTAATTTTTGCAATAGGAAGCATTGTTTTAAATTCTTAAAGTTTTAATTTTATGTTCAAATAAATTTATACAAGAAGCATTTAAACGTTAATAAATTTTAAACGTTTAAAAAATCATTATGAATATGAGGGTTAATGTATAGTTTCACAAACAAAAATATTTTAAAAATTTCTTACAACAAATTTGTTTAAAATTTTTACAAAAACGCCAAAAAAAAAAGAAAAATAAAATATTTATTTAAAATATAACAAAAAACACTTTTAAACTAAATAAAAAATATTTAACTTTACCAAAAAATATAAAAAAAAGTTAGACAAATTTAAAATCTAGTAAAACAAAATCAACACTTAAATAAAAAAAAAACTAAAATCCAAAATATTGTAACCTTAAACAATTCGTAACTATTTACCTGCTTTTAAAATTGATTTTTTATTAAATTTACAAAACTCCACAACCTTTTTTGTTAAAAATCAAAAATAAAAAAAATTATTTTTTATTAAAAAAGTTCTATTTATAGGATATTTACTTTTTTAAACACAAAAAGAAAAACATTTTTAATAAGATATTTGTTATTTATTTATTAAAACCTAAAACAAATTCTATTTATAGGTACAACAACATAAAAACCTTTTTTGTTAAAATCATAATATTAATTAATATTTAACATAAGGAAATAATTCATATTTATACTAAAACTAATTTTTAAAAAAGATTATAGCATAATTATTACAACATTTATTACTCATAATTAAACCATTAAAATTTTTAATATTGTAAAAAAAAACAAGAAAAATTATTTACAAAAACTTCATAAAAATCAAAGCCGTAAGAAAAGCACAATTAATTATAAATTCAAAGAAACGTGTAAGAAGAAATTAGTTGTAATAAAAAAAAAACACAAAAAAAAATATAAAAATTTTTTAAGGAAATATTAAAAAGTAGTTGAAAGAGTTGGTATTAAAAATTTAAATAAAGTACAGATTTGCATTAGTTAATGTATTTTGTAAGTTAAAGCTCAAACAGAAAAATGTGTATAATTGTTTAGATGTTATCAGGGAAAAACAAAGAGAAGTCGCTATGAAAATGCTCAGTTAAAAGAATAGCAATAAAAAATTGAGATAATTAAATAGAATGAGATCTGATAAGCCAAATAATCTGTAATGGTCCTACGAACCAGCGATAAAAAAGGTTTTTAAATAAATGTTATGTTATACGTTTTTTGTAATCAAAAACAAACAAAAAATTCATATTTTTTTCCCCTATGAGCAAAATTATTCGACTCGGTATTAAAAATTTTTCTTATTTTGGTTATAAATTTTTCTGTCAATGTCACGCTGAAAACTAGTCGTATATTTAAATTGTTACTTTGATCATTGAAAATGACTACATACATGTGTGTGTGGGGTGCAATGCCCCCCCAAAAATTTTTTTTGAATTAAAAAAAAAAAAAAAAATTACATTTATAAAGGTATATAAACTTAACCCAGTTTAAGATTTGGCCAAGAAAAAACATTTGCCATTTCTGTTACGTATACCTTTGGTGGGTCTAGCTGTTCATGGGCTCTACTAGCTCAAGCGGCTTGCTCATCTGGCGTAGTTCTCAACCCTTCAACTGACCCAGGTACGTGACAAGAAAAATGATAAAATATAGAAATAATATGATTATATATGTATGTATTTCAACATACGACAAAGGTCTCATTTTGTAAAAATTGTTGTTGCCGTATATGGTATATATTAGTATACATACCTACATTGTTTATATTGTACATATTTTAATTGGACTGTTAATTAAAATCTTACAAAATAATCGAATACATAAATTTAAAAGTTTATAACAATAATAAAAAAAAACCATCGAAACATAAGTACATTTTAGGTTAATTTTAAGCCTAGCCTCGTGTGGCCACGTAGGGCCGTTACCTATTTTCATTCTGATTGGCTCATAATATTAATTTCTTTCTCCATGCAAATACATACATAACACAACAAAACTGCCGCTATATACAGTATATTACAGTGAGGCCAACTTAGCTATTTTTAAGCATATTGTAGCCTGTTACCCAAAATTAAAAAATTATTTATTTTAGCGAAACCAAAAGGCAAACCCTATAATCAAATTTCTAGTTTTTTCTTTGCACTTTATTTTTTATGGAAATACTTCTTTATAGTTTATTTTTTTAAATTAAATTAAAAATGGTTTTCTTCATAGAAAATCATCTTGCATGTAGTGACGTTAAAAATTAAAATGTCAGTTATCTACGTTAAAACATTTACAAAAAGTGCAATACACCGATTAAACAATTTAATAACTTGCTACGGTTCATTTAATTCAACAAATTAAATATTCATATCTATACAATTTTTCATATTTTAAAAGAAATTTTAAACTAGGCATTATGCTTGAATGCTTTAAAAGAGTTTTAGCAATAACAAAATTGTATTAAGCGATAAATTAATAAGTGAAAAAAATGCACATGTACTGTAATTCAATTTCAATGTAAAAATATTATAACAGTGTTATTACTGTTCTTATAAAGCTTAATATTGATACTGAATTATACTGCTTGACTATTGCACTTATCAGCAGCGTCAATTAAAAATTGTACTCTAGACTATGTTCTCTTCTTTAGATATTTACCGTATGACCTTGATAAAGAATCTACTTATGCTCTTAGATCAAGGGACGATTTTGTTTTTGGCATTGAACCAGAGATTTACTAGTACATTTAAATAATTATTTTGTATAATAAGCGTTTTACTAGATTTTCACACCTGTAATATTTGAGAAGGCTATATAGATATAAACTTCAACAAATTAATATATTTTAATTTAGAAGGATGTTTCATCAGTAAAGAAAATATATTCATGGATAAAATTCCTCGTGTAAATTTCTGAACTTGTGAACAATTTGTATCATAAATAAAAGCCTTGTGGAAATTTCCGAATTTTAAAATTCCCAAAAAATTATTTGTGGCATTGCCTGCTTTAAAAACAAATCCACACTATTTTAAATAGATAACAATATTAAATATTTTGGCAATTTTTAGAGAAAATTATTCACAATGTTGTATCATTGCATTCATGTGGAATTCAGAACACGAAATTAAAATTCAAGTGAAAAAAGGTTTTGTTCAGAAATTTAAGAATTGTGAAATTCATAACAATTGTGTTTACGTAAAAATTAATAAAAAAATTTAACTCCTTCGTAATATATAAAGTACATATGTACCTATTGTAAAATGAAGCAAATAGTTTTTAGTAATTTTGAGTGTTTGCAAACAGAGAATTGACGCTCAGTTGAATGTTAAGCAATAATAAATTTTATTTTTAAATATGCTTTGATTTTACACATAATAAATGCTGATATAGCGCAAGATGTAACAATATACTTGCTATTTACAACATAAGATGTTTGCTTGTTGCTGAGATCTTTATACAAGGACGTCCCCGACAGTCTATTTGTTTTTGAAAACAAATGTACTTTTTTACATATATTACCTAACAAGCGTGCCAGGTTCTTTGTACAATAAGGTTGCCGATAACATTATCATATTCATATACACGTTTGTTCGTTTTTATAAGGTGTAATTAATTATAGTATAAAATTCCAAAAGTTGGCATCACTGTTTTATTGTAAACTTCTACTTCATTTTTTCTGCACCTCTTACTCCACTAAAAACTACAGTTTCATAAAACAAAACTCTCATTTTTACCATGTCTAGTTAAAACTTAGCATTACCTTAAACTGACAAATTTGTAACAAAACCGATAGTACACATTTAAGATAATTGTCAATAATGTTATTGTCGTATTTTTTTTTTGTAAAATATAGAAAAACACAGAAATACTTACGCGACTTTGGGAAAAATAATAATAAAAAGAAAAACATACTTATAATTCTCTCAAACAACATATTTACTTTAATTGTTGGACTTTAAATAAAACAAAATAAAAAAACAATAAACAATTTTATACTTAACCAATTTATATAAAAGATTTGACTTAAACACAGGAAAACAAAATAAAAAAAAATAGTAATAAAAAATTTTAATACAATATACAGAACATACATACATAAAGCATAATAATTAAGAATATATATGGTCGTCCAAAGACAACTAGAGGTTAAACTACAGAAATTTAATTTTCTAGGTCAAGGACCGTCAAAACTTTTCCTTTTTGTGCTTTACAACTAATTTTGGGAAATATTTATATAAGCAAAATTAAACCCATCTTTGCTAAAGACTTATATATTGTGGAATAAACTCTATGGGCATAATGAAACGGAGGCGATATTTTGCGTTCCTTAATACTAGTAAAGCATTTATCATATAAAGACTATTCAAAATAAAAGTCTCCCTTAAAAGACAATTTTTTTAAGTCTAGTTAGCAATTGTATCATCGATAATCTATAAGTTTATAAGTCGGAAATTACTTGTACAACAACTAAACTGAATAAAATTTAATCTAGGACAACTGTTCGTCATATAAAAGTCAAACTCAATAGAAAAAATAACACTTTTGATATATTGTATTTTTAGGAAGTCTGAAATTTGACGTTTACCATGACAAAAATTTGCCTGAGATAGACCTTAGGTATACACTGACACATAACCCAGGGGCCGAATTACGGCATTCGATCACGATCGAAATTTTACTCGAACGATCGAGTTCGCTGTGCCTTAGGTATAGAGATTCTAATAAGAATTTTACAATTTCGATCACGATCGAATGTTGTAATTCGGCCCCAGTTTATTCTGACTGCTTCAATTCTAACTAAGTAACGTGCAATTATTAAAATCTTCTTAAAAAAAACAATGCGAAATTGTTTATCGGTATTATAAATGGGGAAGAAACAATTTAATGTTCTGTAGTTTAACGCTAGAAAAGAAAAAATTAAAAAAATCTGCAAATAATATTAAGGGGACTTATTTAAACACTTAAAATATGTAGTTGTTTGTGTAAATGAGCATATTTGCGCCACATGTTAAATTTTTACTTATAATTTCAATTAAATGAAAATTAAGAAATTTTCATAAGTTGCACAGCAATAAAATTCATTTTTAGAAGTAATGCATACAAGCTAAGCTGGTGGAAGCGACAAATTGTAAAGTTTAATATTTAGAGCATCTAAAAGTGCAAACAATTTAATTCTGCTTCCATGGAAACACTTAAATATTCGTAAAGCAATTATTGCTACTAAGCGGCTTATCGCGAAATAAAATTGTGCATTTAAAATAATATATGATTACTTTTATACAAACAATTGTCCAATACACAGCTTATTAGGGCAGTTTTATGTTGTAAGAAATTCCAATTAAAAATATATAAAACAAATACGATAGTATTAACTTTTCCAGCTCTGATGTTTTTGTATGGCATTTTGTAAACATGCGTAACAGTTATGTGTTTGTTGTTTATACCAACAGTTATTAAGTCCGACAAAATACAACTCCAACAACAGGTTGTTGGGTAAATATTTGTTGCTTATCAGAGTTGTATACAACAACTCTAATACAATTGTTGACAGTTAATTTTCTCCAAGGCATTTATTAAGCGTTTACATAAGGAACCTTATTATAATAAAAAAAAAAAATTTCCGAGTATTTACAACAACTAAAAACAAACTACAATAAACAATGTCATCTAGTTGCATTTAAGCATCAACATTTTTAAGTCTTTAAGAAAAAAAAAAACATTTTCTAGAACAAATTTAAAACAAAAATTTTATAAAATTTATTAAAAAGAACTAACATTTAAGAAACTGATAACACATGTTTTAGCATTTAAACTATATATAAAATAAATGTCGTTCATAGTATTAAAACTCATTAAATTTATATTAAAAAAAAACATTTAAAAATCTAAATTGTAAACATGCATACAAACAAACATTTAATAAAATAATTAATTACATTAAACTATGTAGTGACGATAGTGTTGTCATTTCTCTGAAATTTCTTAAAAGAAAAAATGCAAATAAAATGTTTGAAAATAAAGTGAATTTTCAATTTATTGCATTAAAGAAATTACTACACGAGTTTGTATTAAAAGAGATCATAAAATTTATTAATAAACAAACCAAAAGGAAAATGATATTAAAAAAAATAAATAAAATAATTAATAAAATTTAAACATATTTGGTTGGATATTGAAGAATTATTGAAAACAGCGAACAGTAAGTATTTGGAAAACAAAAACCTAAGCCGATCTGATTAAATTTCAAGCCGCCGCTGTTTCGAGGTATTGAGCCTTATTACGCATGTGTTTGATGTATTGAAAACTAATAGTCAAAGGTGAAAAAAGTGTATGTTGTCGTTGTATTAAATTTGACGTAGTACCAATAACACGTTCAATGACTTCGATAATGACAATCGTTAATACTTTTTCCACGACAGATAACACTATACCCTTAAACCATCGATGTAGAACTACTTTGCTCAGCAGATCGCCCGCGGACTGAACCTACACATATGGCAGCAGGCTAGTCAGTCAGCACTTTTTTCCCCCAACTTGAGCCCAAGCTGTTCCCGTAATTCACAATTGAGTGAGATTTAGTAAGATATATTTTTTTTGAACAAAACTATAAAGCCAAAGTGAGTTGGCTATAAGGTGGTGGTAAATCTATAATAAAAGCAACAATTTTATTGTGTATTTGCCGACAATTTCGTCCAAATTGCTTTAAAATAAATGTATAATAATAACCCATTTTTCAAAGTAAATGGTGTCTTAACGAGACACCACAGACCACGCGACTTAAGAATATGCAAAAGTATTCAAAAAATGTCCCATCTGAGAAAATTTGATTTAATTTGATAATGCTTCAACACCCAATTAAAAAAAATTAATCGTGCATGGTTCCTGGCTTCATTCTTTTATCAATTGAAGTCACTTTGATCGGGTGTAATGGCTCCTCGTGCATTACTCGTCGATTTTCGGTGCCCCAGAAGCGATAGTTTTGCTTGTTAACGTCCCCGCTGAGGGGGAAATGAGCCTCATCGCTCATTATAATTTTGGTTGAAAAATCGTCCACTGCGGCCTTGACACGATTATTCTGCGTTCTTGGGGAGTGTATCGCTCCATGGCTAGTTCACTTGTAGTCTACATCTGTCTAGTTCACATATGTCAAAACAGATTTGACATTGGCCGCCATTTGCAAACCTTATATTAAGTATTAAGAAGAGTCAGTTGTTGTTAACCATTTGTTCATTTCATAATATTGTATTTCAGTGAAAGTTTCACAGGTTTTTTTAATGATAATTAGATAGTTTTGAGACTTCCATTTAAATAAGAGACACCGAGATTTCATTACAGAAGTCGGTGGTTTTTAATTTTTCAATACACACACAAGTTTAATTTATAAGATTGTATTTGAGAATTTTTTTTTATATTTTACGATAAATAAATGTTTTTTTTAATGATTTTCGTAAATGTAAATGTATTTATTTATTTATTTAATTCAATAGATTACAAGCCTATAGGCCTAATTAATCAAGAAATAACATGGCTTTTAACAATTTAAAAATAATTAGTTTTATAATACTACGTTACTATGTTACACTTACATATATGTATAAAATACATTATTAAAAAAAACCCCCCTTTTCTTTGCACAGACACTAAAGCCACAAATATGTATATATAAACTATTTTATCATACAACTTGTTTAAGTACTTTTACGTAACAGCACCAGTTTTATTCACAAAAATTTTCTAGAAATATTTCTAAAAGCCGAAACTGACTTAATAAAATTTCGTTCATTATACGGAATATAGTGATTCCAAATTCGAGCTACTCTTACAACGAATGATCTAGTCATATATAGGGAAGAATGTTTTGGACAAATAATAGTATTTGTTCTTGTAGATTTTCCAATGTTAAATTTATCTACAAGATAAGGAGGTTTACCATACTTCATAATTTTGAAGAATTGCAATAAAAGACGTTGATTTATAAAGCTGTGAAAATCTGAACCTAATATTCCAATAACATGTTCAGAAACATGCTCATTATACTTGACATTGCAAATGTATCGAACAACGCGGTTAAAAACTAATCGCAACTTAATCATATTCTGTTGGGACGTACCAGAAAATATCTCAATCCCATACAGAAACACAGGTAAACACAGAATCAATGCTACCCGTTTTTTAACATTGAATGGCAGAAAAGAACCAAGACAGTAAAGACGTTTTAATATAAATGAGATTCTAGATATTATGTTGTTTATATGGAAACTGAAATCCAATTTTGTATCAATGTATATTCCTAACGACTTGTAGTGAGATATAAATTCAATGGTTTCACCCATTATCGATACATTAGGCAAAAGTACATCATTAGAAAAATACATGGCTTTAGACTTTGAGAGATTCAAACTCATATAATTCGATTTACACCACTCTGCAACCCGCTCCAAATCATTGTTCACATTATTTTCCAAAAAAGTTACGCCAAAACCAGAATCATCCGCTAAAAGTTGAATATCATCTGCATACGCATAGCATCTGCAGTATGTTATTTCTCGATACAAATCGTTTATGTACATTATAAACAAGAGTGGTCCTAATATTGACCCTTGAGGAACACCTCTAAAACATTCCAAAATAGAAGATTTATCTCCTCCAGATTCAACGTACTGAAATCTATTAGTTAAAAAGGACCAAAGTAAACGGCAAGCAGAACTATCAAAACCAAAATTCCTTTGAAGTTTATGACATAAAATCTCATGACTTGTAGAATCAAAGGCTTTACTTAAATCAAGAAACACAAGCAATGAACTATAAGAGTTATCCATAGCTTTCCTAAGGTTTTCAGTAGTATCTAATACCAAACCAGTAGTGTTATAATTTTTCCTAAAACCCGACTGAAAAATATTTATTAAATTTTCCGTACTGAGATAATCCTCAATTTGCTTTCTTAACAACACTTCCAAAACCTTAGAACTAGCATTTAGTACACTTATTGGTCTATAGTCTGAACTAGAACGAGGTAACTTTACCTTAGGTATAGGTATAACTCTACCGAATTTCCAGAGTTTTGGATAATGTGAAGTAGTTATAATAGTATTTAAGAGATGAGTAAATTGCTTTGATATAAAGGGGTATATAATTTTTAAGAACTTAATCGGGATACCATCAGGTCCCACTGAATTACTTTTGATACTCGTCATAGCTTCAAATACCTCAGAAGAATCAACATTTCTAAAAGTAAAACCTCCACTGCTGCAAAACGACAAAATACTATCAGTAGTTTGATTTAAAGGAGGAAGTACAGATTGTTGATTAAACTCTTCAACATTGATAGTACTTCCATTATTGTTATCACCAAGTTTACCCTCAGCTTTTAACTTTTTCCAAAATTTCGACGTAGAGCAATTTTCAAAGTAACGCATGGGATATTCCTTTCTTAATCTCCTTATTACTGACTTTAGTTTGTTACGATATTTACAGTAAATTTTCCGATTTGTATCTGAATTGCATTCACAATAAGCCCTCCATGCCAGATCTCTATTTATTCTAGCAGTCTTCAATTCCGTAGAATCCATCCATTTTTCCTTTCTAGTTAGACGCAATTTCTTGAGAGGAACACTTTCAACAAAACAACTACCAACAATATTATTAAAAATTTCCAATTTTGTATCTACAGAATGGGTAGTAAAAAAGCAAGAAAAATTGAAATCATTGGAAAGAAAATTACATCTATCTATATTGATTAAATTATAGTCCCTATACCAATGTTCACAAATCGATGCTTTACTTACAAGTTTATTCATTATGTTCTATTATGTTCTTTACATAAATGTAAAATTCATTAGTTTTCCTTTAAGTTTTATTGAAACATCTGTTTGCATTTTATTGGTTAATAAAATTTCTTAATTTAATGGTCAATAATATCTCTTTAACTCAATTTTCAAACACAGATAGAAGTTTAAGAAAATGCTTGCTGTAATAATTATTTTGCAAAATTTTTACGAAATTAGAAAAAACGAATCAATGATGAAACAGAACACCGCTGCAACTTTAAATAAAAGCACTATAAAGAGGCGGGTCTTATAATTTAAATTACGGTAGAAACCTCTTTTATTTGTATACCCTTCACCAGTGGTGCCATTGTCATTTCATTTGTAAAGGGTGAGCCATTTCACATTTCCAATTTGAACTACCGATTACTTTGACTTTGAAAGGTAGAATAACATTTATTTAAATTTTCAGGTTTATGTTTGACATTTGCAAAATACGCGTCGCTCGTTTAAATGCGTTCACAATCGGGAGAAATGTGAAAAATATTTAAATTACAGCAAACCAGGTCTGTATGAAATTGCTGTTTTTCGCGATAGTGTGTTGAGCAGTCATCGTGCCCAACAATTGAACATCAACATTGTTATTAAAAATTTGGACCATCGGATAGAGGTGTGGCGCCGAGGTTGGGGGGGGGGGGTGTCATTTGCTGATATTTTGTTCCATACATAATTGAACCATACCAATATTATCATAATAAAAATGACAAGAATTTTCCAAATAACACTGCTCTACAAAAAATAATTTTTTGTCTTCCCGTTAATTAAAACTATGTGCACATTAGGGTGGATTCTGGTATTTATTGTATATATAGAAGCTGATGGACAATAAGTGAGTCGTGCAGTTAAAATCGGCAACAGTAAATAGATCTTATGTGTACTTTGTTATTGTGTAAAGAAATAAAGCAATTAAAGAATCCACAAACATGTTATAACCACACCACTTTCTAAAAGGTTCCATTGTTGTAATCTCGAACCTAAAAGTTCTGCTGTGTTCTTTGGCAATTCAAAGTCCCTTACAAAATCATTTAATTCAGCTTGCGTTATCATGTGTGGCTGTGATGATGTGCTAGGTACCTCGTATTCTGACATTCACAAAATTGACGGTGAACCACCCGTGATTTCATCTTCGTCGCCACCGATGTTAGGACGTTTCGGGATCGGATAAAGATTGCTGTGCGAGAGAGGACGAGTAGCCGATGGTATAACGTGATTTGTCGATTCCCTCCACTGCATTGGCACTGCAAAACGAAATGATGTTTTTTTTGCCGTTCAGCCAATTTCTCAAATCTGTAGCACATGGATTGCAGCAGAAATGTGGAACCCAGCTTTTATCTTGGTGTTTGATGTTTTCGTTAAAGTAGTAATAATAGGCTTTTTTATTATAGACCTTTGCTTACTAAATATCACCTCATCGCAAATATAACAAAAATTGTCGGGATTATTAACGCATTTTCGAGACATTTTTCAATAAAATAGTGTTATACTTTTTACTTTTAACACTTTTATCGTTAAATTACAAAAAAGAAAAGAGCACAAAAAAGCAATATTTTGGATATTTGATACCAACTAACTACGTAAATATCAACACTATGATGTTAAATGTGGGTACTTTCGTTAAATTCGAAACATATCAGGGATCGCAAAAATTAAAACTAATAAATTAATTTTACTTATCAATTCGTATTTTGCATGGACATAGAAGCAAAAATTAGTTAAAATTATTTCGGATACTTTTTCTTGTATACTAGTGTAATTTGTGTTTTATTCAAAATCAACATTGGCCCTTAAAATTTAATCACCCTTTATAAGCCTCTAGGAGCAACGTTTTCAATATTTTTCTTGAATCTATTTGAAAGAAGTTCATAATCGCCACTTATGTTCGTTTTATAAAACAAAACCAGACAATTCAACATATTTACAGTTTGATCGCCACTGCATCTACCTACATTTAAAGATAGGGTTTTTTTGTTAAAAAAAATACTAAAATAATTTAGGGCTTTTTATACCCTTCACACAAAAGTGAAAAAGGGTATATATCGGTTTGTCATTCTGTTTGAAATTTCTACAATTTTCAGTACCGACCCCATAAAGTATATATTTTCTGAAATCTTATGTCCGTGTGTATGTTGAAATCAACTTTTTGAAGCCCCCCGACATCGCCTGGGGCCGGGTGAGGTATTAAAATATTGGAAATATTCGGGAGCAGATCGGTAATGATCAGAAAAATCGGTACATAAACCACTGAGATATGAGCAAAAAACCGCGACCACCGCGTTTTCTTTCACAACAACAACATACATACCAGAGTCTGACTTCGGTTATCCGAAAAAAAAATAACTCGAATATTTACTTATCTTTTTCGGTTATAAGTATAACCATGCATTTATCACAGAAAATAGCTACTCGTACATGCATGAATTGCTACGGTTACGAGTATATTTATTACTTATTTTCAAAAATACTTTCTATACATACGTATTATTCGGATATACATGTGCGAAAACAAATTACTTATAAGTATTGGCAAAATACTTATAAGTATTGGCAAAATACTTATAAGTATTGCGACATACTTATAAGTACCTTTGAACAAAAAAACAAGTAAAAGCGCTTTATTCTGCTCTTTCATTTTTTATTAAACAAAAAGAAAATTGGTCAGGGCTGGAACTATTTGTATAGTAAATATATATAACATAATTTATATTGCTTATTAATTTAAATAAGCAACGAGATAACACATAATAATAAAATGTTTTCTTTAAATAAAAATAAATCTACTTATATTTATTATTTATTTTTAGTATTAAGAAACGCAACTGTTATACCTGAAATTTGTATGGCTTATCAACTTAAAAAAAATTATTTTGATATAAAAGCAGAAAAAGATAAGTAAAACTTAAAGAAAATAAAAGTGAAAATTTAGTTGAATTGATACTGGCAATAGATATGTATTTAACAATGTATTTTTTATTTTGATTTACTATTTATATAATTACGTATGCATTTACATTGCTTTTTGTTAGGAAAAAATCTGTAAGAATTTTGACCTTAATTATTGAAAAAAAACAAAAATTTCCAAGGAAGAAGGGTGCTCCTATACAGGTAGTGATGACAGCCTATCTGACCCAAATAAATTAATGCCAGAAAAAACCTGTAAATGTTTTAATGTTCTGGACCACATAATGGAACATTCATTAAAAAAAATTTTAAAACTTTATTTTGAAATCGAATTTGTGTTCACACAGTGAGATTTGAGAGTATGAATAATTATTACCATAAATTGTATTCAAAGTCAGATATTTACCTTTCCATCCCTGCTTTTTATGTATAAAAATCTACTTCTCTCTGAAGTGAGAGGTTTTATTACATCACAAGTGTTGTCAACTTTAAGATTCAAAAAACATAAAAAACGGGAAAAAACGTTTGATTTTTAAGAATATGCGTAAAGTTTAAAATTTTGAATTTTCGATTTTATTTATTTTATAATATTATAAATTTCGTTATTAGAACCTTTAGGCCTAAAATGAGTTTCCATATAATATCATTAATAATAATAATAAATTTTAAGTTAAAGCTGTAACTTTAACTTCACAGTTGGTCATATAATCGCTACTTTAAAAAAAATTACAGCTTTTGGTTTTATGCATATCATTATTCTTTTCTTTACTTTTATAAAAAGTTATGTTTGTTTAACCATAGAAGATACCAGAAACATATATATTTAAATTATAACTAATAATATTATAAAATATATAATCTATTTATACAGTTTTTTAAATGTAAGCTAAGGATCTTCATAACAAAAGCATTGTCTATTATTAATTCTTATCATTTTTGTTGCGTTGTTTCGTAAGAAATTTACCTTGCAAAAATTGTTCTTTATTTGAATTTAGTATTTTTACTTCGATAAGAAAAAGAATGCACTAAAGAATTTGAGAAATCACATCGAGCACTGACTCAAATTTTTTGCGCGACAAAAATTTTAAAAAGCACAAATAATATTGCATAAAGCTAAAGTTGACAACGCTGGATAGGAACACAACAAAGAGTGTCATTATTTCTGTAAAATACCTGATACCCAGCAAACAAGAACACAAATGTTAAAGTATTATGCCGTGTTATACATTTTTAGCTAATATTATAAGCTGTATAACGAGACAAATCAATTTTAAAAGGTTTTAATCAACCACTAAATAGTTATTTATAAGTAAATAAACATAATGCTATTATCTGATTATTATTTTCCCGCAAAAAAAAACGATATTCTGTTTTTGTTTTTTGGAAAATTAATAAAGAAAAACAAACAAAAACCATATAATTTTTTCTTGACGGACTTAAAATATCTAAAAAAAAGTTAATAAGAAAAACAATAAACAACAAATATATCTGTTAAAACTAATAAATATATCTTAATATAAGATTTTTTTCTTTTTTATAAATTTAAAATAAATCCCACATGCTCGCTGGGCATTGCTAAAAAAATAACGCATGTCGTTGTTTCATCCAAGAATGATTAAATAAAGATTACGCCTTGCGCATGATTTACCGTTAGATGATGTAGTAATCCCCTCGTAAAGGTTACCAAGTCTGTATCATATGTAAAATTTATAATTTCTTACAAAAAATTTATGTATTTTGAGATAGTTGGCAGCCCTGTAATTAATTTACTCAGAGAGTTCTAAAAAAAAGTATTATATCGGTGTTAAATAAACAACGAATTTCGTGTCATATTTTATAATAAATACATATAAATAATATTAGAATTATTAAAATTATATAAAAAGTGTTTAAAATTGGTTATTTAAAAGCTGCAAAACAAAATAAAGTGAAAAGATAAGAAAGAGAGCAAATATAAAATGTGCAGTGGGCAAATGCAAACAAAGTAACAGCAAAAAAAAAACAAGTGAGAATTTATATTAAAACCTAATAAATTGCGCATTTTTAATATAACGTTTGTATATTCAAAAAGCTGTATCATTTTACAATTTTCTAAAAGATGAATCTCGAAGGAAGTTTTGGGTAATATTTTGCAAACGAGTGAAGGCTGTAAATGTGGATAAAGAAAAAAATTGTGCTTTGCATTTCAAGCAAGAAGATTTTGAAAGAAACTTGATATTTGAAATGGGTAAGTTAAAACAAAATTAATTCTTGCAGTACATTACTAAGGCATTATGAATAGAATTTAGGAAACAGCATGCAAAAATTTTAAAATCCCATGCAGTTCCGTTTTTAGACACTAGTGCTATTGAATGTGAAACGAAAACTGCTAATGAAACTGAAGTTGCAAATGTATATGAAGAACTACGTGAAACTGAAAAGCAAAATGATATTCCAAATAATTTTGAAGAAAAATTGGTCGCGGAAAATGCTCCAAGGCCGACTGATCTTGAAGAAGGTCGCTTCCAAACTTACACCATATTTTTCAAATTAAATGGTAACAAATTATTACTTTCAAAGAAATTGAAGCCAGTGAATACGTGAACAACTTTTTTTTATGTATCGAATGTATTTTAGAATTAGGAAACTAAATGTCAAAATCGCTGAAAATACTTATATGCGAAAAAGAAAATTTGATAAAATAACAAAATGAAATGAATTATACACCTAATATAATTAATAGTGAAATATTGTAATAAAAATAATGAAAATATATATTTATATATAAAAAGAATTTATTTGCTTTCAAAACATTAGAAATGAGAAAAATAAATAAATAAATGTTAGAAAAATAACAATTTGTCCCACTGTCATGTTTTTACACAAACATTATTAGTTATACAGCTGAATTTTATTAGCCAATCAGAACACAACTTGAGTGACGTCAGAATTCCTACATGCGCAGAAATGTTTTTTTAAGGCTGCGTGATGGCGTAATCTTTATTTAATCATTCTTGGTTTCGTCAACCCCTAAATTAAAAATCATAAAAAAATGTCTCTGTCCATAATTCATCTACCAACCGGGGATGCCAGTTTAATTAAACTGGATATTTTTATGGTATAAATTTTTTAATTTTGTGCATTTGTTTGCTTTAATATGTTTAAGTTTTTGTAGAACAATATTTTTAGTGGTAAAACACAAAGTTAAAATAATTCGCCACTAAACATTTTAATTAAAAATCATATTTCCATTTAAGCGTCTTATTTTTTTATAAAAGTTACATGTTAAATAGTTTATCATATAAACTTGAAACATGAATTTATAGTAGATAACTTTTAATGTCAATGAAAATATTTTACATAATAAAGAAAACAAACGCTGTAAGGAAATATGTAGAAATGCTTTCAATTTTGATATCTTAAGCCATATATTCTAAATAAAAGTTAAGTCAGGACATATATTCCAATTATATCAATACTTATATAGGAAATTAATTATGATTCGAATAAATTACCAAAGTAGTGGCATATACTTTGGCTTAGTAACACTTTTCTTTAAATATTGATGTAAACAAAACTGTATTTTGGATATATTCAAATACTAATTAAATAATATATATAAATTATTAATATATTAATTGGTAAATTATATTCATTTACTACCATTTGATTATTGTTTTTATTTTTTAAATATAAATGTTAGTATTTAGAAAAATTATGTGCAAAAATTGAAGTTTTTGGTAGATTTTAGTGCATTTTTTGACAAATTTGTTAGGAATAATATTTTTTGTGGCATCCCTGCTAGCAACTACGGCTGCTAAGCCGTATACACACAAACGATCATAAAAAACAACAAATAAATGTATAACAGTAATGTTTATGTATGTGTGCGTTTGTACCATAATGGTTGTGCTGTTTTCATAACCCAAGCAAGTGCATTTTTACTAAATCAAAACGCATGCAAAATTTCAACTTGATGCTCTCGCTTGAATTGTAAAAACGGTTACTCATTTTACTCGCTTTTTTTTACGGATAATCGATAACACTTAAGTACTTAAGTCCAATTTGTTGTACTGTGTACAATATAGAGTATTTATGCGAAAAATACTTAGATTTCGGTTACTTGTATATACTTATGCCGAACATCAAACGAGTATGTACGGATAGAGTAATTTTTTTAGCTGTAACCGTACGCACTTATACATGTTTTGCTAATAATACTCAATGTATATCCGAAGTTGTAATCGTTGTCATTCCCTGCTGTGTACAATATAGAGTATTTATGCGAAAAATACTTAGATTTCGGTTACTTGTATATATTTATGCCGAACATCCAACGAGTATGTACGGATAGAGTAATTTTTTTTCATGTTTTGCTAATAATACTCAATGTATATCCGAAGTTGTAATCGTTGTCATTCCCTGATACATACATACAAACATGGTAAAGTGGTTAGAGTAATTGTGGCATCGAATTCCAGCTGAACCAAAAAAAAATTTATTTTTTATTTTATATATTATTTATATCTTTATTTTTTTTTTAATTTTTTCAATTTTTGTTTTTATTTTTTTTAAAATGTTTGTTTTTTTATTTTTTATTTTTTTTAACATATGTACATACAATTTATAATTTTACGATGGGATGTTTTTGTAAATGTATGTACGTATTTCATATGAGATGAATGGTGATACAAACTACTGTTATTGCATGACTACACGTTGTGAAGGGTATATAAGATTCGGCACGGCCGAATATAGCGCTCTTACTTGTTTCAACTGCTTCGATTTATGTTATTTTTAGTCAGATCACGTCAATTTTTTTACCAATGATGTGTTGGAAGATCATCTTTCGAGATTTACATAAAACTCGATTTGAGAAAAAAAGCCTGTTAGGGCCTTTCTAAATAAATAATCTGACATTTTTCGAGCTTTAGATACCACCGACAAACCTTAAAGTTAAAAAAGTATTCGTGATTGTTTTAACAGTTAATCGTACTCACCTTTTAATGATTTTAAAACTTTCAACAAAAAAAATGCTTTCAAAAATCAAATTATTTTTTTTTTTACAATTTGATGTCTTTATTCAATTATGTGTATGTTTTATTTGTTTTTTACTTTTAAGATTATTTTATGAAAAATAAATAAATTATTAACAAATATAGTACAATATAATAAAAGTTTTCTGTCTTTTTTTTATGTCATCATTTCGTGTTACTTATTGATTCGTTTTACATTTTTTTAAGAATTAAAATATAAATTTTTGCGTTTGCTTTGTTTAAGCTTTGCCTTAAAAATAATTAAAAAAATAATTTTATTAACTTTTGAAAATAAGAAAAAGGAAAAATGAAAAAATTGGTTTTACAAAATAGATTCATACAAAATGGTTTTAAAACCATTGAAAGCCATTTTTTGCAACTGTGGACCAGGACATTTTTTTTTAGATTGTTTTTGTTTTGTTTTTGTTGTTGTTGTTGGTATTTTTCTTAAGTGGTTATTAGCAATAGATTATTATTGTTTAATTACAGAATAGTGTCTTTTATTATTTTAAATTTAAATATTTAGAAAAAATATTCATTTATTTTACATGTATTTCCTATTACAAAAAGAGTTAAAGTAAAAAATATTTTATTGAATTAAAATTTCCGAAAAATAGGAGTTTTTAAACATTTCGAAATCACTAACCACGTTTTGTTGTTATTTGTTTGCTATTTTGAATATTTGTTGGTTTGTTTTTTCTTTTGTTTATAAGTTTTATTGTTGTTAATAAAGAAATATTTGAACGATATATTTGTAAATTAAAATAAAAATAAATTTTAATAAAAATATTAGGGTTTTAGTATAAAACATTGGTACAACAAATTAAAACTCGCATTGAAATTAAAAACGGAAATACTAGGGAATAGCAAGTGATAACGATGAGTGAAAAAAAAATGCAATAGAAACTTGGCTACGTGACTTGAATTTTGCTTTAAAATTCATATAAATAAAAGTGACTAAATTTTTTTAAAATAGGAATCAAATAACGCCAGCCAAAATTAGTAAAAAATCATCTTTCAAAGGGAATTATAGAAGACTTTAACTGAAGTGAGTCGAGGTGAGTAACAAATTTTCAACAAAAAAGTTAACCTCAACTACTAGTTAACTGTGCATAAAAAGCTTGCACAAGTCAGTACATAAATTTCGTTTAATTTCAATTGAACAAACGTTTTCCATAGAAAACTAATCACGTGATTTAAGGTGACTTCATATTTTAAAAAAAAGGATATTTAATTTTTTACAAAAAAATATTTAAGTTGAGTGAAAATGGGTAGAGAAAATTAAAAATTAATCGCTCTAAGTCAAATGTAGTAAAAATCAAATAAAGTGAGTAAATGTGACTAAAATATTTTCCACAAAATATAATTTACATCAAACAAAGCGAGTGTTAATGTACCGATAATGTTACTATAATTAAATGTAAATGTTAAGCTTAGAAATATTTCAAAGTGACTGGGAATGTTTTTATAGTAAAAAATTGTTTGCACGTCGTGAGCCAAAGTGAATGGAAAAAAAAGTCACTCAAATGATGATAAAAGAACATTTCTTTTTGCAGTACTCAAACCATGTAAGCCTGCTATGCCGAACCTGGAATACCTGGGGAACTCGAACTGGAGAACCATAAGGCGTTACATTGAGGGGAACGGTTAGTCCGTTATTTATGGGCATTTATGTTTATGGTTTTTGCTTGGGAATTCCATTTTCCATATGGAGCGCACAACATGCCAACTAGGCATAAGTGCATACCTGTCATGGGTCTGGGCTTTTATACCCCTCCTTTTCAACCTAACCTAACCTAAGCCTGCTGAGAAAAAAAGGGTGAGTCAAGGTGACTAACAATTTAATCCATATAATAAAAGTGAATGAAAAACTTTTTGCAATAAATAACACAGGTGCATTAAGTAGTTTAAAAAATAAATAAAAAGTCCTCGTTGTCTGTAAAACTCAATTTTCAGTTCTATTGTATATAAGTCACTTTACAGCAAGTGTCACCAAAATCAGTCACAAAAGGTAGAAGAATAAATAAATGGATTTGTCTAAATTGTAAACTACACACAAATTCGTTGAAGCGATACGATGAGAAAATCAATGACGTGAGTCTAGGAATTAAAGAAAACAATGCATTTAACAGCCAAAGCAAGAGCGGCAAGCGTTTTTTGGCTGTCAAAAATTCTCATGTTCATACAATTTGTAAGAAACAAACCGAAATACCGCGGCGGCAACGCTTCGCAATTGGAAAATACAATTTTGACAAGGCGTTAGGTATGGAAGTTGGCTGTAGTTCAATTTTTGTTGTTTTTTTTTTAATTTTGTAAGTCGCCTTTCTGATTAGGCAAGTCTTGCGCAGGTTTGTTTTATTTTAATTTCTTTTGAACTTGCTTTCCATTCAGACACAGCAATTAACTTACCCAAGTTTCGTATAAAGAAAAAAACCAAAACAAGATTGTAGGCAACTTTTCTCTTTACCCGACCTTACCATCTTTATCTTTATCTTGTGCAAGAGACTTGCCTTGTCTGAAAGGGGTCTAATTGTTAAAAAGTAATGCCATTTTAGCTATTTTCAGGTTAATCTAGCGATTTTATTTCTATTTGGTAAGTGTTATTAAAAAACATAAGTAAACATTACTGTTCATTACACAACGTTGACGCTTTTGTTCAGGTTTGTCACCTCGGCGGAATATTGCGCAACGCCCGCCGCTCTTGTTCAGGTGGGTCTGTAATGAAGGTTTTTGATTCGATGTAAAATTTTATATATAAAAAAAGAAAATGGAATATTTGTTGTTGTTGCTTTTTTAACTAACCTACACATTGATAGTTCTGTTCTCTTACTGCCGTCTTCATAAAAAATATTTAAGGTTTTTTAAGGGCTTATTTGACAGATGTTTTAGAGAAATTTGTCAATTAAGCCTTCAATAAACCTTTATGAAGACGGCAGTTAATAAATATATTGTTGTTGTTGTTGCTTAGATAGTTTTGATAACGAAAAGGTTTTTCATAATAATAATAATTGTCTAAAAAAGTTTTTCAATTAATAACATTATTTGATAGTCGATTACTCTCTATGCCAATTTACACTAATAATTTTGTAACTAAATTATACATCGATAGAAATAAATAATAATTAATCATTTTGAATTTTTGTCACTTAAACTATTGGAAGGCCGTTCCTTTTGAAATTTCTCTTCATTGTTATTTGTTGTTGTTGTTTTTTATATTATTAATTTAATTTTGTAGAACTACACACATATTTGGAATAAGTTAACTTTTTTTTGTTTTTTGTTAATTTTAATTTTATACATTTATACGAGTAGAAACTACTACTTAACTGGCCAATTACAAATCGGTTTTATTAGTATTATTATTTTAATATTATAGTACTTTGTTTTAGTAAATAAAAAACTTAATTTCATAAATTTGATTTATATAGTTTTTTTTTTAAATTTCAGTATCAGTTTTCATTTTAAACGTTTCAGAGTTTTAAGATTAAAGTTGTTTTGTTTTAATCTTAAATATAAACAAAATTAAACTTATTTTACATACATTCTTTTAGAATATTTATACTAGTTAGATTTTTTTAAATATTTATAGTCATTTTTTAACATACAGTTGAAAAAAAGCAGGAAAAAATTTTTCATATTTTAAAGGTTAAAAAAAGTAGATATAAATGTTTGTTGGGTGGTGTTTTAGCCGCCGCAATCAATAAATCTCTTCAAAAGGTTATTAATAAATCCTTATTTTAATCATTAAAAAAATTATAACTTTTTGTAACTAAAGCAAATAAAATGCGTAAAATTATACCACAATATTTTAACTTTAAAAATCAATGAAACAATTTTTAATAACAAACGTAGTTTAGGGAAGGATACACAAGCGAAAACTTATTGATTATTTTTATATGCATCAAGACGTTTTTTTTTAATAGAAAATCAAAAACAGACCTCTAACTTGCTAGGAAACTTTTCATATTAAACAAACCGAGTAAAAAGTTCGTCGCAAATGCTGTTGCGTGAGTCAAAAATAAAAACTTTCTTTTAATACAATCTACGATTGATAAAAAAAAAAAATTGCTCTACTAAAAGCTTACAACTGCCAGTAGTAATATTTCACATTAGTCAAAGTAAAAAGGAAACTTTTCACAAAAAAAAACAGTCACGTGATTCAAGGTGACCATATAAAACGAAAAGAAAATAATATTTTCCAAAAAGAAATAAAAGCAAAATCAAGTCTAGGGTTTAAAGACATCATAAAGACACTTATGTCAAAATAGCACATATTACGTGAGTCAAAGTGACCATATAAATGTAAAGGAAAATTGAAATGAAAGCAAAATCAAGTCTAGGGTTTAAGGAAAAAATAAAGACACTTATGTAAAAATGTCAGATATTACGTGAGTCAAAGTGATTTTTAAAAAGTAATCACCTATTAAAAACAATTTAATGAAGTTAAGCCCTAGTGACAAGCTGCAAGTCTTTCGAGAGCCAAATTACATAAATTCATTGGCCAAATGCTATTTGCGTGAGTTAAAACGACTTGAAATTTTTTATTTATATAAAAACCACTTAACGATAATCACGAATTTTTTTCTAATACAAAGTGAGTAAACTAATCATGTGATTCAAATAGATTACGTTATTTTATTTCTAAAACAATGTGAGAAATTAAGACATTTTGTAAAAAAATCAAGCCACGAATGTTGAATTGAGTGAGCACTTTAAATATTTGCTATAGAAATAAAGTCACGAAAGTTAAGGTGAGTGAGATATAATAATTTCTATATAAATCAAGTCACAAATCTTAGGGTGAGTGAGAAGTTGAAATAGTTAAAAAGAAACAAGTCACAAAACTAAGAAATTGGAGAATTTTCTATAGAAATAAAGTCACGGAAGTTAAGGTGAGTGAAAAACTAAATAATTTTCTATAGAAATGAAGTCACGGAAGTTTAGGTGAGTGAAAAATTTAAACATTTTATATAAAAATTAAAACAATTTCTATAGAAATCAAGTCACGAGTGGTAAAAAGAGTGAGAAATATTAAAAAAATCAAAGTCACGAAGGTGAAGATGTCTTAGAAATTGGAGAATTTTTTATAGAAATAAAGTCACGAAAGTTAATGTAAGTGAGAAACTATAATAATTTCTAATTTCAAGTCACATAAATTCAGGTGAGTGATAAATTTAAAGAATTTCTATAGAAATCAAGTCACGGAAGTTAATTTGAGTGGGAAATTGAAACATTTACTATAGAAATCAAGTCACAGAAATTCAGGTGAGTGGGAAATAAAAACAATTTCTAAAGAAATCAAGTCACAAATCTTAGGGTGAGTGAGAAATTGAAATAGTTAAAAAAAATCCAAGTCACAAAGATAAAGATGAATAGGAAATTGGAGAATTTTCTATAGAAATAAAGTCACGGAAGTTAAGATGAGTAAAGAAATTAAAATAACTTTTATAGAAATAAAGTCACAGAAATTCAGGTGAGTAAGAAATTTAAAGAATTTCTATAGAAATCAAGTCACGGAAATTCAGGTAAGTGGGAAATTAAAACAATTTCTAAAGAAATCACAAAATCACAAATCTTAGGGTGAGTGAGAAGTTGAAATAGTTTTAAAAAAAATCCAAGTCACGAAGGTAAAAATGTCTAAGAAATTGGAGAATTTTCCATAGAAATAAATTAACTGAAGTTAAGGTGAGTGAGAAACTAAATAATTTTTTATAGAAATGAAGTCACGGAAGTTAAGGTGAGTGAAAATTTTAACCTTAGGTGAGTTTAAAAATTATCTCACGAAAGTTAAGGTTAGTGAGAAATTAAAATATTTTCTATAGAAATTATGGCACCAAAGTTAAGGTGACTAAGAAATTGTAGGATTTTATTTAGAAATTAAATACCCGTTAAGTTTAATATAAAATGTAATAATTTTTTATAGAAATCAAATCACGGAATTACAGGTGAGTAAAACATTTATATATTTTCTATTAAATTAAAGTAACGGATGTTAAGGTGAGCGATAAATTAGAAAATTTTCTATAGAAAACTAGTTACAGAAGTTCAAGAAAGTTAGAAATTTACACATTTTCTTTAGAAATAAAGTCACTAAAGTTAAGTTTAGTGAGAAATTAAAACAATTTCTAAAGAAATCAAGTCACGTAAGTTCAAGTGTGTAAGAAATTTAAATAATTTCATTAGAAATCATGTCACGGAAATACAGGTGAGTAAAACATTTATATATTTTCTATAAAAATCAAGTCACGGATGTTAAAGTGAGTAACAATTTAGAACATTTTCTATGGAAATGAAGTCATGAAAGTTTAGGTGAGTGAGAAATTGAAGCAGAAGTTGAGGTGAGTGGGGAATTGGAACAAGCCAAGGCAAAACAAACATTTACTTTTATTAAAATCTTACTCAAAGTGAGTAAAAATCCATCAATCAGTGCTTTTAAAAATTCATAAGTTAGTTGTACAATTTCTTTGAAATGATATTAAAAAAAAAAATTATTTCGTAATAACAATTCATAGAATTAACAAAATTTGTATTAAAACTTTACAAATAAAACTAACTTAACTTAAAGCTTTCAATTATCTTTATGTCTTCAATTTATCGTTTAAAGTTTATTTATTTATTTTTTTTTAATGTTTGTTATTAAATTTATAAAGTAATTTATGTTGCTGTTGTTATCTTTTAATTTATATTGTATTTTGTTTTTTTATCAATTGTTAATCATTTACTGACGTATTTATACAAAAATATTTTAGGTTTATTGAAGGCTTATTTCACAAATTTCTGTGCAACTTCTGTCAAATAGGCCTTCAAAACTAAACCTTAAATATTTATTATGAAGACGACTGTTTTTTTTTTAAATTTAAATGTCTATTATTTGAAATTCCTGTTTTAAATGTTGTTGTAACAATTCCATTTGATAAATTCTTGATACTGAACTTGAACTGTTCTTTGAATTGAGGTTAAAACTGAACGATAATAGCTAAAACTAAAAATCACTTTAAAAAAGGCTTCTTTTCACATTAAGACAACAAACAAAAAACTGTGTTGGGTATTTTATTATGCCACTCCGTTTGTATCACATTAAAATATATTTTGTCTAAATCAATATTTAAATTTGTATTCAGGTTCGAGTTTATTTTTCAAATTTTTATTTTTACAAAGAATTTTTTAATTGAACGAAGAACAATCTGAAAGGGTGTGTTTAAAGCAAAAAGTTCGACAAACAAAAATTAATATAATCTTTTAAATCCTAATATCATTCTAAGGCGGTTTAGTGATGTCCTTCCGTCTGTAAGTCTGTTGAAATCATGATAGAGCTCAAACTAAGGTAATGAAATTCGACTGAACTACTTTTAATAAATACATCAGAAATGATTGGGTGAAATTGGTTCAACAAAAATAAAATTAAACATATCAACGCACAAGTACATAATCTCAGTATGTTTGTTTGTCATCGAACCATGTGCGATGTCGTCTAAATGCAGGATCGAAGATAATTAAAATTTCATACGCATATTTTTGGGATACAAGAACTTTTTAGTTTGATCGATTACAAAAAGAGTAACCCTGCAGATCAATAATATATGATCTGTTAAAATTGCTACAAGGAACATAGGACCTCAATAAGTCCCATCTTCATCGATTTCTGACTAATGTTGCTCTTTTGGCTTCACTCTAGATTATATTGGCAGACTGTAGTTCAACTTGAACTTGGCGCCTCCTTGAATTTTTAAAACGACCTTGTCTTTTTGCTCCCTGTGGGTTGTAATCAATTTAGAGTTTTTGAATATCTTGGTTCGTTAAGTTTAAGGTGTTGGAGCCATATAGTAAAATGGACATTAACATTGCCGTTTAATACTTTAATTGACCTCCAGAATTTACTCAGGATTTGAATCAGTCTGTTCTGGATATCTTCGGTAGCTCTACCATAAGTAGAAATGATGCTACCCAGGTAGCAAAAGGTTGGTACATCTTCGAGTTGTTGTCCAATTAGCGGCATTGAAAAGCATTGAATTTGTTTTTAAAGTATTCATATAATTAGGCGCCTTCGTACGCCTACTGATTTCTACTATGAGTAGAAATCACAGCTTAATTCATTGCAACATCAAGAACGATTTTGAATCGTAAAGGAGATCAGACGCATCCCTGGCTTAATATTAATGTGTTCCCTGATTTGGCCTTCATGCTTGTTCCGTTCTAAATTCAGTTTCTTTTGCTGGAGAAATGTGGTCGCATAACATACGAGCTATCACCTTGTTAAGCATATTTAAAACAGTGATGCCACTTCAGCTCTTGCACTTTATCTGATTTACCTTTTAAACAATATTGATAGTTGATCTCTCCTTAAAGGGTCTTGGAAGTGTTTCAGTTTGCAGATCGCTTTCTTTGATTTAATTTTTATTTTGCAAATATGGCTATTTGGCGTTAATTATCCCAATAACATAAAATTAATGTGACACGCCCACTATTACGCCCATCTATCATAGAACACATGTTTCTTTATTTTCTATAGGAGAAAAGATTTTATATGATTATAGAACTCTATGTTTGAATATTAAGATTTCATTTATCAATGTAAATGGGTGTAACACGCCTACTTTAATGCCCACCTCCAATATAAGATGTATATTGTTATATATTTTTACTTTTGATCGCGTCACAGATTTTAAATTATTCAAAGACTTTTTATTTTGATATTAAACTTTAACTGAATGGGCGGAAGATAAGTATAACACGCCCATTTTCTACATAATGCAGAATTATCATGAGACCCTTTATATTAAAAAAAATTTTAATTAAATGGACTCAGAGAAGAATGGCACAGCCACTATAAGACCCACCTACAATATAAGCCTGATGAAAATTCTTTTTTTTTTTTATACAAATCAGTACTGCACTATACAGTATCCATCACCATGCAGGTGGGTATCTAAAATTCGGCACAGCGATAATAGTATTCTTACAGCCAAAATTAGACAAGAGCGGAAAGCATTTTTTAGCTGTCAAAAATTTTCAGGCCCATACAATTTGGCTGCAGTACCACTGTTGTTTGTTTTTGTTTTTGCAATTGTTAAAAGTGATGCTATTTTCAGGACAATCTAGCGATTTTATCTTTATTTTTATTTCTTTTTAGTGTTTAGAAGTGTTAGAAGTGAACATTACAGTTCATTACGCAACATTGAAATTCTTGTTTAGGTTTGTCACTTTATCGTTAGCGCTTAGCACAACGCTTGCTGCTCTTGTTTAGGTTTGGCTGTTATAAAAACATTTTTTTTTTAAATCGAACTTTCAAACAATCCTCAAGTAATTAAAGACTTTAAAATAATACAAATAAATAATTTTAAATATTGCCTTACTTAAATGTAAAACCTCTTATTTTAAATATAGCCCCTTTTTGCAAAAGTCAATGGTTCAGTTCTAACCTCAAAAATTTCAAAAAAAATTTTATAAATAAGTTGCTTTCATTTTTTTAAATTAAATTTTTTTTAACTGTTAAATTTATTAAAAATTTGTTTGCTTTTTCAATTCGTTAGGTTGTTAATGTTAATTAATTGGTGGTTTAATTGGTTGTCTTTAATTTTTTTCTTTTTTCTAATTTACAATTTATAATTTTTATTAGTTGCCAGTATGATTTTTATTTTAATTTAATTTTTAATTATGGCAGGATTATTCTTTTTAATTTATTTTTTTTATTTAATTTGTTTTTTTTTTCATTAAATTTTCTATCAATGCCAATTTAATTATTATCTAAAAATTGTTTTTATTTATTTTTTTTGTTTAATTAAATTTTTACTAAACAAAAATATTACTAATATTTTTTTACTGGTGTATGAGCTCTCTCCTTTACATTTTTGTTTGGGGTTTTATTAGTTTTTTGCTTATTTTTTTCAAGTTTATTTTGTTTTATGTTTTTTTTTTAATTATTAATTTTAAATATTTACTTAAAGTAACAATATTTGTTTTTTAATAATTTCTTTTGTAAAATTTTTTCTATGTTGCTTGTTTTGCTGTTATTATTATTATTGTTGCTGATGCTTAAAGATCTATTAAAGATATTGTGTTACGATTATTTCGTATTTCATAGTCGGTAGCGGGTCATCAAAGGTCATTATCGAACATTTGTAAAGATCTTGTGACTAGATCGTCTTTAAGGCATGCCTCTAGAAATTCTTCAATTGTTATAATACCATCTTGATTTAAGTCCAGTTTGCGAAAAACACGATCGACCTAAGCAAATAAGAGAAACATGTTAAATAAAATTCATAGTTGACAAAATCAAAATATCTCTTCTATGTATTGTTTTATGTTAAAATAAATAATAATATTTAAAAAAAAATAAAATATTTCCCGACACTCATTAAATAATTTCATTTACACACCCGGCTTTCACCAATTTTCATCTACAGCATTCTATTGATTAGAACCACAAAAGTTGAATGTAAAATCATTTATCTAACTAAGGTGACCAACTATTTTTTGTTCAAAAAGAGTACACTTTGCAAGTATTTCATAGGTGAAAAATGAATTAAACACACATTTAAAGCAGCATATCAAATAAAAAAATGTGCCATAAAATTGGGAAATGTACTTTTGTTTATTTATTTTTTGACACTTTGGTGATAATTTCTAAGTAATTTGGCTACAATTTTTTTTATATGGCATTTCTGTCTTTGACATTTTGTACCAAAATGGGAATGAGATGCAAAACTATAGAAGACAGTGATTCGAGAGCCATTAATCCAACTATAACTGTTTTACGATTAACAGGGCTGCCAATTTTTCAATTTTAATATCCATCTCTTTTCACAAATGTAATTTGACGTTGTTAGAAATAGAAAAAAATTTTGACGTTGTTAGAGTTAGTATCTATCATGGTACAATCATCAGGTAGCCTCAGTTCTGCAACAACAAAATTCTACATGTATTTTGTTGTTGGAAAACGACGACTTAAATGTCAAAAAGCAAATATGTGTGCGTGTTTTTTTGGCGGTAGAATATATACGTACACAATATATACAAATACATAAACAAAATTTGACATTTTAGTTAAATCTTAAGGTAGAGAAAAAAAAAATCAGCTGTTTTAGTGAGGCTACCTGATAATTGTACCATGTCTCATTTGTATGAAGAATAAACAATGTTGCCAGGTCGGAGAGTGCAAGATATTTTTTGGCCGCCAGAAAATTTTCAATTTTACAATGTGTAATATACAATTTTTGCAAGTATCACTATTTAATTTTTAAATAAATGCAACTGATTATGGCCTTTAGGGTAGGTTTTGGTTATCTTCTATAATAAGAGGTAAACAATAACAGTTATTTTGAGTTTTTATTAAAAAATTAATTAAAATTTTTTGCAACAAATTAAAAAACTACGTTTTTAGGTGCTCACTTGAATTTAAATATAATACGCAAAAACAAAATCTAAATCTTTTAAAGTATTACATTTGAACTTTTTAATATGTATTATATTTTTATATTAGGCTATAAGTTCTATGTGATAATGACAGAATATCTAGGAAAAGTTAGTCATCCGATACTAGCTGAGTGGAATGCATTTTCGAAACCAGCTACGGTTTCATCATCAGCACTCTTTTGATCAGAGCTACAAATGTTGTGTGTAAATATCAACTATTTAACTCAGTATTTATTGAAATTTGAAATATAGAATTATTTGTTCTAATTGATTTATGTATTTCATATAACATTGAGTTAGTACGAAATCTACCAACATCTGTTTTTCCTGTATTCTTTTTGCACGTCATTACCACAGGTAATTAATAGTTGCCTTTAGCTACAGATCCACAGATGTCGCTAAAGCAATTTTTTTGCAATTATGCAGTTTCATTATATGTCACATGTGTTCTAAACAAGATGGTATTAGCTGAACAATGTTTTTATTTTTACACCATGCCCTGTGTTTGTTGTATTTTTAAAGTATTACATTTGAACTTTTTAATTTGTATTATATTTTTATATTAGGCTATAAGTTCTATGTGATAATGACAGAATATCTAGGAAAAGTTAGTCATCCGATACTAGCTGAGTGGAATGCATTTTCGAAACCAGCTACGGTTTCATCATCAGCACTCTTTTGATCAGAGCTACAAATGTTGTGTGTAAATATCAACTATTTAACTCAGTATTTATTGAAATTTGAAATATAGAATTATTTGTTCTAATTGATTTATGTATTTCATATAACATTGAGTTAGTACGAAATCTACCAACATCTGTTTTTCCTGTATTCTTTTTGCACGTCATTACCACAGGTAATTAATAGTTGCCTTTAGCTACAGATCCACAGATGTCGCTAAAGCAATTTTTTTTGCAATTATGCAGTTTCATTATATGCATAATTGCATAACTGCATAATTGCAAAAAAATTGCTTTAGCGACATCTGTGGATCTGTAGCTAAAGGCAACTATTAATTACCTGTGGTAATGACGTGCAAAAAGAATACAGGAAAAACAGATGTTGGTAGATTTCGTACTAACTCAATGTTATATGAAATACATAAATCAATTAGAACAAATAATTCTATATTTCAAATTTCAATAAATACTGAGTTAAATAGTTGATATTTACACACAACATTTGTAGCTCTGATCAAAAGAGTGCTGATGATGAAACCGTAGCTGGTTTCGAAAATGCATTCCACTCAGCTAGTATCGGATGACTAACTTTTCCTAGATATTCTGTCATTATCACATAGAACTTATAGCCTAATATAAAAATATAATACAAATTAAAAAGTTCAAATGTAATACTTTAAAAATACAACAAACACAGGGCATGGTGTAAAAATAAAAACATTGTTCAGCTAATACCATCTTGTTTAGAACACATGTGACATATAATGAAACTGCATAATTGCAAAAAAAATTGCTTTAGCGACATCTGTGGATCTGTAGCTAAAGGCAACTATTAATTACCTGTGGTAATGACGTGCAAAAAGAATACAGGAAAAACAGATGTTGGTAGATTTCGTACTAACTCAATGTTATATGAAATACATAAATCAATTAGAACAAATAATTCTATATTTCAAATTTCAATAAATACTGAGTTAAATAGTTGATATTTACACACAACATTTGTAGCTCTGATCAAAAGAGTGCTGATGATGAAACCGTAGCTGGTTTCGAAAATGCATTCCACTCAGCTAGTATCGGATGACTAACTTTTCCTAGATATTCTGTCATTATCACATAGAACTTATAGCCTAATATAAAAATATAAAAAATCTAAATCTCTTTAACAGATATCAAAGCAAGCACTTTATTTTTGCTTGTTGTGTTTGTATTGTTTTGTTAAATTTAAATTGTCTATGTTTTTTAACAATAACAATCTGGCAAGCCTAGTTAAAACACACAACTTCATAATGAGTACGCGAGTCATACGTTCTTTTGGTCGTCTTTTTATCTTGCGTGAACGGCGATATTAATCAACTGAGTAATACGTGTTGATGAATATGAGTACTTTAAGTACATTTCATTTAAAAGTGCGTATAAGTAGTGAAGACTTTTCAATAAGTTTGAATGCATATAATTCAACGAAATAATGAATAATGATTCAAGTTGACTTACTTCATTAGTATTGTATGTTTGTATGTATGTACGGATCCAGACGATGTCGTTAAGTAGATAATGGTAAAAATTCTAAAGGCTTTTAACGGAAGACATTATTATTGATTGAAAAAAAATACGTAGAGAATATGGCAAAATATTCCACAGTCTTGCGATACTCACGATAAACGATCTTTCAAAATCAGATGTAAGGATTCTTGGCATAAAAATTCGAGGATTTCAGTCGATCGAGGACCGAGTAAATACAAAAGAAAAGAAAGAAAGAAGACAGCTCTGGTGGTCTGAAATGTTGAATAACTAACCCTATGAAAGAAAATCATAGTTCGGTGTTTTACAAACCTATTGAATATACATCCAAGGTTTTGTTAATTTTCTTATTCTTGCTAAAAGTTTGATTCTTATGTTTAAATAAGAAAAACTAAAGAAAAGTAACAATTTATTTGCCTTATAATATCTCAAGTGTGAAAACTTTAGGCAAGTTTAACAAAAAATTAAAAAAAAAAATGTCTGCCTTGTAATTTGCCAACTGTGAAAAGGGAATAATTGTTTGAAGATAAGCAAAAAAGTTTTAAGTCAAAAAAATTCAGTTTGGATTTTGAATTGGATTTCGCTTAATTTGTTATCTCTTTAGATTGATATTAAAAATTGAAGTCCAGCACAACCAGGAATGCCACAGCGAAAATAATTTTCCTAAAAAAACAGGCCAAATCTACCAAAACCTTTCATTTTCCCTCAAATTATTTTTTCTAATATTCGCTTAAGTAGCAAAACCAAATTTATTTTAAAAGAAAAATGAAAAGGAAAATTAATAAAATATTTTATCGTCTAAGTAATTTTTAAAATTTTGAATAATTATTTGTATTTAATATTTTTAAAGTGTTTCTATATTTTTGAAAAATACACGGACTTTTGTTTTTATATTTCCTGACAGGTGTGCGTTAAGGTGGTTCGAAAAAAAATTTGTGTCAGTCATCACTAACCTGATCTCTGGCTTTTCGATCATCTTCCGGCTGATGTGCCCTCCGACCCATCAGTTCGTGTATGGCCAAGACAATTTCACTCAACTCCGAACGACTGATGCGACCGTCACCATTCAAATCGTAAAGCTTAAATGTCCAACGTAAACGCTCGTAAACTGAACCACGTAATAATGTTGACAATGTCACCAATAAATCCTAAAAATAACAGCAAATACACAACAAAAGTAAAAACATATTTTAAACCAATAAACCAATATTTATGTTGATATTAAAAGATATGAAAAAATAAAAATAAAATAAAACAAAATTTATTACCCGAAAACTGATGGCACCATTGCAGTTCACATCAAACGCTTTGAACACATAATGAGCGTATAAACTTGAATCTATAATAGAGTGAGAAGAAGAAAAAAATGATTTAAAATAAATATTTAAAGAAAGAGTTGTACCAACATGTGCATGTGTAATAGCATTAGCGATAAGGCATGAACCTTTTTTTGTGGCTTCGATAGACAGTAGAACCTCGGTAAAATTATACAGGACTTTAGTTATATTCGTGTTAATATAAACATGTCTTATATCAAGGTCATACTGTCGCACATGCATTAATGCTGTTTGTTTTCACATACAATTTTTTTCTTAGTACACATCTATTTAACCAGCGATAAAAATTCACAAAATAAAAACATGTATTTGTTTGTGTGACTGTGTTTTTTGCGTGTTTACTTACTGCCATGTGGAAAAAATTTTGCATAAATATCCTTGAAACTGTCTTCGTGCACCACACCTTCAGGACATTCCTGTAACGAAGAAAGAGATAGAAGTGATATGAGAACAACACAGCGGATGCAACATTTTTTAAAGGAAGCCGTCAAGGCGGTGATGCCAAGTATATTCGATCTACTTATTTATTTATTTAATGAGCTTAGAAATACAACAAAAATGCATTAGTAATATTAACATCTTGTGTAGATTATTTGCATTTGTTTACATGCAAAAGAAAAATCTCAGGAGGATTGTTCGTTTTTGTGCAATTGTTTCAAGTGTATGATGTTTACACAAACGGGGATTTAAGTAGCAGATGTTCAGAAACGGAAAGGAATGTCCACAATAAAATTATTTGTTCATAGTGAAAACGCAAATTTTGTTTATAAACTTCGGAATTTACTTTGTTATCAACTATATTCTTTATTTTTTATTTTTTTTTTTCGTATAAAAATGTTTAATTAAGACTAAACGGCAACTGTAGAATTACTGTCATTATTAATGGTGTTATCGAATCTATCTATCTATCTATCTATCTATCTATCTATCTATCTATCTATCTATCTATCTATCTATCTATCTATCTATCTATCTATCTATCTATCTAAAAGTAAAACTCAGTGTGTGTGTGTTAGCTATAGACTTCGAAACTGTAAAACCGATCGGACTCAAACTTTGGCAAGTTGTTGTACTCATACCAGGGAGTGTTTATGGGTGGAAAAAAGTGGGCGGGGCCACGCCCTAAAAAATTAGTTATCTGTTTTAGCTACTTGCACTTGACCGACTTGTCATGACTTTATAATTTCGTGATAAGAAAAGTGGGCGGGGACACGCCCATAAAAAAGGTTATAATTTGGAGGTACTTGCACTGGACCGATTTTTCTGAAACTTTTCACACACATATTAAGCTGTCATGAATATATAATTTCGTGATTAGAAAAATGGGCAGTGCCACGCCCATTAAAAAAAGTTAAAATTTTTAGATTTTTGCACTTGATATTCAATTAAAATTCAGAATTAATTTTTATTCATATTGAGCTCTCATGACTTTACAATTTCGTGATTAGAAAAGTTGGCAGTGCATTCTCAATTTCCACTCATTCCCTTAGTCATGCTGAACCTAAGATGACCGGAGGTTCTTCGAGTCTTAGAAACACGTATTCCGAAATATATGTCACGTATAAAAAGAAGCTACCTCAAGGACAGCGAACTCATATATAACACAAATGTGGGACAAAAAAAAGCAGCAGTAACATCTGGTGCTGTTCAGTAATCAATTCTTAGTTAAGACTTATGGAGCGTCACCTTCGATAATATACAAGGCTCGAAATGCTACAGGAGACTTTCCCAATGGGCTACGAGGACGAGTGTTAGGGACACGGAAAGGGCTAAACGGAAACTGAGGTTGATCATGACCAGAACGAAGACATGGCTTGACGCTCATGGACTACAGCTGGAAATTCAAAGGACCGAACTACTCCTTTTGACAAAAAAGACGTATATCTATGGAAATATACATTGATATAGAGGAGATTTCGATACAAACAAGTGCATATGTTAACTACCACGGTTTAGCATTTCGGGCTTATCGGTAACGAGAAAGCCGTCAAATTATCCAAAATGGGAGCTCTTCTGAGTACTATAACTTTGGAGAATGCTAAACCCTTTAAACAATTTAAGGATGAACTTAAACGTTGGGCGATGAAGGAACATGTCAGAAAATGGCAAAGCACTGATGTCAATAAGGTGACAAGAGCATTATGGGGTGACCCAAATCTTGGGAAATCAAAAGAGATTCTGAAACTAAGTAGACCAACACTTAGGAACCTAACCAGTGTAATTACAGGTCATACGGAGTTGAGAACCCATCTAGCTCGCATGAGATTATCTGAGGAGACAACATGTAGAGCATGCGAGGAAGAGGATGAGACTTTGGTACACTACCTCTGTCACTGTCCTGCGTTTGGGCATATTTGGCGCGAGAATTTTACAGTGGATACTATGCCGAACTTGGAATACCTGGGGAACTCGAACTGGAGATCCATAAGGCGTTACATTGAGGGGACTGGGTTCTTGGACTAGTCCGTTATTTATGGGAAATTATGTTTATGGTTTTTGTTTTGGGAATTCCGTTTTCCATTCCTCCTTTTCAACCAAACCTAACCTAACTACCACGGTATGAGACTTGGATCTAAGATGACGTTCTCAAATCAAATCCAGTATGCAGCAAACAAGTTAATTAACAACTGAGTTAATTAATGGCAAATATAGGAGGCTCGCGACAGAACAAGAGAACAAGCTGCTAATGAAGACATTCTCCTATTCTGTAGTGAGATCTAAGGCGAGGGTAAATATGATACTTCTTGTACAGTATCAACGGCAACACTCCTTGTTTTAGCGAAAACGATTTCGATAAATTTTCTAATAGAGCAAGGGGAAAAAATGTGGCGGAAAAAACAGACGAAGGGGAGACAAAAACCCCTTCAAAGCTGGCAGGAAAAATTGAACAAATCAGACAGAGAGACAGAGGCAGATAGATGAAAAAACTTCTGCCAGACATAAACATCTGGTTAAAAGGAGGAAGAAGGAGGAATGTTTATTTTACAGTGCAATAGATTGCGTAATAAAATATGAATATTCAATTTATTCGCAAGTATTTCAAAACGATTAATCCACATACAGATCTGTGCAACATGTGGGAGGACAGACAGACATAGCTCAATCAAATCTATATGTAGCCATGGTATTACAGCACATAAGGATATAAAAAATGTGTTTAAATAATGATTTCATTTCTTTAATTCTATGCCTCTTCCGTTGATTTTCATATTTTTGTTGTTAAAACAACCTGCATCAAATGACTGAGTGTCGGACTGGCTGCCTGCATTCGAGCAGATGAATTTTACAAAAACGTTAAACAAAATGCAAACAATGAATTCGAAATGGATTAAAAACAAGTAAGAGCACTATATTCGGCTGTGCCGAATCTTTTATACCCACCACCAATTTTGTGTACATTTAAAGTACATTATTTATTATTTTGTTAATCACTATGGAATAATATCTTTAAAATAAAATATGTATTACTTTCTTTATAGAGGGTGGTTAATTTTTAGGGGCCCCTGTTGAAGGTGAACCACACATAAGCAACAAGTTTTTTTTTGCATTTCATTTGACATTTCTCAATCTCAGACTAACTTAATCTGAACAGTGGAAAGATACCTAAATGAGCAACGCGTCAAAGTTATTCAGGTTTAATTATTTATTTTATTTGATCTATTTTTTTAAATTTTCATATTTAAATATCCAATTTTTGTATTTAAATTCTCAATATTTCGCTACTCCTTCGTGTAGCATCTTCAGGAAAATTCATTATTATTAATTATTAATTAATTAATTAAATAATTATTATTAATTAATTATTTGTAAATTAATTTTCAGGTTTAATATTCAGGTTTTTTTGTGAAAATGGGCGTTCAAAACAAAATGCATTTTATGCACTTCGTAATTCTTTTGATCAACATAATCCTGCCTTCTTAGTTCGTTGAATGGGAACCACTGCTGGTTTTTGCTATAGTGTGGCAAAAGAGCAGTCAACATGACCTCATCATCATGCCCAGCAATTGAGCATCAACATTGTCATTGAAAATTTGTAGCATCAGATACTTCGATATGCTACTAAAATGCTTTTGTAAATGTAGTCTTTCAATGAAAGTGGGCGTTAAAGTAGGCGTGTCAATAAAGAGTCTGCTAATAAATACAACTTAGATATTTCAATATAGTCGTTTATTTTCCAAAAAACTTTGTCAATAGAGAAATTACATGAATTTAAGATAAACCGTTATATGGGAGGTAGGCGTTAAAGTGGACGTGTCAAAGTTGTATTTGCGAATGAGTACAACTTAGATGTTTCAATATAGCCCTTTATTATTCCAAAATTTTTATTAATAGAGAAATTATATGAATTTTAGGTAAAGCGTTATATGGGAGGTGGGCGTAAAAGTGGGCGTGGCCCCTTAATTTTCTGGCACAGTAATGACATTGACTAGGGGGCTATACGTAGCAAATTTGATCATCATACCTCTAATTTTGGTGGTTTTATGAACTTTTAAATTTCATTAACGGTAGATAACGTGAAAAGTGGGCGTTATAGTAGGCGTGTCAAAGTTGTTTTTGCGAATGAGTACAGCTTAGATGTTTCAATATAGCCCTTTATTATTCCAAAATTTTTATTAATAGAGAAATTATATGAATTTTAGGTAAAGCGTTATATGGGAGGTAGGCGTAAAAGTGGGCGTGGCACCTTAATTTTCTGGCACAGTAATGACATTGCTTAGGGGGATATACCTAGCAAATTTGATCATCATACCTCTAATATTGGTGGTTTTATGAGCTTTTAAATTTCATTAACGGTGGATAACGTAAAAAGTGGGCGTTATAGTAGGCGTGTCAAAGTTATTTTTGCGAATGAGTACAACTAAGGTGTTTCAATATAGCCCTTTATTATTCCAAAATCTTTATTAATAGAGAAATTATATGAATTTTAGGTAAAACGTTATATGGGAGGTGGGCGTAAAAGTGGGCGTGGCATATTGATTTTCCGTTACAAAAAAGCCCCTCACCAAAAAGCAAAATGTGCAAAATTTCAGAGTCGTACATCAAATTTTGTTGCTTTTATGACGTTTTTGTTTTTAAATATACCGAAAAATACACTGTGCGGTATAAATTTTCGTACATTTTGATCGATAACTCCTCTCCTAATGCATAGATTTAGATAATTTTTGGGGAATAATATTGTTTTTACTCAGGAAATATATATTCGAAGTTTCATGAGTCTACGTTAATCCGTTTGGACACAATTCCATTTTATTCGATGTTCGTAGGACACGGTTTTTTCGACCTACTCTTGCTTTTCGAGCTATAACTCTCTTCCTAATATTCCGATTTAGCCCATTTTCAATACCAAACAAACCTTATCTATAAGAAAGATTCTGGCAAAATTTGAGCCCCCTAGCTATTTCGGTGCGACCTCTATCGTGCTTTCAACAGACGGACAGACGGACAGACGGACGGACATAGCTAGATCGTCATCAAATCAAACCCTGATTCAGAATATATATACTTTATGGGGTCTAAAATGGATATTTCGATGTGTTACAAACGGAATGACAAAATGAATATACCCCCACCATTTTTTTGGTGGCGGGTATAAAAAATAAAATAAATAAATAAAAGAGAGAGAAAGCAAAACTTACGGTTTTAAATCCTCTATACATGACACGTATTTCCTGTTTTGTAAATTTCGTTTGACGGCACAAATCCTCTAGAGCAACGGGTATTGGTTTAGGCACTCGTGTTTGTTCTAGTTCATAAACCACCTCCTCAATGGGACTCTCAGGTGGCGAAGCCATATTTATTTAAACAATTTTGCTAAATATTTGTATTTTAATCTGGTTGCGTTTTTCCTGACACCTCCTCACTCTTATGCAAACTGTTAGCTTGGGGGAAGAGATTGAGAAGGGCTTTGAGGTTGTTGCAGAATGATGTTTCTGTTAGAATTTTGACATTAAATGGGATTTTGGTTTTTTTGGCTGCTGTTTGTTTTTGGGAAATGTGATTTGTTTACTTGTTTATTTCTTCTATTTTTTCTTTGTATTTTTTAATTGTAATTTTGGCCGTAATTAAAAAGTTTAAATTCGTTTTCTTTTTGTTCTTTCTCCAACTCCGTTGTTCTTACTCTTGCCTCAATATTTTTAGCTACAAAATCTAGACTTAAACATTGTAAATAAAAAGCGCTTTTTTATGTGGTTTCCAGCATTGGTGGTAGTTGGTGTAGTTGTTATTGTTGTAAAAAAAATTTATTTAGCTATTGCATAGTTTTATTGTTTTACAGTTATTATTTGCTCTTTGTTGTAGTAGCAAGTAAGTATGTAGTTGGTGTAAGAAGTTTCCTTTTAGTTCTTATGATAAATTTGTTGTTGGTTTGTTTTTTTTTTATAATCCAGCAACAATTGTTAACTTTAGTTGTTACCTCGGTGTACTTTGTTTTAAATTGTAGTTTTAGTTGTAGTTTTTAGTTTCAGTTGTTATTTAAACTGTAGCTTCTTTTCGATTGCAGTTGAATTTCCCATTTTGCTGATGACGACAAACTCAAAATGAAATGACATTTTTGACTGTAACGAGCAGAGGAGGAAAAGGATATTAAAAACTTTGTTACATTTTTCAAACTACAGTTAAAAATCACAGTTAAAAAGTAATTACCGTCAATCATAATTTGTTTTAAACTGGTATGAAATACTTTGTTTTATTTATGATAGACATTTGCAAAAATAAAAGAATAATCTCAAAGATATAGAGGGTAATTTTAACTTAACAACTTAAACGTTTTCACATTAACTTAAACGTTTGTTAAATATTGACTATAAGAAAGTTTCCTGTGCTTAGACCCATTTAAAATTTTCAAAAATAAATTACATTTTTAACTTTCCAAAAATTGCTAAAAAAAATCTTATTTCATTATTTTTTACATTAAAAGAATAATAATTTAATTCTTCAACTTTCCAACAGTTTGCCCCTACCCCAGGGTCAGGCTCAGCTGCTCAAAAATGTTAAAAAACTTAAAAAACACATAAAAGTTTTTAAAAACTTAACTTAAAGGTTTTATATGTTTGGCAGTCAGTCACTTAGTTAGGCTACATTTAAGACAAAAAAATCTTAGAAAAAAATCACATAAAATCTGTGTTTCCCAAAGATTTTTAAATCAACTGTTTTAAAGTTAAATTTTTTGTCGTTAAATTATCTTTATTGCTTATTATCTACAATAACAACAAAAAAGAATTCTATACCTTTACCATCATGTATATAGGAATAGTGGCAACATCATAGTTTAACCTTAATTTCAGACTAATGCTAGGTGCACAATTGTGACGAACGACGAATTTTTCGCCGCGAATATTCGTCAACTATAGCGTCGGTCGAAATTCGCTGTACGCGGCGAACTCTGCAATAGATTTATTTATTATTCTTACGCCGGCGAACGACGAACAAATTGGTACAAGGTGACCATTTTTTTATATTTGATTTTACTTTTCAACTTTTAAGGAAAATGAAGTTAGTTTTTACTTTAATAATTATTTTATATTTTATTTTAAAACCTTTAAAATAAATGTTAAATAGTTCTCGCCGAAGTGATGAAAAATGCCATAAAACGAGCCCGTGTAACAATCAATTGTGACGGCGCCCATTTGGCCGACATCATCTTCTCGACTTGAGTTCTAAAGGTTCAAATAAGCATAATCAAAAAACAGAATCGAAGTTTTTCATTTAGAAAAAAATGAGAGCCAAACAACATCGGATGACTTCTTTTGGCCCACCTTATTTAATAGAAAATCTTTTATAAAGAGAAATTCAAAAAAACAAGTAAGAGCGCTATATTCGGCCGTGCCGAATCTTATATACCCTTCACAATGTGTAGTCATGCAATAACAGTAGTTTGTATCACCATTCATCCCATATGAAATACGTACATACATATAAAAACATACATATATAAAAACGTCCCATTGTAAAATTATAAATTCACGTATGTATGTTAAAAAAACAAAAAAAAAAAAAATTTTTTTTAAAAATTTAAAAAAAAACATTTAAAAAAAAAAAAAAAAATTTAAAAAAAAATAATAATAAAAAATAATAATAAAAATATAAATAATATATTAAATAAAAAATAAAAAAACAAATAAAAAAAATATTTAAAAAAAATTTAAAAAAATTTTTTGGCTCAGCTGGGATTCGATGCCACGTTTTCTCTAACCAGTATACACGTTTGTATGTATGTATGTTGTTTTTGTGAATAAGAAATCGAGGTGGTCGTGGGTTTTTGCTCATATCTCAGTTGTTTATGTACCGATGTTTCTGATTTTCAATACCGATCTACTCCCGAATATTTATGATATTTTAATACCTTACCCGCGTCCAACCTATGTCGGGGGGCTTCAAAAAGTTGATTTCAACATACACACGGACAGACGGTCAGACGGACAGACTGACAGAGCTTAATCGACTCCCCTATTCATAAGCTTTTAGAAAATATATACTTTACGGGGTCGGAAATGAAAATTGTAGAAATTTCACACGGATTGACAAACCTATATATACCCTTTTTCACTGTGTGAAGGGTATAAAAATTGTGTTTTTTTTTTGGTAAAATATATTTTCTAAAAATAGACAACTAAATTAAGTAAATTACATTATAAGTATTTTGCAGAATTTGTGTAAATTAAAATGTTTGCTTAGTTCTCATCATATTGAGAAACCCAGCATTAAAGACATAAAAAACTTGCTGAAATGTTGAAAGAAGCAAATGAAATAAGATAAAGAAAACAATGTTGTTAAAACTGATTTGCAAGCACTTCTTTTTACAACTAACACAACAACAATGTTAACAGCACACACATCTACACACTCAAAGTGAAATTTCTCAGCAAAAGCAAATACATACATACTAACAAACAAAATAACACACAAGTAAACCTACGCGTACATACTCATGCATCAGCGACAACTACTAACTAAATAGATACAAAGTTTTTTTGCTCTATTAGGAGGAAAAAAATTAAATTTTTTATGACTATGGAAAAAAACCAACTAAAAATACTAAAAGGAATAATGGAAGGACATTCTAAATAAGAAAAAAAAAATAAAGAACAAAACTAAATAAATGATTGTGATGATTCATTTATGACACAAAGAAAAAACAAGCATTAAATCAGCCACCAGCAGCAAAAAAAAAAGAAGAAAAAAGCGCCAAATATACATATGTATGTGCATACTTATGTATGTATGTATGTGTAGTAATTGTATAAATATTTTAAAGAGATTATGGTTGTATAATGTTTTACTAAATAATAACATTTATTTAAAAATAAAAGTTAATACCAACAACTATGTCAAACATAATAAAAGAACAAGAAAAAAACTAAATAGACAAAAAACAAACAAACAAACAATATGTCCTTAAATGAAACAAATATAAATATAAACCAGTAAAATGTATGTCTGTATGGACATATAAACAGCACATTTGTACATACATACAGGGTAGGCCAAAAGTCACCATTAAGTTTAAACATTTAATAAATTTTTTTTTATAATATGTAAATGCACATTTAGAGAATAAGTAATGAAAAGAATGACAACTGAATAAAGCACCAGAATCGATAACCAGCATATCGTCGATATTTAAACGTCAGAATTTCGCCATTTAAAGCAATCATTCAATTTTTCGTGCATTGTCACCACCAACATGGCACCGTAAAAGATTTGCCTTGAACCTGTGGACCACGTTCAATTAGCACTGCAGAAAATATTTGAATGTGTATAGCAAAGTGTTAATGAAACTTGTACGTCAATACGGCGTTTTTATAGAGAACAAGATTTACTGTTGTTTCCATATCTGGTGCAAGAATTAAAACCCGCAGATCATTGACATCGTCTAAAAATTGCTGTTCAGTTTCAACAGTTGACCAGAGATGAAATCAATTTTATTCAAAATCTAATTATGACTGATGAATCATATTTTCATTTGATTATAGTGTTTTAACAGTTAAGGTTTTATAACAAAATTTGGGTTTAACGTTAAAACCAATCGATAAGATCTGGTTTTACCATATACATAAAATAATTTCGTTTAACCCGTTCGATTGTATGAAATACAACCTTGTATTCGTTGTATTAAATTTAGTGCTGCCACAGTGAAACAAGCCGAGAAAAATTTTCGGCGGCGGCGGCTGAGCAGTTTTTAAGCGGCGGCTATAACAAATTTAAATCGGCGGCTCAAAATTTCAAAGTGACGTCACTAAAAAATTTTAAAAAAAATCTAACGGTAATATTTAAGTAAATTTTTCATTTCTGTTTCGAAGAAAATTTCTTCTTGAGTCGACTGAAGCTGATCAAAACGGCGGTTCCCTTGAGCCGTTTTAAGCCGACAAAAACCGCGGCGGCGTGGACATCGGCTCTGAGCCGGTCGACTTGTTTCACTGTGCTGCCACGTTAAAAGATTAAAATAGCTGATAATGTAAAAAAACAAGAAAATAACTTAAACTTGACTAGCATCAAAAACCAATGTGCTCCGGAAGATTAATAAACTTTTATTCTAAACACCCAAAAACGATTATTAATAATACTGCAATCAATTTTATAAACAGAGTTTTATCAATCAATCAGTGATCAGTGTTTTCATATCTCGAACATAGAAAAAATCAAAAATATATTAAAAACGAATGATTTTCCGAATAAAACTATTGATGATTTATTGAAACGGGTAAATCAAAAACTTCTTAACGAAAATATTAAAATGGAAAATGAATACAAAGTATATAAATCCGCCATTTATATACCAAAATTCTCGGAAAGACTAAAACGATCTAACGTTTATGACAGAGAAAAAAAATAAATTGGCTTTTATAACTGGAAATACGAATTATAGATTATTTAACAATATGAAATCAAAACTAGAGAACGAAAAAAAATCTAAAATCGTTTACAAAGTAAACTGTAATGGAGACGGGTCCAATATATGCAAAAAAGTATATGTTGGTACTACAAAAACAAAACTAAAGACAAGGAGGGCATCACATAAATCTAACGTTAAATCGACACAAAAACCGCTTTCACAAAAAACTGTTCTTGCATCCCATTGGACGGTAACTGGACATAAGCCAAACTTTAATAATATACAAATATTGTCGAGAGAGGAGAATTACAAGAAGAGATACTAACTTGATTTGTTACATATAATTAATTTACCGAACAATAAGAGACTAAATTATAAGAGTGATAGATGATCAACGAAGTTTGATCGAAATATTGGGAAAAAACAAATATTGAAAATAAATAAAATAAAAACAAAAATATATCGTCTAAATTTCTTGATATATATTTTATTGCTTATATATGATTTTTTCCAAGCTTAGGATCAAGTTTTTTGTTTTTTTATAAAAAATTATTTATTAGTAACCAATATTTCGCTACCAAACAATGGGTAGCTTCTTCAGGGTAATATGTATACAAATTTAATAACAATGAGTTTTAAAGAACTCCTCCAGTTACAGGTAAATGAGCTTAATTGGTACTCATCTAGTTAAAAATATAAAAGTTCTTCCAGTTGTTAATTTGTAAGTTAAGTTGGTACTTCTCCAGTTAATCCAATTAAAATAACATCACACGGTTTATTGTGGAATAGTCTGGAAACAAAGCACAGTTACGCGACGCCACACAATTAACCACGCGAAGGTGAGACGTAAAACTCTTGAAGTCAGATAAAAAGGGACGGGCCTGATTGCCCTTAAACGATAATGGCAATAATGCGCGAGCTCTTAACCCGACCAGAACTGTATTACGACTGTGTTGGTTTTTCATACAAACGAAAAATAGCTGATATACAGTGTGTCAAATAAATATATATTAACAAAAATATTAAAAAATAAAATACTCCAAGATATACACTTATTTCTACCACAACAATGATTTTATTTTCAAAAAAAAACTTATTGAACATACTGTGAGTTAAAACCTGATTTAACAAAACTTGTAGTGTAAATGTAAAATCAGCTATTAATGGGTTTAAATTTAAAACCAGAAAACACTATAAGCTTTGTTAATAAGCAGTACTGCTGATTTTGGAAAATCGAAGAGCCATTCATCAACACCAATTGCGTTCGATTATTTGTTCATTGTGGTGTGGCATTACATTTGAAATTATCATTAGGCCTTACTTCTTCGAAATTTAAGATGAAAAGGCTATAACCGTAAATGGAGAGTGGTATCGATTTATGAAAAATTTTTTAGGTCCTGCTTTTAAAATCAAACCTGAGATATGATTTCATCAGGATGCAGCCACTGCCCCAGATACAATGTCACTTTTAAGTCAAATTTTTGTAAAGCGAAAAATTTTCAGAAATTCAGAAACAAATTGGCCAGCACGTTCGCGAGACTTATTTTATTTAAAGGAGTGAGTATAAATATGTAAACAATTTAAAGATAATGCTTGAACTCAAGACTAACATTATTGCAGAAATTCGAGCGCCAGCAAAAAATTTTGAATAATTTTATGGATGATGATTTTAAACGAACCTATCATTGCAAAGCTGAAAACGGAAATCATTTAAGTGGCATTATTTTAAATACTTAGTGTAAAAGAATTTCCATTTTGTATACATTATAATCTGAAGAAAAAAAAACACATATTTAAGTGTATAAAATATTTTAAAAATTTAAGGGCCATTATTATAACTTGCCGATAACTAAAGTTAGGATGTTATCGGGCAGATAACTAATTTTTCGTTATCACAACTTCACTTTAACCTAAAAGTGTCCGATATATTAAAGGGAAGATCACTCTACCCTTAACTTTTAACGTGAGGGTTATAATTAAAAGTTACCATATTTTCTACCGTATAAGGGAATTGTTTACTATTTGCTTGTCGTTGCTACTTTGGTTTTAAAGAACTAATAAATTTGTTCAGCATTTGCCTTGGTGCTGCCATACTTTAAAATAAATACAATTTATTTTACAGGCAGGTTGTAATAACGAAAAATACTTAATGGTCAGTTTATTGCTCACGTTAACAAAAGTTACCTTTTATTAACATTAACTTTGTCGGCAAGTTGTAATAATGGCCCTAAAAATCTCATAATGACGTTTGATAAGAAATAAGTTTTGTTATGTCTTCAATTAAAAACGATAAACAATTAAAATGAACAAAAAATAAGCACATAAATAATTAAGGCCAATAAAGAAATAAAGGACACACTAAAATCTTGATTTATGTTCCCAGTAAATTTATGATAATTTTTTTTTTCTTAAGAAAAAAAAATATATACGGTCATAAGTTTTTGTTTATTTCGGAGAAATCTGAGACAAATTCTTTATATAAAGAATATAAATATAAAGAATTTTAATATAAAAATCAGCAATTTGGTGAGCAGAACATATTTCATTTTGGCACACATATGTATGTATGTATGTATGTATTTATGTATTTATGATGTACAGTAACTACAGTATGACAGAATATATAGAATTTTTTACTTTTAGTGTGTTACACACTTCCTTACTGTCAAGCATACTCAAAAGCAGTACTGTATGGCAGTGCATAAAAATTTATAGATTTGTTCGACAAGTAACGAACATACACCACGCTATATTCACTTTATTTTCCTACATAAATATTCACAGCGCTAAAATAATAGATTATTAGCATGTTTCTACGAAAACAATATTCGTTGTGCAAACCCTAAATACGAGCTAAATTACATAATTTATCATAAAAAAGCTTTCATGCAAACTACCTCCGTTGTAGGCAATTCATTTAAAATTACCACTGGAATTTAAACAAGTAAGAGCACTATATTCGGCTGTGCCGAATTTTTGATATCCACCACCAATTTTGTGTACTTTTATAGCACAAAATTTATTATTTTGTTGTAACCAGAAATCACTATGGAATAATTTTTAATACTAAAATATGTTTTACTTCCTTTGTGTAACTTTGATTTGCTATTATTTTATTTCCTTAAATTAAGTCTTACAATGAAACATTAAAGCTGGATTCACCCCTAAAATTTTAGTTCAGAACAATTTTTTTTATATTGAGTTTGACGTTTTACTTTTGAGAGAGAGAGATTATTTTGTTCAGAAAGTTTTTTCTTGTTCAGAAGAAACCATGGTGTAATCACATAAGGTGATGCGTAAAGGAGAGCGATTTTCGGCTCTCTTTTTTTATGTATGAAGTTTGACAATTTCCGGAGTTGAAATCATTTTTTTAATATGTAGTTTGACATACTCCAGAACACAAAAAAATTGTCAGCTGGGCTGGCACCGCCACCTTGTCTAAGTGTACCCTGGAAGAAACTGAATTGGTATGCCATTTTTTTCAATATTTACACGAAAATTAAATTTGGTTGCCACATCACACAGTGTCAGTACATTTATTATACAAAAATTGTTTTTGCCGAAAATTAACAATTAAAATGGAATTTAATGAAAATATTGCTCAAAAATTAATAGAAGAATTAAAAAAACCAGGAAGAGAATGTTTGTATGACATGAGCAATAGTGCATATAAAAATAATTATTTAAAACAGGGTTTATGGAATGAATAGGAGCCGCCACTGGAATCGGTCGTAAGTACATTTCAGTTTATTTATAATTACATTCATTTATTTACAAAAACCTAGCCATAGGGTCATAATCGGTCGCAATAATACAATGTGTGAAATAAACCGTGTGATCTTCTTTCTTTTAAGATTTTTCTCACTGCGACTCTTTTTATTTTCGATTTTTTTTTATAAATTTCTTTTGCAAACAAATTGACTTTATGCACTTCAATTAAAAATAATAATTTTAGTTTTCTTCTATCCGACATTTTCTTCACATTTATTTTAATGAAATAATTTACGCTTGTATTTATTTACATAGTTTGCTAGCGGTGCTGCCACTTTGTACAAATGTTTGCATTTTTATATTATATGTCAGCTTTATTTTTTCGAACAAATTTTCTGAAATGGGTGAATCGTTCTGCAGAAAACTCTCAGAGAAAAATGTTATTCTCCGGAAAAAATTTTGTTCAAAACAAATGGGTGAATTCACCTTAAGAATTTCGACATTAGAAATTATAATACTGACTCTTTTTTTTAACAATATTGTATTTTTACTGAAAATGAGAAGTATAATTTGGTATCCGGAGGAAGTAAAAAAATAATATTAGCTTTGTGTGGGCATGGCACCTCCTACTTTTAAAATTATATAAATAATTTAAATTTAGTTTTTGTCCATATATAAATATGTAATGTAAATTTAAGATAAAGCATTATATGGAAGGTGGGCGTACTACCTTAATTTTTTGGGAATAATACTAATATTGAAGAGAAATGTTTATATGCAAAACTTCATCATTATGGATCTAATTCTGTCGGTTTTATGAGATTTTTAATTTCATTAACAGTAAATTATGTGAGAAGTGGGCGTTGAAGTAGGCGTGTCAAAGTAGTTTTTGGTGATAAAATCAACTTCGATATTTCAACGATACTGCCTCAATTAATCCAAAAATAAAATTTATTTACCCAGCAAAAAAATTTTGCACTATTTCAATGTGAATAACATTTGTCATAACTTCTAATTCATAAGTAAAAGAAAAGATATGAAGAATGCCTTCTCCAAATCCAAAATAGTAAGCCACTGATTATCTGTTTCAAAATACATGCAAAATACCTTAAACAATTCATATCAAAAAACATTAATAACTCAAGAAACATGAAACATGAGTTTCATTTCACCTACTAAGAATGAAGAGAATTTTATTAATATATTCATATAAAGAAATGCTCTCCAATGACACATTAATATTAAAACCATGCATGTTTCACATAAATTGAACCTCTTCATCTTTGGTTGAAATAATGCATTCACTTGCATGTCTTTTTTTGCTGGGTAGTTAATTAAAGCCAAAATATATCGATGGCTTAATATAAAAACGGCGTATCTTGATTTTCAATAAAAACGAGTTTCTGGTAGTTCACATACACACACATCACCCCTAAAACATTAAGTGAGCTATGGTTGAAAATAACAGATTTATGGCCAAATTAAAAAGCTCTAACTCAAAACATTCTTTTAAATTTTATTCAGTTTTTTCTTTTTTTTTCCTGTAAAGTAGTAAAAAATCTAATTACGCCTTTTTTATATTAAACCATCGATATGCATATTGTCGCTGCTCCGACGTGATCGGTTATGGGACAATTTAAAAAAAAATATTTTTCTATTTTAAACGTCATATTTAGTTGTTATGCTTAAGTTTAATACTATAAATTAAGAAAATTAAATGCTTTTCTTGCTCTCATGAAAAACTTGATAGAAAACAAATAATTGAATTTGTTAGACCAACGACAATATACTTGTATAATTAAGAAAAAATGTTTTCCCAATTAAAAATGTTTGAGAACAATATGGGAAATGTTCAATGAAATTTTATAAATATTTTTTAATTGTTATTGTGTCTCCCACTATTCTCTTTGTTATAAGGTCTCCCCCACTATTCGCTTAACGTAGCTTTTGACATACAAACATATGTATGTATGTTGTTTTAATTCCCAAAGAATTTTAATACTTATTTTGACTATTAAGTAAAACCAATTTTGACTTCCAAAGAATTTTAATACCTCTGTTTAATATTTAACCAATTGTTATTACCAAAGAATTCAATTTCAATTTCCGCAGCCGAAAATGCAACAATTAACATAAAAAATATATTTCTAGACAAATTTCTAAAGAATTTTTATACTTATTTTTTAATATTTGTTATTTCCAAAGAATTGTAATACTTATTTTTAGTATTGTAATCTTTTATTTTTGCTGCGTTTAACAAAAGCTGTTTTCCTCGAAATATTTCAAGAAAATATTATAAAAAATGAGAAACACGGGTATTAATTTTTATTATTATAAAAATTTGGGTTTTATTCTTTTTTCTTAAAAAACGGGGGTTTGTACGTACCATACAATTCGGGGTTTACAAGAGTAATAATACAAAACAATAATAATAACAAACAGAGCTTTTCAATAGATACACAAAATATATCAATTTAACGAAACTAGTGTAAGACCGCCAAACAATGGGTGCGTTCACACTATGCGCGTAAACATCCCGCCCCCTTGCAGTAATGCAACAAAGAGAGCTAAAGATAACGCGGGAAAAAACAATAAAACCCAAATTTCTAAAACATTTAAAACTAATACCCGTGTTTCTCATTTTTTTTAATATTTTCTTTAAATATTTCGAGGAAAACATTTTGTTTTATTTAGTTTTCATTTTTTTAAAATTCGATTTTGCCATTTTTTTAAAGACCAATACATTTTTTCTAGTTACCATTTTCACTTCTTTTGAATTCAATTCAAAATTTCCCCTTATTACTTAAGATCGAAAATGGATATGGCTACATTGATTCGTAATGCCGATCGTTTGGCGGAATTCGAGGCTTTTATTGCCCTTATACCCATTGCGGACCATAAAATTGGCTCATTATTGAGCCACGAAAAGGAAATTAACCGAAGCTGTTCGGTCAACATATGACTCTTTGTTGATTGATACAGAGAGAATGAAAAGCCCAAATATTGTGGAAATAAAATCTAGGTATATGTCTTCTTATACCACATACACCCGAGGGGTTTCCATGATTACGGCCCAATTGGACCGTTTGAAACAGGCTGCTCAGGCTGAAAAGTCCATGGAACTTGGAAATTATTCCACCCCTATTATGAATTTACCCCCGTGTGACACCCCAATTTTCTATGGCGACTATAAGAGTTGGCCATCATTCCGCGATATGTTCTCAGCGTTGTATGGTAATAATCCTCGATTAACCCCGGTACAGAAATTGTATTATTTATTGCAGAAAACTGCGAAGGATGCCCATGATGCCATACAAACCATTCCGTTGACCAACGATGGCTATGCGATTGCGTGGAAAAAGTTGGTTGACACATATGAAAACAAAGGGGCGCTTATAAATGAACAGCTTCGAACCCTTTTAAGTATTAAACCCATTAATCAAGAATCAGGCGCGAGTATTAGAAATCTGCAAAGAACCATCAACGATTGCATAACGAATCTTTCGTTATCCAGACAAATTTCTAAAGAATTAATTTAAGTTATTATTTCAATCAATTAATTTATATTTTCTAGCTGCATTTTTCTTTAACAACAAAAATGCATCAATAAACAAAATATTAGTATTTAAGTACAGAGTAAAAAGTAGTTATTATTGAACCACCAAAAACACAGATTGTTTAATTTTTTTATCTTTCAAACTTTACGGAAGAATTACTTTTCCACTTCAAGGCGAATGATTAATATTTATTTCTTAAATAAATTATTTCACTCATACACCTTCAATCAATAAAATTATGTGTAGTAGAGCACATAATTATTTTAAAATTCTTCTACATACAGTAAACTCGCAGAAATGTGAACTAATTTTTACCATGGGTGTTCACGTTTTCGATATTGTTCACGTTTTAGATTGCATTTTTTCTATAACATATTTTAGTCTCTTTTATCTTTTATTTAATTTAAAATAAAGTATGTACGTTATTTTGACCTATGAGACATGTTTTGATTCAACTTTTTGTAAGCTTCTGCCATGTTTTAATGTACTACAGAGCTACTATGGTTTGCAAAAGGGTTTTTAAGATACTTATTTCTAAATAATTTATTGAATTCATACAAAATATAGGTTTAGTATGGTTATTTTTTTTAATTTGATTGTGCAATTCAATAGCTTCCGCTAACCGGTAGGTTTTTATTTTGAAGTTGGGTAAACCATTTGTACAGAGATTTTTCCATTTTTGGAAGCTCCGAAGTATGCAGTGTTTTCCGTTTTCCAGGACCCGAAAATGTATTATTAACGCATTTCGAAATTGCATCTTTATTGTTTCTTATTGAAAAAATCGTCGATTTAGCGACATTATACTTTTTCGACAAAACAAGTAACAGATGAACCTTTGCGTAAAAGCTCTAAAATATCTGACTTTTCTTAAAGATTTAACACTTTTAGTTTTTATTAGACATATTTTCAATAAAAATATTTTGAGAGATCACTTGTTTATATTAATTACATATGTACCTATATGTATAGTCAGCACAGAGAGATGATTCCAGTAGAACTGCCGCATTAATACTAAAGCTATTTATCATGCAACTAAAGTTGTTTACAACGAACAAACTACGAAATTTTTCTGCGGGGAATTCCAAAAATTTTAAATAAGTTACAAAATTGATTTTTAACGTTCGATAAAAAGTTCACGTTTTAGAGCCTTCAGCCTTTGTTCACGTTTTAGAGTAGTCAATGTAATAAAAAAAATGTTCATGTTTTTGGGTAGTTGATCTTACTGGATGTTCACATTTCTGCGAGTTCACTGTGTATTTAAAAATTTCTTTTAGTTTTAAAACGTCTTTTAACAATATTTTTTTATTAAGTAAAAAATAAATGTTTTCTTTTAATTTTTCAAAATGTTATTCATGTCTTTAATTGAATATACCTTATGTAAAAAGCTAAAATAAATAGTAAATAAGAAACTTAAAACATGATAATATTTAACTATAAAAATGTATACAAAATATTCACTGTGTCTTTAAATACAACACAATACAATACAACTACACAAAAATAACGGCTCCTAAATAATATTAACATTCATGTGCGTTTGAGTGTTGTCATGACTCTCGTAATGCGGTTTTAGTTGAACACATTCTTACGAATATGTATGTATGATAGTTGTAACAGATTGTTGTTCTACTGATGATATTGTACTCTAAATGGTAAAAAAATAGTATAACAAATATGTATATAAATAACAAAAATGAAGGACAAAACTTGCTTTTTACTTTCATGTAATAAACAAATATTTCGCATGTGATAAAAAATCTCCACGTACAAAACCAACAAATGAGAACGAAATAAACTAAAACGGTAAAAGTTCACAACAATACTAAAGGCAAAACCTTAAAATCAGCGTTGTCAACTCGGTGATTTTATCACCGTTTTTGGTGATTTTTAACATTTTGGAAGCGAAAAAATTGTGAGTCAGTGCTTAATGATTTTTTTTTTAGTTTTTAGTGATTTTCTTTTTATTTCGGTGACACCAAACACTAAAATTAAATTAATTAATTGAACAAAATTTTTTGTAAGTGTAAATTTATATACCTATACATAGTACCAAAATGTAACTTATAGTACAATTACATGCAATTCGGCAAGAAAATAATATTACACTAAAAATTTAATTATTTATAAGATAATTGATTGCCCAGAAAGTTTTTGTTTCAAAATGTCTAACTTTATACATATATGCATTTAAGGTGAATGTGAATAAAAGAAATTCCTCTTTCTTTTGAGATCATCTTATAAATGATTAAACCTTAAAGCAAACTTTTAGCGTCCCACAACTTTAAATGTTTAAAAATTTTACCAGAAAACCTTGAAATTTTGAGTAAAATTAACATAATTAATGTTAGAAATGTTTTATCACATACAAAAGAAGATATTTTACCGTTACCAATGGCAAAATATTGAATCCAGTAGATTTTTGGATTGAAGTTAAATCGTACAAAGATGCAGTTAACTTAAATCCCTCTGAAGCATTAAACTTAAACGTTAAACTTTTGTCGCTCCCATGAATGTGTTTAAATCTAAAATTCGCAACCGAATGTCTTTAAATTCAGTTAATTCCTTACTTCACATTAAAAATGGGCTTAAACGGGAAAATTCCTGTTGCGAAACCTACCAAATAGCTGATGAAGTAAATATTCTAATATGTAATATAAAAATATTTAAATATTATATAATAGTTGTACTTATTTGGTGAATAATTTCTTTAATATTTTGTACAACAAATTCAAATATGTTTATAAAACGTCGTATAAATGCATCAGGTATGGAAAAATTAATCCTGTCGTAATTTTTTCTAAATGTTGAAATAAATTTCTTACAATGCATCACTCCTGTGATATATTGTGAATTGATAATTACTTTAATAATTAAATATTATTGTTCTTTTTTCCAATGCTTTTGTTTATTTACATATAAATATATGTATCTATGTAAATCTGTACTGACTGACTAAAAGATATTCGTTGTTTGATTTTTGTCAATTTTTTTGTTATTTATTCTGATATACATTTAAAAATGTCTTATTTATAAAGAAATTTATACAAATGTATAATTTTATTAAATAAATAAAAAAATAATTTACAAATTATAAATTTAGTGCTTTTTTTTGAGAATGACGCGTTTTTTCCTGGGTTATGGTGCTTTTTGAAATTTTAAAGTTGACAACGCTGCTTAAAATGTATGTAACAGGAATGTGTAAGAGTTTTTATGTTAAACATTACTCTCATGTGTGTATACATGTGTATGGGCACATATGTATATACCCTTTAAGCAATAGAGTAATCAACTACGTAAATAACGCATTTTAAGGTAATTTTAATCAACTAACTATAAGCTAATTACAAAGTAATACAGAAGTTATTCAAATTTAAAGCATATGCAACAGTTTTTTTTTTGCTCTGAGAGAAAAAAAATTTTCAACAGTGTTTAAAGTTGTTTGTTGTTATTTTTTTGCTTTTTGCATTTTCTTGTAGCACACGAAGAGAATTCAGTGAGAAATAAATAACTAAAGATGCAAACATATATTTATTATTGCAAAGAGTGAATTATTAAATAAATTATAGCGGAATTCACTCTTAGTAGCATTTTTGCAATTAGTGCAAATATGCACTAATTTTTTGCTACCAAGCATGAGTGCATTTTTCATGTGTGTTGCAAACTTATGGCAACGAGCTGATTTTTTAGGTATTTAAGAAACAACAAATCTTTTTTTAAATTAATAAGTAAGATTCTGTGTTTTAATATTTTCCGAAAAGAAAATTAATTAATTTTAAATAAATTACAATGCCTAAATCAACGGAAAAATATAATATCACAATTTTTTTTGGTAAAAAATACCATGTATGAAATTGAATTTGTGAAGATTTTAAGTCCTGAGAGTAAAAAAATTGTGTATCTGTTGTGCAAATTTGTGTGACATTACTTTGCACTGATTTTTAGTTGTGCATATTTGCTCAAGTGATGCAAATTGCAATTTAATAGAATTTGTTTTTGTAGTCGTGCACAAGTTAAATTGTTTGCTAGACTTGCACGGTCTGCACGACTTGCAATGGTAGTTTTCATCAAAGAGTGAGTTCCGCTTATATTAATTTCCTACGAATTGTAAAAAATATTTAAATATAATTGTAATTTTAAGCTTGCCCGTGCACGTTACTACAGGGTGGCTCAGAAAGACCGAAGTGGTGTGAATTCCTTATAACTTTTATATTATATTTTTTTTCCTTTTCTTTTCAGTATTTTGTAAAGAAGACTTGGACAATTTATAATGGAGCAATACACAACTGAACAACGTGCCAAAATCGTTGAAATTTACTTTTCAAATCAACGGTCCATTGTGTTGACTCAGCGTGCATACCGTCGTCAATTTAATGTGCGGGTTACACCCTCTCAGTCAACAATAAACCGTCTGGTTGCACATTTTCGACAACAAGCAGCAGTAAGGAACCTTCCTGGTTCCGGCAGACTACAAACTGTCCACACGTTTGACAATATTCAAGTGGTACAGGGGAGTATTCGGGAGGATCCAGAAACGTCAACCAGGAGACGTTAGACACAACTTGGCCTCTCAAGAGGGTCGCTGCAGCGAATTTTGCATACCATAAGAATTTTTTCTATACAAAATTAAACTTGTCCAAGAATTGAAACCGACAGGTTACTTGACTATGCAATTTATTTCCAGCAAAAAGCACAAGAGAATCCTGATTTTATTCATAACTTAGTTATTAGTGACGAAGCCCATTTCCAATTAAATGGGTTCGTTAACAAGCAAAACTGTAGGATATGGGCTACGGAAAACCCGAGAGTACTTCATCAACGACAATTACACCCAGTTAAGTGTACTGTTTGGTGCGGTGTTTCTTCAGAAAGAATCATTGGCCCATATTTTTTTGAAAATGAACGAGGTGTCGCCATTTCCATGAATGGTGATCGATATCGAAGCATGTTAGAAAATTGTGTAAGGCCAGCCGTGGAAAACCATCCGCAAATATGGTTCCAACAGGATGGAGCCACAGCGCACACTGCGAGGGACACAATGGCTCTTTTACGCGACATTTTTGGTGAAAGAATAATTTCGCGTAGAAGCAATTTTAATTGGCCTCCGCCTTCCCCGGATTTAAACTCTCCAGACTGTTTCCTTTGGGGTTATTTAAAAGGGAAAGTTTATGTTAATAGGCCTAGGACTATTGAGGAATTAAAAACCAATATTCGAGACGAAATTAACAACAAAACACCGGAAGTTTTGCAAAAGGTCATGGAAAATGTGTTGGAAAGAGCACATTTGTGCGAAGCAGAAAATGGCCACCACTTGCGGAATATCATTTTTAATAACTTATCTAAAAATATTCCCTATAAATTTACTGTATTTAAAAAACAAAAAATTAAAAAAATATGTCTTAAATAAAAAGTTATAAGGAATTCACACTTCGGTCTTTCTGAGCCACCCTGTACATCTCCGTAGTTATTGGAACCAAAGGTATCCTCTTTATGTAATAATTCAGGTTGTTATCTATCTGAGTGGCATATGTCATTTAAATTTGTTTTGTCATTTTATGCGTGATTGAACAAAAATATCAAAACATTTAAACATACAAGCTAATTACACATATTTATTGTATTAGAGGGATGGGATTTAATGCAAATATTTTAGACAAAATACTTCTATAGATGACGTTGAATAATAATAAAGAGTAGCCTATGTGTTAATCCAGATTGTTATGTATCTAGTTTCATTTAGTTTCGTTCAACCGTTTTTGCACAATCAGGTAACAAACATCCAAACATACAAGCATTCACATTTATTCTATTAGTAGGATAAAGTCAATTTACAGTTTACTTAAATACAACTAATTCAGAGCTAACTATAAATGGGGTGACTTTTAACTAGCTCTTAAGTAACTAATTTTAAGTTTGTTGAAAAGTCATGCAGAGTCGGACAATTGACTACTGCCTTGGATATCGCAATATTAAAGCAATAAGTTAGCCCCAGTGAAAATAATTCAGGCATCAACCACCACCACTAGCTGAGAACAAGTTAACCTAAAGAACACTTAAAGTTAGCTGAGTTGCTTATAGGGTAGTATTGGGGTATATGTATGTGTGTGTCTGTGTGTATAAATGTTTTGTTGATGTCCTACAAGTGAAACAGTAAAGTTATTGTTATGTACACTGAGAGGGCGTCAGAGGGGAGCCAAAATACTAACTGTTTCCAAAAGCGAGGAACAAAAATGGGAGTGTTTAATTTAAATAATTTTTTTTTCAGTTGGGTTTTTTCATACAATATGATTTCTTAACTGCTGTATAAAAGTTGTAGTACACCATAGAAAACAACCTTTTAAAATAAATAATAAATACAAATTTGATTAGAATTTTTAAGAAATTACTATAATAGTAAGTAGTTAATTGATGGAATTGTATTAGGTTCTCTTATAAGTTAAAATTAGAATTTTTGAATATAAATCATCAAGTAATAATTATTAAAAAAAAAAATCAACTATTTAATTATTAACAATTATTTTAAACAATTTTTGAATTTTCTAAAAATGGTAGACAAATTTATTTCCATATTTATATTTCTCCCTTATGTACCGCACCATAATAATTGTGAAATCAAGTGACTGTGCCAGCTGACTGACCGTGTATGAGGTTGTGGTGTGATTGTACCAGCATGATTTAGTCGTGTGTGGCAAAATTAGCTCATAAAAGGTTAATCATCAAGGCATAAACATAAAAAAAAATACAACATTTTAAATATAAATGCCAATTCATGCTCCTAACTCATTTTCGTTTTAGGATAATAGCAATAATAAGTGCAGCACAAATTTTTTCGTTATTCATTACAAACTTTTCCACACAATTTTTGGGTAAAAAATGAATTTTGTACCACCATGCTGGGTGCTTAATTGCACAAACACTTGATTGCACAATTTTATGATGTTGTGTATGGGCCCTATAAATGTAAAACATAATTTAGCTGATCCTGGTAGGGATGAAATTAAGCGCCTCTTAATTGCAAACAAAGTGCAAACGAAGTGCGACATCACATAATACACAAGTAAGAGCGCTAAATTCGGCCGTGCCGAATCTGAAAATACCCTCCACCGTCATGTAGATAGGTATAAATGCCACATCGTAGCTACACCAAAATTTAAAATTTCATGAACTTATTATTTCCGATGCCATCTTTGATTTTAAATTTTCTCATAGTTAACTGTATTCTACTAGTTTAGCCCTTTTATTTGATACCAATTTTGTGGGCCTCAAAGATAACAAAGTCGTAACTATTATATTTGACTCATTATTCGCTATTTAATCTAGGACGCCATCTTGGATTTTTTTCTTTTCATAGGTAACTGTATTTTAATACTCAAGCTCTTTTATTTTATCTCCATATTGGCTCTGTCGTTTCTATATAAACTGAAAAATATGAACTTCCGTTTATAAATTTTAGGAAAAATACCGAAGTAGTTGTACTCTGGTGCTTATATCTTAGTTAGTTTCAAACCGATTTGTTAGTTTGTCTAATAAATATTTGAAGAGATTACGGCTTATAAGTTGGTATCTTAAGCGTGTTCACAAATTATTTGGGAGTTTGAAAAAATTTTATTTTATATTTAATTATTATTAATAATATAATAATTATTGCCTATAACTTTGTCGATTAGTGTCCAATTTCTCAAAAATTTACGAATATCTCCAGAAGAATACCAAACTTATAAATAGTAACAACCGTGTCTATAAATTATCCTAGGGCTGGGAAATTTTAATTTTTATGGTAAAAATAAGCAAAAAAACAGAGGCAGTCGTGTTTATTTGCTCATATCTCAGAAAGTTATGAGGCGATTATACTGATTTCCAATACCGATCTGCACCCAAATGTTTCTAATAAATTGATACTTTACACGGGTCTTGCTGATGTCGGGGGGCTTTAAAAAGTTGATTTCAACATACACACGAACAGAGGAGTATACGGATAATTCTAGATTGACTCCTCTTTTCACAAGCTTTATGGGGTTGAAAATAAATATTGTAGAAATTTCTCCCGGAATGATACACTTACATAACTTACATACTACTGTAAAGGGTATAATCATGCCTTCGAAAAGGGTTCTTGTAAGCAGGAAAGCACTAAGCTAGCGATTCTAGAAGCGCTATTTAGTAATGAAGTTTTTTGCTGTGAAATTTTATTATTTATGTTACTGCGCAATAGTAAAATATTCCATTTATATTGTAGTTTCTAACACTTACACATTATAATGTTGGCTTCTCTAAATAGATTAAACTGATGGCCTATTTTGGCCATACATTCAGTTAAACGGCCATTAATTTATTTATACGTCTATTTACTAGGGTTTGGGTATTGAGTATAAGAAAATAAGGAACATTTGTTGAAAGTACAACATACATACAAACAAATGTATATATAAACGTTGGTGTGTTTGTCTAGCTAGGATTTATAAATTTTGTGGTTTTTATTTTGGTGTTACGTTTGACACTGAACAACTTAAAAAAAAATGCTCGCTCTTACAACAATGAGCAATTGCAATAAATTCGAAATATTTCCTAAAATCAAAGCACTTACATACAATTGTATCCTTTTTAAATGTTTGTACTAAAAAAAAGGGAGTGTAATCAATTTTTATTTTTTGTAATAAATTTTATAGAGAGATTTTTGGCAACCAATACTAAAATCATTGTAATGCCATCATTTAATATGGGACTGAGAAGAATGTAACTGGTGTGGCAACCATCACAATGAATGGGTAAATCTTTATGACTGTGTATGTATGTTTAGTTTTAAGATAAAGAAAATATATAGTGTTTGTTGTAGAATAGATGGAAAAATTGAGTAGACGACAGCCATAAATCAACGCCAATTATTAAGATTTTTTATAGACTTAACACATTTTTACAATATGTAGAGTAATGGAGTTTATGCCAAAAAATGTTCATAAAATTATGAATTTTTTTATGGATGTACTTGGAAATTTGAGTGACATTTTTTTAAGAGCAATAGCGTAGGATGGAGAATTAATAACTGTAATTAAAAAACTTTTATTGGCAAGGGGGATTACAGTGGGCAGGTATGAGAAATGTTTGCTCATAAATCTCACAAACCATTTATAGGTTATTTATATATTTTATAATATTAATATAAAACTCCATAAGCATAAACAAAATCGGGCAGTCTAAATATAAATAAATTTTAGATAATTTCGCAAAATTTTTGATTTTTTTAGAAGTTCGAAGTTATGTAAATATGTATATTAATAAAAATAAAATTAAAACTAGTGAGAATTCTTTATATTCTATATCCTGGTATTCTATTCAATATTTCATTCGAACTGTTGTCAAACTCCATATAACAAATTCGTAAGAAATACTTAAGTAATAAATTTGCCTAATCAGTACTCTGTTTATAACGTATGAATCCTATGAAATGTTTCTGTCAACATTCAAGCAACATTTTTTTGGTATAAAATAATATAAACAATAATTATTTAATTTAATAATACACAGGTCAACAGCGAAAAAAGGGTTTGATAACCACTATATAGATTTGATGCATCATGGATACCTAAGTACAAAAATGGTTAAATTTTTAAATTCTATGGATAATTTTTTTTTTAATTTTTTTTTTTTTTTTTAAATTCAACAAGATTTTTTTAGACGCTGCCCCACATAATCAATAATAACTCGAAAACGGTTAGTCCGATGTTCTTAAAATAAACTTTGAAAAATTTAGATTTACATAGCCTTTAATCCGTTTATATATTGCGTTTTAATCGGCTCAGTAGTTTCGGAGTTATAATAAAAAATTAAAGAAAAAATAGCAATTTTTCTTTTGTTTTAAAAAAAATTATGAAAAGTCAATTGCAAAATATAGACCCGCAAAGTAAAACATTCATATAAAAAACATGACTTTTAAAAGTGCTCTTGAAAGCATGTAACCCCTATGTCAATAATTCAACACCTTTTTAGCAACCATTTAATCTATATGTAAGGTATAAATATATCTTATAGTGCCATTTAACAAACGGTGTAAGAAGTTATCTGGAAGCTGCAGACATTGACTCTATTTAGTAAAACAGAGGCATACATGGTTTGTTGCTCATAGCATAGCCGCTAATAAATCGAAATTGCTGATTATCAAAAGCAAAGTTCTCGAAAGTATTTCTGATAAATTAATACTACATCTGAGTCGATGGAGTAGATGGAGGCTTCAAAAGGTTGATTTCAACGCTCACACGCACCGACTGACGGTAATAGCTAAATATATATACTTTTATTTTATATGTATACCCTTTTTCACTGTGAAGGGTATAAAAAATTAATAAAATTAAAAAAAAAATGTTTGACATATGCTGGGAAATATACAAAAACAAAATGCATGTGCTTTTTCATTTGTAGTGTTTGTTTCCGCGATGCATAAAACGTGCTTAAAGCACTCACATGGATTACAAAATTCGAATATTAAACTCTTTTATATATTAAATAGTTTGATTCACAGTATTTTTATTTCAAGTAGTTTATGTACATTTAGCATTTCCTTTGGTTGGCTAGTTGTTCATATTAGGTAATATACACTCGAGGTGTGTTGTTATGTATAGCATACTTTTAGGCACATTTATTTTTTCCTGCATATTACTTAACATTAACATTACACCTTAATTTAAACCAGAATGTACTAATATGTATGTACGAGAACTTTGTGCAATCCCTACAGATAATATTGGGCTACGTGGTCCATTTTAGCTAAATGGACTACTTACAACATGGTCCTATGTTATGCAGTCATGGAGCATTTTATTTTCAAACAAGAGATTGTAGTTAAACGACAAGTGTTCGTGTTTTAGCGATTACATATATTGTTGTTAAAACGTGTATAATGGTCGTGTAGGTGCTCCATCGAGTAGTGACAAAGAGTAGTTTTGAGACTACTCCGATGGGTTATATGGTCCAGCCCTACGAAATCGTAATGTTAAATCGACCATGTTTTCTCTTCATACATTTGGGTTACCTTTGGACTAGTCCTAGTCTATTATGGAGTACACTTTACATGCGTGTATGGACTACTCACGTTGTCTGCAGGAATGTTACAGACCACCACTATGTTACTATAAATAGTCGAACAACACAGCTAACATGATCGGTATAACAGTAGAGCCTGTTATGCGTGTATCAAAGTGAGTTTGATAATAAAGGTGTATGTATATCTGTAAGAAAATAAAAAGAGTGCTGTGAAGCAAATTCTGAGTGTGTTTAAATAAATAAAGTGCTCTTTCTTTTGTAATAAATTTCAAGTGTTATTATTTGCAATACAAGAGAACTCCCGTTTTATTAAAAAAAAAAAAACTAACGTTTTTAAAAGGTATTAACGTAACAATATTTTAGGTGTATTAAAGGCTAATTTGACAAACGTTTATTCAATAAGTCTACAATAAACCTAAAATATCTTTTATGAATACGGCAGTTAATGTTATGCTTCAAAATATAAATTAATTTAAACACAATTCGGCATAAATAAAACAAATTGTTGTTTGAAAGATTTATAAACGAAAAAAGTACAATTTTTGCAAAATGTTATGTGGCAACGCTAATTCCAACAGCAAGGGATCAGAAATTTAAAGGACATATAATTTATGGCCATCATCATTGCAAATTTTTCAAATCTCATCACCCACGCCCTTGTTAAGTATTTGCTTTTAATTTTTTTTTATTTTTGACTAATAAAAACTTTAAAACAAAACCATTGTAATACTTAGCTGAAGACCATATAATGAATGTGTTTTTTGGCAAGTCGTTTCTAAAGCAACAAACCCACAAAAAACTATGTATGTATATTCAAAATGTCTATCGTGGGTATGTAGAAGTTTATTATCATGTTTGATTGTTGTTGGTGTTAAAACAACTTGTTCTATCTAATATTAGCTTTTGCCAAAAAGACTTTAATAAAACAAATGAAAAATAAAATAACTAAATTTAATATTAGCTTAAAGTATTTATAAGTCAAACAAGGCTACAACATAATAAAGGGAGTTTTTCAAAGAGATAAAAATACATATTTTTTAAAGTGGCAACACTTGTTTCTAGAGATGAGTACAGTGGTGCCAGAAATGTTTGTAGCAAAATCTTCATTTTTCATTTTAATTTTTTTTTTAATTTAAATTTGTAGTGTGTGTAAAACATAAATAATATTTTATGTTACTTCTAAATCTTATTTAAAAAATACAAGCAGTACTTGTTCCTGTAAATTTTTACATTTATGAGATCAAACACGTGTGCTTCCGGTTTAAAACTATCAGGCAAGTTGAAATTCTAAAAATAAGTGATAATAATTCACACATTATTATAATAAATATTGTAAAGATTTCAGATTTTATTAAAAATGAGTACCAGTTTTAAAATGATAGCACGAATATTGTTAACGTTCAACGTTTGCAGATGAACTAGCTCACTCTTTGCTGTAGTGATTTTTGGAATTGTGTGCAAATTCCTAAATTTAAAAAAATCTATGTGACAAAGCTCTCTCAATTCGCCCTCTAAATTTTGAACCTCAGTGTCATCAATTAAATTCGAAAATAGTTTTATTAGATGAGCTAGTATAAACTTTTTGTCAATAATGTTTGGCAGGTCAAGATAAAAAAACTGAAAAGTACAACACAGTTGCCAATGACGACATTATTTTTTAAATAAATTCCTTTATTTTAAAAATTTTTTTTAAACTTAAATTTTTTATTTAATTAGAGGGTGGGCCATTTAGAAGTTTAAATTTCAAAATGCAATAAAAAAATAAAAAACGGTTTAGAATTTAGCTTTTTGTTAGAAATGAAATATTATTTCACTTATATGGCTGTCCCTGCTGGTCTCACCCATTCGATTGGATCAATTTTCGAGCACTTTTTCGTGTGTATAGGGTTGTATCTGGGCAATGGTATCACGAGTGCTGGCTTTTAAATGTTCCATTGTCTCTGGTTTGTCTGCATAACACTTATTTTTAACGGCGACCCACATAAAATAGTTCAACGGTGTCGAATCATAGATTATTGGCCTATAATTGACATCACCATTTCGGCTAGTTAAATGGCCATCAAACGCTGTACGCAATAAATCGATTGTGGCATGAGATGTGTGGAAGGTTGCACAACTAAGTTAGGTTAGTTATGTAGAACAGGCAGCTGTTGTGCAGCTCACTTGGGTCCATTATATTGATCCCTTTGTGATACCTGAATAGAAAAGTAAGAATAGAATAGAAAGGAAGCAGACAAGTCCAGAGTCTCCGGCGGGAATCGAACCCGCAACCCCCAAACTAGCAGAACAGCACACTGCTGACTAGTCCATCGGGGCACCCTTTGCACAACTAAACATCGTTCTTATAATACCATGAAGAGCGTGCACAAAGAAATCGGTTATTTTTGGACCCTAAATATGGCAATTTTGCTTATTAACGTACCCATCAAGATGAAAATCAGCTTCATCCGAAAAAATCATTTTTTGGAATGACTTTTTCGTGCAATTTCCGACCAATTGACTTTGTTTTGGAAATAAATTTCCGATAAATCCCAACGTTGCTCATGCGTAAATCGATTCAATTCGTTCAGCGGAGATAATATTGTTACAGATTTATTTTTAAATAGCTTAATTTACATTATAATTTTAGTTATATTTACAGTAGTTTAAATTACAGTAGTTTTGTTTGTATTAGTTTATGTACATTTAATATTTCGTTTGGTTCGCTGGTTGTTCGAACATAATGTTAAGTTATATCCGGCCGAGCTGAATTATTATGTGCAGCATACTTTTAGGCACTATTATTATTCCTGCCTATTACTTAACATTAAGATTACGTCTTAATTTAAATGTAACGGATTTCGAGTTATTTACAGAATGAACTAGTGTGTACATACGAGAACTTTGTCGAATGGTACAGAACACTACTATTTTACTATAAATAGCCGAACAACACAGCTAACATGATCAGTGTTACAGTAGAGCTTGTAAAGTGCGTATCAAAGTGAGTTTGATAATAAAAGTGTATAACCATAAGTGAAATAAGTAAAGCGACATAAAAGCAATATCTGAGTGTGTTTAAATAAATAAAGTGCTCTTAATTTCATAACTAATTTCAACTATTTTTATTTGCAATACGAAAAGAACTCAAAGTTTATTTAAAGGAAGTAAGCCAACATTTATAAAAGATATAAACGTAACAATATTAAACAAAAGGGCTTGACTAGCAGAATACAGTTAACTATCTAGAAATTACAAATAAAAGATGGCGTCGGAATTAATAAAGAAGATGGCGTATTACATGAAATCTAAGCTTAGCTACGATGTAGTATTAATACCTGTAAACATGATGGTGATGACGAATGATTCGGCATGGCCGAATATAGCGCTCTTACTTGTTTTCTTTTGAACTTGCTTGTACTTTTCTGTTTTATTAAGTTTTTATTTTCTTACAATTCGACATTTGTGCTTTAAGGCCTAACTATATTATGCTTTTGATGACTTAAGCTACTGTCAAAAATCAACGAAAAGTCTGTCAAATGCTTAAGCAAATTTTTAAAGACTTGTCGGTGGTTATATTGTACTTTTTAAACTTAAATACTTACTATGATTAGTTGCAAATATTTGTTATTTTGCAAAAAGTGTTTTATTTCCGTATTTCTTAAATATATTGTCACAAAATTATTATTTAATGTGTAAAATTAATAAATATTTTACCATAAACCAAAAAATTTATACATTTTTTCACCGATTTGAAAAACAAATAATTTCATTAATAAAAAAAAGTACTAAATAATGCAACAGTGTGTACATATCAAATAAAAATCTATTTTCGTAAGCAAAGTACGATCAGAGTCGCTGTTTGCTTAAGCAAATGACACTTGACGAAACTTGATGAAAAGTTTCTTAAGTACAATATAGTTGTATACATTTAATTTTATGTAACCGCACATTCGCTTAAGCCAGCAAAAGCATAATATAGTTAGGCCTTTAGCCGTAAAGAGCAGTAATAAAAATAAATGCTTACATAAATATATTGAAATGATTTTGTTGAAAAATTTAATCAATTAATGCTTATGCCTCTTGTCCCTTTCAAAGTATTCCTTACATTCAAGATTATAAATTCAATTGTTCACTTTTACCAAAGTTATTAGCTTTTCAATTAAGTTCCAATTCCATTTAAACGCCATTTCAATAAAGTAAACTTTAATATTTGGCACACATTTAATACAAAATTTCACACTAAAATAATTTTTGTTGTGCCTTTTTATGTTTAAACATCTAAAACGTCTAATTTTTGTGTTTATTTCAAATTATAAATTATTTATACCGAATGAAAAGAAATGTCATATATTCGACTAAAAAACGAATGAGAGAATAAGCCGAGTACCGAAGATTATTTTGCCCTTATTATTCCCCTAGCCGCAAACTGAAAAAACATCTATCAACTCAAGAGTTGTCCAATTAAAATCGTCGTGTGTGAATGTAGACTAAAGATGAGCTTATTTGAAACATACATACACATGTACAGTTATTTTTAAGCAACCAAATGTGAACGTCAAAAATATAACAGTAATCATTTACATTTGTTTTATCTCCTTTTAAAGCACTCTTTATTTGAAATTCAAACAATTTAACTGCCCATCGTAGAGGCATAAATTTGGAAAATCATTTAACAAACACCCCATGAAATTTTTGGCCAAAAAAATGCAGACCATAAAAAAGGCGTTTTATGTGATTTTTTTTTTTGTAAAAAAGAAAAAAATCCTTTATTATTTAGTTTGGCATTTAGTCTTTATTGAATAATTGAAACAAGAAAACAACAAACAACACCGAACATATACATAAATTTAGCTACAACTATAAATCTTTTAGGGGCTTTTTTATTTCCACTTTTTTTTTTTTTTTTTTTTGTGAAGGCCTATCCTTCATTTGCTAGTTTGCCTTGTCTAGTTTAGTTTTGCACTGTCCTTTAGTTGGTGTATTGTAGAAGGGGGGCAACAATGAGCTGGGCATTTAATTATATTCTCGCCATAAAAACTAAAATGTTAGCAATCATTTTAAGTGTTTTCAGTTGCGACTTAATGTTGCCTAAATTTAGTTAAAGTTATTTTACGTAATTCGCATTAAATTTGTACTGGTTTTTTTATTGTTCTATATTTAAATTAGTTTCACTAAAAAAAAGGTCAGTTCCTATTTGTTATTTTGGTTTCAATATGCAGAAATTGTGACCGGAAATGATTCACTATTTATAGCCATTAATTTAGCAGGCAAATGCGTATAACATTAGTTCTCATTTTGCGCCGAGCTTAGTTAGCTCTTTATACCCTCCACTCGAGAGTGTCAAAGAGAATAGATATTAGTTTGTCATTTCGTTTGTAATTTCTACAATATTCATTTAAGACCCTATAAATTGTATATATTCCAAATTCTTATACAGGGTGTCCGCTGGGAAGGTATATTACTCGCAGTAATTCCATTGTAACCCTGGCTGTAAGCGATGAGGCAACGTCTTGTGTAGTCGAGCCCAAAGCATGCAGTTAAGGCGCTAAAAATTTTCAATTTTATCACGATATCGCTCCCCATTGACAGTTACCGTTACGCCGTTTTCAGTTTCAAAGAAGTAAGATCCAATGATTCCACCTGACCAAATTGAACACAAGGCTGTCACTTTTAATGGATGCAGAGATGACTGATGAATAATTTGAGGGTTTTACATTGCCCAGAACCGACTATTCTGTTTATTCACATATTCGTTCAAACGAAAATGTGCCTCGTCACTCATTATGATTTTTTCATGAAAATCGGGGTTGTCATGGGCGAGCTGTAACATCCTATTGGCATTTGTACGGCGGCGTAAATGGGGTTCTGCTCTTGTGTCAACTGAACCTTAAATAGAAACAAATGCAAATCTTTGTGCAAAATTGTGACCCCAGTTGTTCTTTGAAGACCAAGCTCCTGAGCACGGCGTCGAATTAAGATTGATGAATTGTTTTGAACACTTTCTTGAACAGCAGTAATCTTTTCAGACGATTTTACAGTACGTTGTGGTCTATGCTTGGGCCTATCAGCTACAGTCCCTCTCTCTTCGAAATTATTCACTACACGATAAATAGTGCGTCTTGTTGGCACGTTGTTTCTCCCAAAAATGTCACGTTACTTTCTCATCATCACAGTAATCAATAATTGATTTTGATAAAAAGTTTTAACGATTAAAACACGTTGGTTTATCGAATATTTTTCCATAAATTTGCTACGTCTCTACTTAACGACAAAACAAAGTAGTATACCTTCCCAGCGGACATCCTATATATAAAAGAATTGAATAAGCTAAGTCCGTCTATCTGCTTGTCCTTGTGTATGTTGAAATCAACTTTTAGAAGCCCCCACTTTTACTACAGACTCTTGTTTAGTATCACTTTATCAGATATGTTTTCGAGAATTTTGCTATTGAAAATCAATTATGAGGATATATTACGAGCTAAGATATGAGCTAAAGAATATATTTGACTCTGGTTTTTATCCTAACAAAGTCAGATTTTGCAGCTCAAATGGAACTTATTGAAACGTTTATAACGTATATAAAAAAGATACCTTTGAAAACCTTTTTAAAAAATCTTGGTTCGATGGGTCAATTACCGACAGAGATAACGGCGAAAAAATATCAATTAAAAGTTCAGATTATCGATTTCCTAAATAAGCTTTGGTCACAGTTTCGCCATATAAATGACAGTTACGGTCATTACATGTGGGTATGTATTACATAAGGTGATAGGGTAAGGGAGAGTATTTTTGGTCTCTCTTTTTTTATATATGGAATGGACAATTCTTGGCACTGAAATTTCTTTTTTTATATAAAGTTTGACAAACATTGGCACACAAAAAAATAATCAGCTGGGCTGGCCACCTGTATAAGTGTATCCAGCATGAGGGTACAAACAGTGTAAAGGGTAAATAAGATTCTGTATAGCCGACTGTAGCGCACTTACTTATTTTTTTTCTGCTTTACAATTACGAAATTCTTTCACATCACTGAAATCAAACTGAAACTAACCGTGTAGTACAACATATTACATTAATAGGGGTTGCCGAAACTTACACGCAACGAAAAAGCATGGTTTATATGTCAATAACATTTTTAACTAAAATCTTTACGGCCGTATGAACAAAAAAAAATGAAGGTTTAAAATAGATATAAGTTTACATACTTACGTATCCTAAAACATTATTTACACTCACATTAATTTTAACAAATACATACTTTTTATACTGGCAATACCATCAACTTGTTTAGCTATTTTGATGTTATTGATACAAAAAAGACGAATATGAATTCATTCGGGTACTCGTCTTTAAACAGATTATTTTTCTAAGCACATAAAATAATTTAGTTTAATTGTTGTCGCTTATGTTTTTCCAATCGTGTTTATAATATTTCTTTTAAATTTTGTAAAACAAAAAAAAATAATAAAAAAGAAGCAACAAGACTGTTTTTCTTAGGAGCAGAAATGGTATTCGAATAACGAGCTTTTTTATAGATTTTAATTTTAGTTACATCACTAAAAAAAATACAACTCACAAAGACGTCTGTCTGTCTGTTCTGGAATAAGTCTGTTTTAGGAAGAAGTGTTTTAGTAAAGACTTGATTTATAATGTGATACTGTAGTACTTATTTTCAGACATTTGCTTAGATACACACACAATTCAAATTTCTTATTGCGAAATTTGCTAGAAGCCATTCAAATAAATAACTTTTCATAATTCTCATTTAGTTTAACACACTTATAGTATAAGTAATAACGTTTTGGCAAAACAGTTTATAAGCACTCTGATGACTTATAGATTTTCACTGATTTTTAAATTCTAAAATAACGTATCGCAGAATAATCAAACCGAATTTTTATATTTAAAAATAACAAAAGACTTGTTAGTCTATACCAGGGTTGCAAAATGAGAACATCAAAATTGTACCATGAAGCTCATAAAATTGTACTTTTTCGACCCCAATTGTACCAACAAATTTTATTTTAACAATTTTTTTTATTTTAAATAAAAGCCAGAAAAAAAACATAAACATAACATATAATTGTACATAAAAATTCATTTTTGTAATATTAAAATTAACATTTGTACTTAAAAATTAATTTATACTTTAAAAGTATTTGTTTAAAAAAAAAGAAACTGCACTAAGATATATGTATACATATCTATGTACATATTTAAACATAAAATAAATTACATAAAAAGTCTAAAAGTTGTTTGAAAATAAACAGGTGAATGCAAACAATTAATCACAAAGAAATGATAGCAACAATGAGTTACAATCGTAAATCAATCAAGACGATAAACCAAGGCATATTCATACAGGTATATGCAACGGCGAATTCGCTGTGATGTTCGCTGTCAGACGCCACATATAAAAAATACACAATAATTTTTTATACATATAGTTTTACTGTAGCATTCCCCATCAGCTGGGCTGATAATTTCACCTGTATGAATTCGCCTTGCGATAAACTAGAGAAATTCTATAAAAAAAAACATAAACTGCGAAAGTTAGTAAATTGTACTAAATGGGTAATTGGTGTACCATTGTACTTTTGAAGTTTAAATTGTACCACAAATAGTACAATTGTACCAACTTTTGCAACCCTGGTCTATACTATTAATAGGTTATTTAGGTTATTAAAATTATACCCTGTTCAGACAGATATTTTTAATTGTTTCAATTTAGTATTGATTGAGCAATTAAAATAAGTGTTCACACATACTCAATTTATCTTACTCCATTAGAATTTGAAAACTGTAAAAACACAATGTATTTATACCAAACAGCGTTGCCACTATTGGTCTTTTCCGACCAAAATGGTCAGACATTAATGGTCGTGGTCGGATGGTCGGCTAAACGTTATTTTGGTCTGTTTAAGAAAATGTACCATATTCATTTTAAGCCATTTGAAATACTGGTCGCTATTAAATTTTTTAGTTTTTGGCAATACTATTTTCTTCTCAGCAACGAAAAACAATCAAAAGCAAATGTCAAACGTCAATAAAAGAGTGCCCCGGTGGATTAGTCAGTAGTGTGCTTGTCGGCTAGTTTAGGGGTTGCAGGTTCGATTCCCGCCAGAGACTCTGGAATTGTCTGCTTCTCTTCTCTCTTTTCTATTCTTACTTTTCTATTCAGGTATCACAAAGGGATCAATATAATGGACCCAAGTGAGCTGCACAACGCTGCCTGTTCTACCTAACCTAAATGTCAAACGTGTGTAAAAGACTATAAAAAATACGATGAGCCCATTTGTAAGGTGGTTCTACTTCATAAAGTGCATAACAGCAGGAAAAACAAAAGGAATTTTGTAGTTGTTATCTTGTTTTGGCTGCGTATGCCATCATAATTGTAAAAGTTGATGTGTGTTAACTCGGTGAAAGCAAAGCAGTTGTAACGGCTTTTTATTGATCTCGTAACAAAATGAAAACATAAAAATTTTAATCCTGTTCATTTATAAAGAAATTTTTGTGGTTTTTAAGATCTTAAACTTAATTAATTTTTTTTTTTTAAATACATAGTATGCATATATTTGTTATTTAATATTTAAAAAAATTGGTCTGTTTAAATGGATTTTGGTCGGATTTATAGGCAAATTTGGTTGGATAGATAATTGTTGAGTGGTAACGCTGATACCAAATCAAATAATGCCTTCTTCTCTTCAGTTTTTTTCCTGTACAATTATATTTATATATATAAATATATGAATTTTAAATTATTCAAACATTTTATTAAAATTTCCATCAACCATTTTTCATTTTTTTTTTACTTTTAATTTTTTGGATATTTATTTGTTTGAGATTATAAATGCCACCTATGGAATTTTCTTCCCACTGAACATACTTCTTAAAAGTTGTATTTCGAGTTTTGAACAATAAGTGAAGCAATAAAGTATATATTGCTCAATTTATAAGTAATTTTTAGTATGGTAAATTGAGCTCAATAAAGGCCTTTAATTGCGAGAATATCATAAATTGACAAATAAGGCGCGTGTGTGGACATAGTATTAAAATACTTATTTATTGTTATTAAAGTAATTACTTTTTTAGTCCCTATTTATAAGCAAGCGTTATAAGTACTTATTCGAGTCCCTATTTATAAGCGAAGGTGGTAAGTCCTAACCTCCAATGACATCGCCGTGTTTGAAATAATGGATTTAGATGCCAAAATTTAAGTAGTGAAGAACTGTTTTCTACTACTTTCAACTCATGATTTTGTAATATTTTTCACAACATTTAAATGCACAAAACGTAAAAAACAGAAAGCCAAATAAGATCTTAAGCCTATAGTACATGAAATGTAAAAAGCCACATGCATATGCCACATGTTACTAAAATGTTCAGCACTAGCTGCATGCGGCAAGATTTTGATATTAAGCGAAATGTATTTTAGTCCAAAAATGCAAATGAAACGCATGTGGCCGAAGTGGTTACATTTATGCTTTATAATCAAAATTAGGTCACAGCCACATGCGTATGTGGCTTTTTTACATTTCGTGTACTACAGGTTCTACCTTAGTGAAGGCTTAATGTATGTAGGTATATCCCTACTTAAAATTTTTTAAAGATAATAAAGGTATGTTGAGATATTTTTAAGTTTTTTCATATAGCATTGGGGGTTTTTGCTTAATAATGGTTTGTAAAGCTGTACTAAGTTTTTTGTCTGCATACCGCCGTCAATGTTCATAGAACAAAACCGAACTGCTAATTTCTTTAGGTACTTAAAACGCCGGCGAGTTAGTTGATCGCATACCTTTAAGTGTTGTGTGTTGAAAAATTTACGCACTAGATTAGAGATAGTGCAAAAGTAAAAGTGAATGTAAAATTTTTATAAATTTTGTTGTGTTTGAAACAAAAATTTTGCATTTTCGCAAGACTAAAATCGGTGACTTGAATACCGTTATTTTTACTTTTTTTTATTATAAAACTGAACTGAATTTCATACAACAAAGTATTGTTTTTTTTTTCTCTTTTCTTAACACTTGTTTTTTTTTTTTTGTTTTCCTGTTGTCCAACTCCTAAATTACCTTTAACCACCCGCATCGTCATTTCTTTTCTGTTCATTTCTTCATGACTTCTATGTTCGATGTTTTAGTGTCAATATCTTGATTTTGTCGGAAAATTAATGTGTTTTTTTTGTGTGTTCTGTTATCGGTAGTGGTGCCCAGGCCAAAGGTAAAAAAAAAGATGTAAATACGTGTATGACTGTTTTGTGGTCTTGTTAGAGGTCATAAAACTAAAAGTCGTGCAGTTGATAATTTACTATAGAGCATACGTTTGTTTTAACAGTGAGCAAAAAAAAAAAATACTTAGTTGTAGTTGCTGACATTTTAGTGTCCAACTGGAAAATGTTAATTAAATGGCTAAAATTTATTTTCCCATTTTTTATGGCTGGAGGTCACAAAATGTTTTAGTATTTTTTTTTTTTTTGAGAAAAATATGTAGTTTTTGTTTTTAATAGTGTTGAAAATGAATGGAAATGAATAACTTAAGGAGAAGTGTGTTGGCAATAATTTATTGCAAGTGTCTTTCATGCAATAACCAGGTAATAAAGGCAAACAAAACGACAATTTTCAACTAAACCTTAAATGTACAAAAAAGTTCTCTTTAATATTTATTTTTATTGGAAATTTAATTTAAAAAAAACTATATTAGCCCACACTGCATTTGACAGATGAATTGACTAAGTCTTATAGCAAGTCGAATCCTTTACTAGTCCTGCTAGTATTTGGCAAAAATTTTTATTTTGATTCTGTTTTTCTTTCTCTTCTAGTCTATTATATTCTTTCAATTCTATTCAGGTATCACAAAGGGATTAATATTATGGACCCAAGTGAGCTGCACAACAGCTGCCTGTTCTGCCTAACCTAAAGTACATCTAATTGGCATTTTTGCACACTCTCTCTTTTTAAGAATTTAAAGAAAGTTAACAATTTCTTGCTTTTATCATTATACCCGCCACCAAAAAAATGGTGGGGGTATATTCATTTTGTCATTCCGTTTGTAACACATCGAAATATCCATTTTAGACCCCATAAAGTATATATATTCTGAATCGGGGTTTGATTTGATGACGATCTAGCTATGTCCGTCCGTCTGTCCGTCTGTTGAAAGCACGATAGAGGTCGCACCGAAAAAGCTAAAGGGCTCAAATTTTGCCAGAGTCTTTCTTATAGACAAGGTTTGTTTGGTATTGAAAATGGGCTAAATCGGAAAATTAGGAAGAGAGTTATAGCTCGTAAAGCAAGAATAGGTCGAAAAAACCGTGTCCTGCTAACATCGAATAAAATGGAATTGTGTCCAAACGGATAAACATAGAGTCATGAAGCTTCGAATATATATTTCTCGAGTCAAAAGAATATTTCTCCCCAAAAATTGCTTAAATCTATGCATTAGAAAAGGAGTTATAGGTCAAAATGTACGAAAATTTATACCGCTCAGTGTATATTTAAAGTTTAAAACGTAATAAAACTGACAAAACTATATGTACGGTTCTGAAATTTTGCCAACATGGTTTTTTGGTCAAAGTCTTCGTTATAACGGAAAATAAATGTGCCACGCCCACTTTTTTTTTAAATTTTTATAAAAATATGTTAGTCATATTCATTAGCATTTATTCATTGCAGATGGCGACATCTGTTGAAGGCGCCACTACATTTTGCAAACACTGAGGTTGATGTCTTTGCTAAACATCACGTAGAACACTAGATGACTCTAGTAACATTTTTTTGCACAAACTACAAAGGAATTTTATAGGGGTTTGTGAAAACGAAAATGACCGAAGTTTGTTGACAAAAATTAACTAGAGTAATGATTTGTGCCCAACTTTACATATAGTTGTACACACAGTCTTATGAGGTTTAAGATTTAAAAATATTTTAAAAAAATGTGCATCAGTAGATTTAAAATAAGTATTTGAATATTTAAAATACATATTTTAACAATTTTTTTTTTTATCTATCTATTTTTTTGTAAAGGGTGGTTAAATTTTAAGGGCCACAGGGTAATTCAAAATTGACATGCTCAGCATTTTGCTAAAACAGGAAATTTATTAGTAAGATTTTGATTTTTAAAGTTCTATAACATTTTACTTTTAAAAGATTTTCAAACGAAATAAGTTTTGTATAATTTTAAAATTTGTTAGCCATTAGTACATGAAAATAAATTGTTTATAATGTTTAGAAATAATTTTTTTTTATCTTTAGGTCTAAATTTTCCTAAATTCCTTTTTTTAATACACCATAACTTCTAGAAAACATAAGATAACAAAAAGAAATTAGCACCATTTAGTAGATAAAACTCTCCTCTATACCTCTGTACCCCATTTTATACCCGTTACGATCCGACCGTGATCAGCAGACCAATTTTTGTGACACAAGGTCAAATATTTTTTGCAAAATTTTAGTAAAAGAGCTAAACAAATTTTTTTGTAATGTGTTTTTTTGAAGTATTTGAGTTTTTATAACCGCCACCAAAAAAATGGTATGTATATTCTTAATCGGGGTTTTATTTGACGACGATCTAGCTATGTCCGTCCGTATGTCCGTCTGTTAAAAGCGCGATAGAGGTCCCATCGAAAAAGCTAGTGGGCTCAAATTTTGCCAGAATATGTCTTATACACAAGGTTTGTTTGGAATAGAAAATTGGCTAAATCAGAGTATAAGGAAGAAAGAAAAATTGCCTAAATGCATGTATTAGGAAGGGAGTTAGAGATCAAAATGTACGAAAATTTATACCGCGCATAGGGTTGCCATTTCTATTTAAAAAAAAAGAGGACGCCAGCATAAAAAATTGAGGACATTTGCCCAAAAAAAGAGGACACGCTTAAAAAAAATTAAATTTGATCAAATTTACGACGCCATTTAAAATACAAAAACAAAATTTGTTTTTACGAAAAAACTTTATTTACAAAAATACAAACTTAAAATGTCATTCTGATTTAATGGTTGAAAATAAAAACAAAAAACCCAAAAAAAACTACAAAAATTCATTGCATTCATTATCGAGAATGTACACTTTTAAAAATTTTACATATATTTTTCATTACTTCCAATTTGAGCCAATATATTACCATCGCATCTCTTCAAATATTTGTAAAACTCTAGGCAATCCATATGAAAATTATATACCCTTACTATATTTTTTGTTCAAGACTTTCTTCTATATCTGATAAACAAACTTTATGAAAAACACACAGATGACAAGCAGACCCCTTTGCTGAACTTATGTAAAATAAAAGACAATTTAAAATAGGCCACTTCGATAAATAGCGAAAATTAAGGATAATAAAACTAATTTTGTACAAAGAGAAGTTTTAAAATTGTACTTTTTCAAAACGAGCATCTAAATCTTTTTTATACATTTTGTGACTTGTGATTTAAAGTTTAAGTGTAAGAAAAAAACTTCAGAGAAGGTCCAAAAAGCCGGACAACCCCGGACATTTGCCAAAAAAGAAGTAGGACTGCCCCGGATGCCCTAAAAAAGAGGACGGTGTCCGGGGAAAAGAGGACGGATGGCAACCCTAACCGCGCAGTGTATTTTCCAATATGTTAAAAATTTTAAACCTAATAAGAGTGACAAATTTAGATCTACGATTCTGAAATTTTGCAGGAATTGCTTTTTGGTCAAAAGCTTTCTTCTGACGGAAAATAAATGTGACACGCCAACCTCCCATACAACGTTTTCTCTCAAATTCTTATAATTTCTCTATAAATCGAATAATAAAGGACTTTATTGAAATAACTAAGTTGTATTTATTAGCATAAATAACACACCTACTATAACGCTCACTTTCCACGTTATTTACTGTTAATGAAATTTAAATTTATAAAACCGACAAAATTAGAGGTATGATGATAAAATTTGCTACGGAAATCCTTCTAGTCAATGTTATTGTTATGCCAGAAAATTTAGGTGACACGCCCACTGTTACGCCCACATCCTATATAATGATTTATTTCAAATTCATATAATTTCTCAATGAATAAATATTTTGGAAGAATTACGGACTATATTGAAATATCTAAGTTGTATTTATTAGCAGAAATTTTATTGACACGCTTACTTTAACGCCCATTTTCACTGAAACACTTAATTTACGAAAACATTTTACCAGCATATCCAAGTTATAAAGGGTGGTTAAATTTTAAGGGCCTGTTGATTTTGAATAAAACACAAATTATTTAGGAAATTATTATCATTTCTTTTTTAATGATAATATTTGTATGGTTCAATTATGTATGGAACAAAATATCGGCCGAATGGCCCCGCGACCTCAACGGCACACCTCGATCCGATAGTCCAAATTTTAAATAACATTGCTGATGCTCAATTGTTTGGCACGATGATGAGTCGAAGTTGACTGTTTTTTTGCCACACTATCGCGATAAACAGCAATGCTTCTCATTTAACGAATTTAGAAGGCATTCATAGATGTTCTAACATTTTATACAGACCTGGGGCCGAATTACGGCAGTCGATATCGATCGAAATTTTACTCGAACGATCGAGTATGCTTTAGGCATATAGATTCTAAAAAGAGTTTTCAAATTTCGATCACGTTCGAGTGTCGTAATTCGGCCTCTGTTTTAAATTTAAAATTTAACCACCCTCTACAAAGAAAGAGATGTATATTTTATTATAAAGAGATTATTCCAAGCCATTAACAAAATAATAATTATTGTGCTTTAAATGTACACAAAATTGGTGGTGGGTATAAAAGATTCGGCACAGCCGAATATAGTGCTCTTACTTGTTTTAATTAATATGTTTGAATTTAACAAAAGTGGTTTGTAGTGGCACAATAATTCATAAACTTATTCTTTTAACAACAACAACAAAGATGTTTTTTTAACCAAAATTCCAAATGCATATAAATACATATACATACATAAAAACATACATAAATAAATAAAATAAAGTTGTATACATACATTTCTTTAACACAATTTATTTGTCACTTTGTAAATACACTTAAAGAAACTTTTTTGAAATAACTTACGAATAACTTATAAAACAGTTGTGAAACTTAAGCATAATTTTTCATAAGCAGAGGAGAAGAAAAAAAAAGCTGATGTAAATGGAAAAAAGAACTTAAAGGGGTTAAAATGTGACCCCAAACAGACATTTACACATAGAAGGATTCTTAAAGTTTTTTTTTTTTTTGGTTGAAATTCTTTTCGTTCAAAAAAGCACATAAAACTGTCAGAATAAAAAAAAGCAAAAAGAAAAATATAATTTTTTTACTTGTATAAAAATATAGGAGAGCAAGCTAGAAGTCATCTAAATTAAACAAAAAAAAAAAAGAGAGATAAGAATTAGCTGTAAAAAATAGAATCGATTTTAAAGACATTTAAACATCTATCATTTAATATAGAAAATGGTTTACAAAAACAAATTCTTAAATTCACAAGAAAACGTTTATATCTATTCATACCCTATACCACCATAAGTGGAAGGGCATTTTGAGTTTATGCTGAACTTGTAACACCCAAAAACCATGGTTGTACCTACATAGAGTTTAGAATCAATATTTGAGTCTTTTAAGCGATTAAAAAAAAGTCGTACAACAAAACATGCCTATTTGATTTTTTAGAAAATCATTTTTCATTCCATTGTTAATTGGGCGGGGGGTGCTTAAATACCATGTGAGATAAGGCCATGATGGCTTTATCTCTCATTCAATAGAGATAAAACCTTTTTTATTTTTTTTTTAATTTGAATGAGAGGTAAAGCCATCATGGCCTTATCTCACATTAGCAATATTAGAAAATGGCTTTATCTCTCATTTCAGTTTTGAAGAACTTTTGCATTTTACATTAATTAATACTTTTCTTATTTTAAGGGTGTGAAGATAAATTCGTCAGTTAAATACGTCCTACACATATGTTAAGATACGTTCCACATACTGTAAAAGTACTTTTGAAAATGACAAAAATACTTTTCTTTTAAATAATTAAAAAATAGCAAATAAAAAAAGAAAAAATATATATACATAAATATTTACATAATTTTAAAAAAAGTATAATTGAAAAAAATTGTTTCTGAATGTAGGTTTATATTAAAAATTTGAAAAAATCAAGGCATTTTAAAGTGAAAAAAAGTGGTATTTGGAAAAGACATGAATGAGGTCACCGGCAGAGTGGGAGTAGCCCATGATGAGTAGATTCCAGAAATATATAGTATATGTCAGGATTCAATCCTGGATTCGAGAAATTAATTTTTGAAAATTTGAAAAATTAAGGCACATATATGGAATTTTCAAGTGAAAAAAAGTGGTATTTGGAAAAGACATGAATGAGGTCACCGGCAGAGTGGGAGTAGCCCATGATGAGTAGATTCCAGAAATATATAGTATATGTCAGGATTCAATCCTGGATTCGAGAAATTAATTTTTGAAAATTTGAAAAATTAAGGCACATATATGTGATTTTCAAGTGAAAAAAAGTGGTATTTGGAAAAGACATGAATGAGGTCACCGGCAGAGTGGAAGTAGCCCATGATGAGTAGATTCCAGAAATATATAGTATATGTCAGGATTCAATCCTGGATTCGAGAAATTAATTTTTGAAAATTTGAAAAATTAAGGCACATATATGGAATTTTTAAGTGAAAAAAAGTGGTATTTGGAAAAGACATGAATGAGGTCACCGGCAGAGTGGAAGTAGCCCATGATGAGTAGATTCCAGAAATATATAGTATATGTCAGGATTCAATCCTGGATTCGAGAAATTAATTTTTGAAAATTTGAAAAATTAAGGCACATATATGGAATTTTTAAGTGAAAAAAAGTGGTATTTGGAAAAGACATGAATGAGGTCACCGGCAGAGTGGAAGTAGCCCATGATGAGTAGATTCCAGAAATATATAGTATATATCAGGATTCAATCCTTGATTCGAGAAATTAATTTTTGAAAATTTGAAAAATTAAGGCACATATATGGAATTTTTAAGTGAAAAAAAGTGGTATTTGGAAAAGACATGAATGAGGTCACCGGCAGAGTGGGAGTAGCCCATGATGAGTAGATTCCAGAAATATATAGTATATGTCAGGATTCAATCCTGGATTCGAGAAATTAATTTTTGAAAATTTGAAAAATTAAGGCACATATATGTGATTTTCAAGTGAAAAAAAGTGGTATTTGGAAAAGACATGAATGAGGTCGCCGGCAGAGTGGGAGTAGCCCATGATGAGTAGATTCCAGAAATATATAGTATATGTCATGATTCAATCCTGGATTCGAGAAATTAATTTTTGAAAATTTGAAAAATTAAGGCACATATATGTGATTTTCAAGTGAAAAAAAGTGGTATTTGGAAAAGACATGAATGAGGTCACCGGCAGAGTGGGAGTAGCCCATGATGAGTAGATTCCAGAAATATATAGTATATGTCAGGATTCAATCCTGGATTCGAGAAATTAATTTTTGAAAATTTGAAAAATTAAGGCACATATATGTGATTTTCAAGTGAAAAAAAGTGGTATTTGGAAAAGACATGAATGAGGTCACCGGCAGAGTGGGAGTAGCCCATGATGAGTAGATTCCAGAAATATATAGTATATGTCAGGATTCAATCCTGGATTCGAGAAATTAATTTTTGAAAATTTGAAAAAATCAATGCACATATATGTGATTTTCAAGTCGTTCCAATGGGTATTTAGAGAAGACATGAATGAGGTCACCGGCAGAGTGGGAGTAGCCCATGATGAGTAGATTCCAGAAATATATAGTATATGTCAGGATTCAATCCTGGATTCGAGAAATTAATTTTTGAAAATTTGAAAATTTAAGGCACATATATGGAATTTTCAAGTGAAAAAAAGTGGTATTTGGAAAAGACATGAATGAGGTCACCGGCAGAGTGGGAGTAGCCCATGATGAGTAGATTCCAGAAATATATAGTATATGTCAGGATTCAATCCTGGATTCGAGAAATTAATTTTTGAAAATTTGAAAAATTAAGGCACATATATGGAATTTTTAAGTGAAAAAAAGTGGTATTTGGAAAAGACATGAATGAGGTCACCGGCAGAGTGGGAGTAGCCCATGATGAGTAGATTCCAGAAATATATAGTATATGTCAGGATTCAATCCTGGATTCGAGAAATTAATTTTTGAAAATTTGAAAAATTAAGGCATATATATGGAATTTTCAAGTGAAAAAAAGTGGTATTTGGAAAAGACATGAATGAGGTCACCGGCAGAGTGGGAGTAGCCCATGATGAGTAGATTCCAGAAATATATAGTATATGTCAGGATTCAATCCTGGATTCGAGAAATTAATTTTTGAAAATTTGAAAAATTAAGGCACATATATGGAATTTTTAAGTGAAAAAAAGTGGTATTTGGAAAAGACATGAATGAGGTCACCGGCAGAGTGGGAGTAGCCCATGATGAGTAGATTCCAGAAATATATAGTATATGTCAGGATTCAATCCTGGATTCGAGAAATTAATTTTTGAAAATTTGAAAAATTAAGGCACATATATGGAATTTTTAAGTGAAAAAAAGTGGTATTTGGAAAAGACATGAATGAGGTCACCGGCAGAGTGGGAGTAGCCCATGATGAGTAGATTCCAGAAATATATAGTATATGTCAGGATTCAATCCTGGATTCGAGAAATTAATTTTTGAAAATTTGAAAAAATCAATGCACATATATGTGATTTTCAAGTCGTTCCAATGGGTATTTAGAGAAGACATGAATGAGGTCACCGGCAGAGTGGGAGTAGCCCATGATGAGTAGATTCCAGAAATATATAGTATATGTCAGGATTCAATCCTGGATTCGAGAAATTAATTTTTAAAAATTTGAAAAATTAAGGCACATATATGGAATTTTCAAGTGAAAAAAAGTGGTATTTGGAAAAGACATGAATGAGGTCACCGGCAGAGTGGGAGTAGCCCATGATGAGTAGATTCCAGAAATATATAGTATATGTCAGGATTCAATCCTGGATTCGAGAAATTAATTTTTGAAAATTTGAAAAATTAAAGCACATATATGGAATTTTCAAGTGAAAAAAAGTGGTATTTGGAAAAGACATGAATGAGGTCACCGGCAGAGTGGGAGTAGCCCATGATGAGTAGATTCCAGAAATATATAGTATATGTCAGGATTCAATCCTGGATTCGAGAAATTAATTTTTAAAAATTTGAAAAATTAAGGCACATATATGGAATTTTCAAGTGAAAAAAAGTGGTATTTGGAAAAGACATGAATGAGGTCACCGGCAGAGTGGGAGTAGCCCATGATGAGTAGATTCCAGAAATATATAGTATATGTCAGGATTCGATCCTGGATTCGAGAAATTAATTTTTGAAAATTTGAAAAATTAAGGCACATATATGGAATTTTTAAGTGAAAAAAAGTGGTATTTGGAAAAGACATGAATGAGGTCACCGGCAGAGTGGGAGTAGCCCATGATGAGTAGATTCCAGAAATATATAGTATATGTCAGGATTCAATCCTGGATTCGAGAAATTAATTTTTGAAAATTTGAAAAATTAAGGCACATATATGGAATTTTTAAGTGAAAAAAAGTGGTATTTGGAAAAGACATGAATGAGGTCACCGGCAGAGTGGGAGTAGCCCATGATGAGTAGATTCCAGAAATATATAGTATATGTCAGGATTCAATCCTGGATTCGAGAAATTAATTTTTGAAAATTTGAAAAATTAAGGCACATATATGGAATTTTTAAGTGAAAAAAAGTGGTATTTGGAAAAGACATGAATGAGGTCATCGGCAGAGTGGGAGTAGCCCATGATGAGTAGATTCCAGAAATATATAGTATATGTCAGGATTCAATCCTGGATTCGAGAAATTAATTTTTGAAAATTTGAAAATTTAAGGCACATATATGGAATTTTCAAGTGAAAAAAAGTGGTATTTGGAAAAGACATGAATGAGGTCACCTGCAGAGTGGGAGTAGCCCATGATGAGTAGATTCCAGAAATATATAGTATATGTCAGGATTCAATCCTGGATTCGAGAAATTAATTTTTGAAAATTTGAAAAATTAAGGCACATATATGTGATTTTCAAGTGAAAAAAAGTGGTATTTGGAAAAGACATGAATGAGGTCATCGGCAGAGTGGGAGTAGCCCATGATGAGTAGATTCCAGAAATATATAGTATATGTCAGGATTCAATCCTGGATTCGAGAAATTAATTTTTGAAAATTTGAAAAATTAAGGCACATATATGTGATTTTCAAGTGAAAAAAAGTGGTATTTGGAAAAGACATGAATGAGGTCACCGGCAGAGTGGGAGTAGCCCATGATGAGTAGATTCCAGAAATATATAGTATATGTCAGGATTCAATCCTGGATTCGAGAAATTAATTTTTGAAAATTTGAAAAATTAAGGCACATATATGGAATTTTTAAGTGAAAAAAAGTGGTATTTGGAAAAGACATGAATGAGGTCACCGGCAGAGTGGGAGTAGCCCATGATGAGTAGATTCCAGAAATATATAGTATATATCAGGATTCAATCCTGGATTCGAGAAATTAATTTTTGAAAATTTGAAAAATTAAGGCACATATATGGAATTTTTAAGTGAAAAAAAGTGGTATTTGGAAAAGACATGAATGAGGTCATCGGCAGAGTGGGAGTAGCCCATGATGAGTAGATTCCAGAAATATATAGTATATGTCAGGATTCAATCCTGGATTCGAGAAATTAATTTTTGAAAATTTGAAAAATTAAGGCACATATATGGAATTTTCAAGTGAAAAAAAGTGGTATTTGGAAAAGACATGAATGAGGTCACCGGCAGAGTGGGAGTAGCCCATGATGAGTAGATTCCAGAAATATATAGTATATGTCAGGATTCGATCCTGGATTCGAGAAATTAATATTTGAAAATTTGAAAAATTAAGGCACATATATGGAATTTTCAAGTGAAAAAAAGTGGTATTTGGAAAAGACATGAATGAGGTCACCGGCAGAGTGGGAGTAGCCCATGATGAGTAGATTCCAGAAATATATAGTATATGTCAGGATTCAATCCTGGATTCGAGAAATTAATTTTTAAAAATTTGAAAAATTAAGGCACATATATGGAATTTTCAAGTGAAAAAAAGTGGTATTTGGAAAAGACATGAATGAGGTCACCGGCAGAGTGGGAGTAGCCCATGATGAGTAGATTCCAGAAATATATAGTATATGTCAGGATTCGATCCTGGATTCGAGAAATTAATTTTTGAAAATTTGAAAAATTAAGGCACATATATGGAATTTTTAAGTGAAAAAAAGTGGTATTTGGAAAAGACATGAATGAGGTCACCGGCAGAGTGGGAGTAGCCCATGATGAGTAGATTCCAGAAATATATAGTATATGTCAGGATTCAATCCTGGATTCGAGAAATTAATTTTTGAAAATTTGAAAAATTAAGGCACATATATGGAATTTTTAAGTGAAAAAAAGTGGTATTTGGAAAAGACATGAATGAGGTCACCGGCAGAGTGGGAGTAGCCCATGATGAGTAGATTCCAGAAATATATAGTATATGTCAGGATTCAATCCTGGATTCGAGAAATTAATTTTTGAAAATTTGAAAAATTAAGGCACATATATGGAATTTTTAAGTGAAAAAAAGTGGTATTTGGAAAAGACATGAATGAGGTCATCGGCAGAGTGGGAGTAGCCCATGATGAGTAGATTCCAGAAATATATAGTATATGTCAGGATTCAATCCTGGATTCGAGAAATTAATTTTTGAAAATTTGAAAATTTAAGGCACATATATGGAATTTTCAAGTGAAAAAAAGTGGTATTTGGAAAAGACATGAATGAGGTCACCTGCAGAGTGGGAGTAGCCCATGATGAGTAGATTCCAGAAATATATAGTATATGTCAGGATTCAATCCTGGATTCGAGAAATTAATTTTTGAAAATTTGAAAAATTAAGGCACATATATGTGATTTTCAAGTGAAAAAAAGTGGTATTTGGAAAAGACATGAATGAGGTCACCGGCAGAGTGGGAGTAGCCCATGATGAGTAGATTCCAGAAATATATAGTATATGTCAGGATTCAATCCTGGATTCGAGAAATTAATTTTTGAAAATTTGAAAAATTAAGGCACATATATGTGATTTTCAAGTGAAAAAAAGTGGTATTTGGAAAAGACATGAATGAGGTCACCGGCAGAGTGGGAGTAGCCCATGATGAGTAGATTCCAGAAATATATAGTATATGTCAGGATTCAATCCTGGATTCGAGAAATTAATTTTTGAAAATTTGAAAAATTAAGGCACATATATGGAATTTTTAAGTGAAAAAAAGTGGTATTTGGAAAAGACATGAATGAGGTCACCGGCAGAGTGGGAGTAGCCCATGATGAGTAGAATCCAGAAATATATAGTATATATCAGGATTCAATCCTTGATTCGAGAAATTAATTTTTGAAAATTTGAAAAATTAAGGCACATATATGGAATTTTTAAGTGAAAAAAAGTGGTATTTGGAAAAGACATGAATGAGGTCATCGGCAGAGTGGGAGTAGCCCATGATGAGTAGATTCCAGAAATATATAGTATATGTCAGGATTCAATCCTGGATTCGAGAAATTAATTTTTGAAAATTTGAAAATTTAAGGCACATATATGGAATTTTCAAGTGAAAAAAAATGGTATTTGGAAAAGACATGAATGAGGTCACCTGCAGAGTGGGAGTAGCCCATGATGAGTAGATTCCAGAAATATATAGTATATGTCAGGATTCAATCCTGGATTCGAGAAATTAATTTTTGAAAATTTGAAAAATTAAGGCACATATATGGAATTTTTAAGTGAAAAAAAGTGGTATTTGGAAAAGACATGAATGAGGTCACCGGCAGAGTGGAAGTAGCCCATGATGAGTAGATTCCAGAAATATATAGTATATGTCAGGATTCAATCCTGGATTCGAGAAATTAATTTTTGAAAATTTGAAAAATTAAGGCACATATATGTGATTTTCAAGTGAAAAAAGTGGTATTTGGAAAAGACATGAATGAGGTCGCCGGCAGAGTGGGAGTAGCCCATGATGAGTAGATTCCAGAAATATATAGTATATGTCAGGATTCAATCCTGGATTCGAGAAATTAATTTTTGAAAATTTGAAAAAATTAAGGCACATATATGTGATTTTCAAGTGAAAAAAAGTGGTATTTGGAAAAGACATGAATGAGGTCACCGGCAGAGTGGGAGTAGCCCATGATGAGTAGATTCCAGAAATATATAGTATATGTCAGGACTCAATCCTGGATTCGAGAAATTAATTTTTGAAAATTTGAAAAATTAAGGCACATATATGTGATTTTCAAGTGAAAAAAAGTGGTATTTGGAAAAGACATGAATGAGGTCACCGGCAGAGTGGAAGTAGCCCATGATGAGTAGATTCCAGAAATATATAGTATATGTCAGGATTCAATCCTGGATTCGAGAAATTAATTTTTGAAAATTTGAAAAATTAAGGCACATATATGGAATTTTTAAGTGAAAAAAAGTGGTATTTGGAAAAGACATGAATGAGGTCACCGGCAGAGTGGAAGTAGCCCATGATGAGTAGATTCCAGAAATATATAGTATATGTCAGGATTCAATCCTGGATTCGAGAAATTAATTTTTGAAAATTTGAAAAATTAAGGCACATATATGGAATTTTTAAGTGAAAAAAGTGGTATTTGGAAAAGACATGAATGAGGTCACCGGCAGAGTGGGAGTAGCCCATGATGAGTAGATTCCAGAAATATATAGTATATGTCAGGATTCAATCCTGGATTCGAGAAATTAATTTTGAAAATTTGAAAAATTAAGGCACATATATGGAATTTTTAAGTGAAAAAAAGTGGTATTTGGAAAAGACATGAATGAGGTCACCGGCAGAGTGGGAGTAGCCCATGATGAGTAGATTCCAGAAATATATAGTATATGTCAGGATTCAATCCTGGATTCGAGAAATTAATTTTTGAAAATTTGAAAAATTAAGGCACATATATGTGATTTTCAAGTGAAAAAAAGTGGTATTTGGAAAAGACATGAATGAGGTCACCGGCAGAGTGGAAGTAGCCCATGATGAGTAGATTCCAGAAATATATAGTATATGTCAGGATTCAATCCTGGATTCGAGAAATTAATTTTTGAAAATTTGAAAAATTAAGGCACATATATGGAATTTTTAAGTGAAAAAAAGTGGTATTTGGAAAAGACATGAATGAGGTCACCGGCAGAGTGGGAGTAGCCCATGATGAGTAGATTCCAGAAATATATAGTATATGTCAGGATTCAATCCTGGATTCGAGAAATTAATTTTTGAAAATTTGAAAAAATCAATGCACATATATGTGATTTTCAAGTCGTTCCAATGGGTATTTAGAGAAGACATGAATGAGGTCACCGGCAGAGTGGGAGTAGCCCATGATGAGTAGATTCCAGAAATATATAGTATATGTCAGGATTCAATCCTGGATTCGAGAAATTAATTTTTGAAAATTTGAAAAATTAAGGCACATATATGGAATTTTCAAGTGAAAAAAAGTGGTATTTGGAAAAGACATGAATGAGGTCACCGGCAGAGTGGGAGTAGCCCATGATGAGTAGATTCCAGAAATATATAGTATATGTCAGGATTCAATCCTGGATTCGAGAAATTAATTTTAAAAATTTGAAAAATTAAGGCACATATATGGAATTTTCAAGTGAAAAAAAGTGGTATTTGGAAAAGACATGAATGAGGTCACCGGCAGAGTGGGAGTAGCCCATGATGAGTAGATTCCAGAAATATATAGTATATGTCAGGATTCGATCCTGGATTCGAGAAATTAATTTTTGAAAATTTGAAAAATTAAGGCACATATATGGAATTTTTAAGTGAAAAAAAGTGGTATTTGGAAAAGACATGAATGAGGTCACCGGCAGAGTGGGAGTAGCCCATGATGAGTAGATTCCAGAAATATATAGTATATGTCAGGATTCAATCCTGGATTCGAGAAATTAATTTTTGAAAATTTGAAAAATTAAGGCACATATATGGAATTTTTAAGTGAAAAAAAGTGGTATTTGGAAAAGACATGAATGAGGTCATCGGCAGAGTGGGAGTAGCCCATGATGAGTAGATTCCAGAAATATATAGTATATGTCAGGATTCAATCCTGGATTCGAGAAATTAATTTTTGAAAATTTGAAAATTTAAGGCACATATATGGAATTTTCAAGTGAAAAAAAGTGGTATTTGGAAAAGACATGAATGAGGTCACCTGCAGAGTGGGAGTAGCCCATGATGAGTAGATTCCAGAAATATATAGTATATGTCAGGATTCAATCCTGGATTCGAGAAATTAATTTTTGAAAATTTGAAAAATTAAGGCACATATATGTGATTTTCATGTGAAAAAAAGTGGTATTTGGAAAAGACATGAATGAGGTCACCGGCAGAGTGGGAGTAGCCCATGATGAGTAGATTCCAGAAATATATAGTATATGTCAGGATTCAATCCTGGATTCGAGAAATTAATTTTTGAAAATTTGAAAATTTAAGGCACATATATGGAATTTTCAAGTGAAAAAAAGTGGTATTTGGAAAAGACATGAATGAGGTCACCGGCAGAGTGGGAGTATCCCATGATGAGTAGATTCCAGAAATATATAGTATATGTCAGGATTCAATCCTGGATTCGAGAAATTAATTTTTGAAAATTTGAAAAATTAAGGCACATATATGTGATTTTCAAGTGAAAAAAAGTGGTATTTGGAAAAGACATGAATGAGGTCACCGGCAGAGTGGGAGTAGCCCATGATAAGTAGATTCCAGAAATATATAGTATATGTCAGGATTCAATCCTGGATTCGAGAAATTAATTTTTAAAAATTTGAAAAATTAAAGCACATATATGGAATTTTCAAGTGAAAAAAAGTGGTATTTGGAAAAGACATGAATGAGGTCACCGGCAGAGTGGGAGTAGCCCATGATGAGTAGATTCAAGAAATATATAGTATATGTCAGGATTCAATCCTGGATTCGAGAAATTAATTTTTGAAAATTTGAAAAATTAAGGCACATATATGTGATTTTCAAGTGAAAAAAAGTGGTATTTGGAAAAGACATGAATGAGGTCACCGGCAGAGTGGGAGTAGCCCATGATGAGTAGATTCCAGAAATATATAGTATATGTCAGGATTCAATCCTGGATTCGAGAAATTAATTTTTGAAAATTTGAAAAATTAAGGCACATATATGGAATTTTTAAGTGAAAAAAAGTGGTATTTGGAAAAGACATGAATGAGGTCACCGGCAGAGTGGGAGTAGCCCATGATGAGTAGATTCCAGAAATATATAGTATATGTCAGGATTCAATCCTGGATTCGAGAAATTAATTTTTGAAAATTTGAAAAATTAAGGCACATATATGGAATTTTTAAGTGAA